>QGSO01000273.1:0-476457 GCA_011037825.1 Carya cathayensis
GTAAAAATTGATGATGTGGAGGGTAAGGAGGTGTAGGGTGGGGAACAGCTTGAGAAGGCATTTAGAGAATATTTTAGAGGGATTTACACTTCCTCAAATCCTACTATAGAGCAAGTGGAGTGTTGTGTTGGAGGGGTGGAGCAGAAAATTGATAATGAGAAGAGGAGAAGGATGGAGAGACAATTTCTACTTGAAGAAGTGGAAATGGCTTTAAAGCAAATGTCCTCTTTAAAATCCCCTGGATCTGATGGTTTTCGGGTGGGTTTTTATAAAAGTCATTGGGAGGTGGTTGGAAAGGAGATTTGTGAGGCTGTCCTAGACTTTCTAAATGGGTGGGAAATGAGTGTAGGAATTAATCATACACTGATTGCCCTAATTCCTAAGGTGAAATCACCAAGCTCAATAAGGGATTTTCGACCAATAAGCCTTTGTAATGTGTTTTACAAACTCATTTCAAAGGTGCTAGCTAACAGGGTGAAAGAGGTATTGCAAGGGTGTATATCCTTAAACCAGAGTGCATTCATCCCTGGAAGGTTAATATCAGATAACATCATGATAGCTTATGAGTTGTTACACTTTATGAAGACAAGGAAAAAGGGGAGAACTAGCTGTATGGCAATGAAGCTAGACATGGCAAAGGCTTATGACAGAGTTGAATGGGTATTCCTAAATGCAATGCTGTTGAAATTGGGGTTTGGAGGGAAGATGACAAAACTATTAATGAAATGTGTTAGTTCAGTTACCTATTCTGTTATTGAAAATGGGAATGTTGGACAGTTGATAAAGCCCTCCCGTGGTCTAAGGCAAGGGGACCCTTTGTCCCCTTACCTATTTTTGGTTTGTGCTGAGAGGCTGAGTCAATTACTGAACAAAGTAGAGCAAGAGGGACAGATTCGAGGTGCTTCAGCTATAAGAGGGGGTACCAAGGTTAATCACCTTATGTTTGCAGATGACTGTGTGATTTTCTGTAGAGCCAAAGTTGAGGAATGGATGAGAATTAGTGGTATCTTGGGCAACTATGAGCTAGCATCAGGCCAAACCATTAATAAACAGAAAATAGCAATAATGTTCAACTCAAATACCAAGAAGCCAGTGCAAGATGAGGTGGTGAGGGTGATAAGGGCAACTGGATGTGATAGCTATGAAAGATACCTTGGACTTCCAGCAATGGTGGGAAGGGCAAAGTATAGAACCTTCCAAGGAATCAAAGAAAGAGTTTGGCAAAAAATCCAAAACTAGAAGAATATATTTTTATCCAAAGCAGGGAAAGAAATAATGATCAAGGAAGTGCTTCAAGCTATACCAACATACTCAATGAGTGTGTTTAAATTGCCTAAGACATTGTGTAATGATCTTGAGGCAATTATGGCTAGGTTCTGGTGGAAACAAGGCAAAAAGGAGGTGGGTATACGTTGGAAAAGCTGGTCGAAGTTGGGGGAGTCTAAAAGTGTGGGTGGTCTTGGTTTTAGGGAGATGGAAAATTTCAATAAAGCAATGTTGGCAAAACAGGGGTGGAGATTAATGAAAAGGGAGGACTCATTGGTTGCAAAAATATTCAAAGAAAAGTACTTTAAGGAAGAAAAGTTTACTGAGGCAAAGTTGGGCAGTATGCCCTCATATATATGGCGAAGTTTGTGGTCAGTTCAAGAGGTTATAAGGAATGGAATGAGGTGGAGGGTTGGTAATGGAAAGGATATAAGGATTTGGGGTCAAAAATGGTTGCCTGTACCAAGTTCTTTTTCTGTCCAATCACCAGTAAGGGTGCTTAATTCTGATGCAAGGGTGTGTGAGTTGGTTGACAATGTAACTAGGAATTGGAACCATAACTTGATCAGGGAAGTCTTTAATAAGGAAGAAGCATCTGTTATATGTGCTATCCCTCTCAGTCGTATGGGAGCATCTGATAAGCTGCTATGGGGCTTGACTAAGGATGGTAAGTACTCGGTTAGAAGTGCCTACCATGCTGAAATTCAGAGATGTAAAGAGATGCAAGGACAAGCTTCGTATTGAAAAAGAGGTGGAAAGATGGAAGAGTGTCTGGACACTGCAAGTGCCAGGGAAATGGAAGCATATGATTTGGAGGGCCCTCCATAATATTCTGCCTACTAAGCTGAATCTGTGTCAAAAGAGAGTGCTGGAGGATTCAAAATGCCCAATCTGTCTTCAAGAAGAGGAAGCAGTTGTTCATGCTCTATGGTCCTGTCTTGCCTCGCCTGATGTGTGGGCAGAAGAGGGTAGTCCAGTGCAGAAATGGATCTCGAATGGAGGTGATTTTGAAGAACTACGGATGAGAATGGTTAGGGACCTGCCTCAAACAGAAGTAGAAAGGATGGTGGCTATAATGCACTCGATATGGATTAGAAGGAATACTTGGGTGTTTGATAATAAATTCTGCATTCCTACTAGTGTTATGAAAAGACCTCTGGTTAGTCTGGAGGACTTCAATCAAGTGCAGCATGTTGGTAAATCAGGTGAGAAGAAAATGGAACAAGTTAAAAAAGAAAAGGCTTGGCAGAAACCTGAGGAACCATATGTCAAAGTAAATTTTGATGCAGCTGTAGAGCAAAAAGAAAAAAGAGTGGGAGTAGGGATGGTAATGAGGGATTCTAGAGGGGAGGTGCTTTTATCCTTAAGTGCAAAAATTATGCATGTTGCTACTCCATTTATGGCTGAATGTAAAGCTCTTGACAGAGCTTTGGAACTTTGTAAGGAGTTAAGCCTATATTATGTATGGTTTGAAGGGGATGCACTGCAGGTTATTGAAAGAGTGAATAGGGAAGAAGAGGATGAATCGTGGGAGGGCCAAGTGGTGGGGGATCTGCAGAAAGTATTTCGTAGCTGCAATGGGTGGAAACTGAGCTTTGTTCATAGGGAATGTAACCAAGTGGCACATTGTCTTGCTAAGATAGGATTGAATGTAGAAGAGGAAAAGGTGTGGATGGAATGTGTCCCACCGGAATGTGATCAGAAAATTATAGATGAAAAATATTGTAATCATATGAATCATCAATGATACGAAGATATACTGAGGTTTATTTCAAAAAAAAAAATAATATATCACTATATATTATAATATATTATAATATACTATAATATATCACTATATTATATATTATAATATATCATCATAGTCTATAATACAATTACAATATATATGATAATATATTATAATACTATAATATACTATGTTATATATAGTATATAACATAGTATATTAAAACTGAAAAACCAGATTGGAAACTAATAAAACTGGAGTACAGATTTAGGATGGTAATCAGTGTGGTTTTGGAAAATATAAAACCGGTGTATACTGGTTCGGTTCTTAATTTTGTCTAAAACTGAATCGGGCTAAACTAGTTACACCCCTAGTCATGGTGATTAAGTAGCTAAGAGCACCACTACAGAGCTGGCCCTATGTATTTCTTGGCCAAAGTTTGGTTATTTGCTGGTAGGAAAATGTTAATATGTCGCCTAAGTTTGTCTCTTCTCTTCATTTTAACCGCTTATGTGTTTAGTTTTTTTAAGGTTTTTTTTATTTATTTAATGACTAAAGAAGTGATTTTTAGTATATTAATATATTTTTTTCACTTTTTAAAAATATTTAAAATATATGAAAAATAAAAAAAATAAAGATAAAAAATGAAATTTGTTGTAGGCGGCAGCCTAGTATCACTCTTGCTGGAAAAAGGGAGGAAGTAAAAAGTTGGCGCCAGTTTTCTCCCTCCTTTCATTTACGTCCAACAAATGATCAAACATGTAGGGCGATGGTCTCCTCCTAGAATCCCAATCTTTTGACTCTCATTTATTTTAAGGAAAATACTTTAACTATAAAAAGATTACACATAAATAAATTTATAAATTGATGCGACTTGATGTGATACGTTAGATTGTAAAGTTATTTTTATTATAAGACAGATCTAACGGATTCCGTGAATTCACATCCTTTTGTGAGTTTATTTAAAAAAATTGAAATAAGAGAGATATTGTCAGCACCAGCCCAATGAATTTGAAGAGAATTTTAATAAAAAACTGCAATGATCCTTCTCACAAATATTATATTTATAAATAAATGAAAAAAGAAAAAAAAAACTAAATTCAAGTTTGAAAGAGATAATAAGTTTAGTTGAGGTTTTTCAAGCGGTTTAATTTTTCAGTCTCTTTTGTTTCTTCGAGGCCTTATTACTCGGTGGAAATCTCTTTATGTGCTTTCTGTCTTCGCGTCTAAGAATTGTAGTAGGTTGTGTTAAATTTTTTCATCGTTATTGGTGTTTGGGTGAACATACTTTTGGATGATTCAACACATGTTGAACATAGTGTTCTTCTAGGCTCGAGACACAAATTAACAGAGAGCAAAGAAACTACCTTGGCCAATTTTCTTGGATTGGGAATCATGATTGCATGATTTAAGTAAAAAAAAAAAATATCATACTACATTCTTTACATAAGAGAGATGGTTACACATTCTTATTAAAAAGACAATAAGGAAATAAATTCTTAGGGAAAAAAAAAACATCAATACAATTATATATGAAAAAATCCTATGCTTCGCTATCTAGTTGTCATAAGTGGTCGACGATGTCTGCTTGGAGTTGACAATGCATTTTCTTATCTCTAATATTATGATAACATTGAATGAACTCACCAAAGTTAGTTGTTTATGTGGGCTTTCTACCAACTGTTAATATTTAAAGTCTTTAGATTCATTGTCAGCTTGTTCATCTTTAATGATCTTATTATGTAAAATTTACTTAGTCGCAAATGCAATGATCATTAGTCACAAGTAAGACATCATAAACATATATGATTAAGAAAATAAATTTACTTCCAATAAATTTTTGTTATATGCAATTATCCACAATCTTCTCCTTAAACATAGATGAAGTAATAACATTGTGAAATTTCTTTAACTTGCAAACTAAATTACTACCTATATTAGACTAAAACCCTTTAAATTACTTCATATACACCTCTTATTCAAGAGTCTCATTCAAAAATCTTCTCACACGTATCAAATGTAACTCTAAATAAAATTAAGCTACTTATACCACGATTGCTCTAAAATAGCCATTTTTAGAAATTGGAGACAAAACGTCAAGGTAACCAATACCTTTTATGTGTGTGAATCATTAGTTACAAGACTAGCTTTACATATGCCAATATTACTATTTGAGTCTTTCTAGGTTTTGTCAACCCACTTACAATAAATGACTTTTAACTCCTTTTAGGTAAATTGACAATTTCCCAAACTTGAATTTTAGCCACGGATTCCATTTCTTCTATCATAGGATAGTGCCAAGATTTAGGATTCTCTTCACTCATTGCATATGAAAATGAGATGAGATCATCTTTAAGTCTGATATCAAATTCAAACTCTAGTAGGTACACAAAGTAATTTTCAGAAATAGCAGGCTTCCTAACTCTTAAGGATCTTCTTAACTCTATAGTCTTGTACATATTATGTAGATGTTGGGTTGTAGACTTAACATTGATGTGTTCCTCTTGAGGTATAAGTGGTTCTCAAATGAGAAAATATTCAAATCGGACCTTGTGTTCTTTGGCATTTTACACCATCCAATAGAATTTAAACACGTAGGGGATTTACGTGTCTTACAGTGGGTGGGCTTCTATCTTAGTTTTTCTCTTTTCCTTTCTCTCTTCTCCCCCATCTCAGCTCTCCTCACCCTTTCAATCGAAGCTCTCTCAAAAGCTCCCGTCGTCTTGAACCTCTGTCCCCCTTACTCTCCCTTCTGCCATCTTCAAGTTAGATCCTAAATTCCTAATTCTGCAAATGACAATTTTCATGACCCATTTAATATCGCTATATAATAAATCATTGCTTAATTTTTTAACTGACTTGCATTCCATGCAAATAGTGATGCAATGAAACAACCCTTGCCAAAAAAATCAGGCAACAAATTCACCCACCCAGCCCCTACAATACACCCAATCAACTACTTATAGAGCAACCAATACACCCACCCATCCCCTACAATACACCCATCAACTACTTACTGAGCAACAAGTAAACCCAACCCTTAAAATACACCATAAGCATAAAATATTAACCTTACTTACAGAGTAACCCCCAACTCACGAAGATCGACTGAGGGGAGACCAACTAAGGGGTGAAAAAGTGGGTTTCAAGCTTGAGAGAGAGAGAGAGAGAGCGGGGGTGAGAATTGACCCTTTAGAGAGAGAGAGAGTATTTCAGAGAGAGAGAGAAAGAGAGATCAATGCAGGGTGGGAGGGAGAAGGAGAGAGAGGGGAGAAAAGAGATTGGGTGCAGGGGGAAGAGATGAAATTAATGTAGAAATTCTCTACATGCAATTTTATTCCTCATTTTACTAGAACCCCTATGTGTCATGTGTTAATTGGTGGGAGTAAAACAAAGAATCTCAACTCATCTAGCCCCTAGCGCTTCCCTTCTCAAATTGATTGTTATTTAAGGTTATTATGTTGATTTTCTTGAATGACAATTGTTTCATTTATATTCATGGATGCAATATTTGAATATTGTGTCTCCTCCCACACTATCTTTCAATGATCAGTAGTCCTACTTATTCCAAGATAAAAAAAAACCAACCAATGTTAGAAAGGGATTACCTTACCGTCGTGGAGTGGAAGACACGCACCAAAGGGGACAGGTGACTCGGAGTAGAATGGGAAGGGGATTTTTGTGGACTCGGAGCAGAATGGGAAGGGGGTTTTTGTGATTCGGAAGTGACTTGGAGCAGAATGGGTCTTCTCTCTGGGTTTGTGACTGCGATATATTTTAGGCTTTTGAAGGAGATAAAGAGACTATGCGATTTGGAAGTGAGCGGAGGAAGGGTCTGTATGATCTGGGTTTTCGTTTCGGGGAGGGGGGGAAGTGTAGAGGGGGTGGGGGGGGGGGGGGGGCTTTCAGACCGTGTAAGTGGGAAACCGTGACATGGCCGGTTAGACCTGGTTCGACCCGGTTCGCCATGTCACAGTGTGGGGTGTATGCATGTGGACCGGCCTTAGACTAGATTTTCTCATATTTTAAGGGTGGTTTACTTGTTGCTCAGTAAGTAGTTGATGGTGTATTGTAGGGGATGGGTGGGTGATTTGGTTGCTCTATAAGTAGTTGATTGGGTGTATTGTAGGGGCTGGTGGGTGAATTTGTTGCCTGATTTTTTTGGCAAGGGTTTTTCATTGCATCACTATTCATGGAATGCAAGTCAGTAAAAAATTAAGCAATGATTTATATATAGGATATTAAATGGGTCATGAAAATTGTCATTTGAGAATTAGGAATTTAGGATCTAACTTGAGAATGGCAGAAGGGAGAGTAAGGGGGACAGAGGTTCAAGACGACGGGACTTTTGAGGAGCTTCGATTGAAAGGGGAGGAGAGCTGAGATGGGGGAGAAGAGAGAAAGGAAAAGAGAAAAACTAAGATAGAAGCCCACCCACTGTAAGACACGTAAATCCCCTACGTGTTTAAATTCTATTGGATGGTGTAAAATGCCAAAGAACACAAGGTCCGATTTGAATATTTTCTCATTTGAGAACCACTTATACCTCAAGAGGAACACATCAATGTTAAGTCTACAACCCAACATCTACATAATATGTACAAGACTATAGAGTTAAGAAGATCCTTAAGAGTTAGGAAGCCTGCTATTTCTGAAAATTACTTTGTGTACCTACTAGAGTTTGAATTTGATATCAGACTTAAAGATGATCTCATCTCATTTTCAATGCAATGAGTGAAGAGAATCCTAAATCTTGGCACTATCCTATGATAGAAGAAATGGAATCCGTGGCTAAAATTCAAGTTTGGGAAATTGTCAATTTACCTAAAAGGAGTTAAAAGTCATTTATTGTAAGTGGGTTGACAAAACCTAGAAAGACTCAAATAGTAATATTGGCATATGTAAAGCTAGTCTTGTAACTAATGATTCACACACATAAAAGGTATTGTTACCTTGACGTTTTGTCTCCAATTTCTAAAAATGGCTATTTTAGAGCAATCGTGGTATAAGTAGCTTAATTTTATTTAGAGTTACATTTGATACGTGTGAGAAGATTTTTGAATGAGACTCTTGAATAAGAGGTGTATATGAAGTAATTTAAAGGGTTTTAGTCTAATATAGGTAGTAATTTAGTTTGCAAGTTAAAGAAATTTCACAATTTATTACTTCATCTATGTTTAAGGAGAAGATTGTGGATAATTGCATATAACAAAAATTTATTGGAAGTAAATTTATTTTCTTAATCATATATGTTTATGATGTCTTACTTGTGACTAATGATCATTGCATTTGCGACTAAGTAAATTTTACATAATAAGATCATTAAAGATGAACAAGCTGACAATGAATCTAAAGACTTTAAATATTAACAGTTGGTAGAAAGCCCACATAAACAACTAACTTTGGTGAGTTCATTCAATGTTATCATAATATTAGAGATAAGAAAATGCATTGTCAACTCCAAGCAGACATCGTCGACCACTTATGACAACTAGATAGCGAAGCATAGGATTTTGTCATATATAATTGTATTGATGTTTTTTTGTTTTGTAAGAATTAATTTCCTTATTGTCTTTTTTATAAGAATGTGTAACCATTTCTCTTATGAAAGAATGTAGTATGATTTTTTTTTTTTTTTTTAACTTAAATCATGCAATCATGATTCCCAATCCAAGAAAATTGGCCAAGGTAGTTTCTTGCTCTCTTTAATTGTCTCGAGCCTAGAAGAACACTATGTTCAACATGTGTTGAATCATCAAAGGTATGTTCACCCAAACACCAATAACGATGAAAAAATTTAAACACCTACTACAATTCAACTTAGACGCAAGACAGAAAGCACAAAAGAGATTTCCACCGAGTAATAAGGCCTCGAAGAAACAAAAGAGACGAAAAATTAAACCGCTTGAAAAACCTCAACTAAACTTATATCTCTTTCAAACTTGAATTTAGTTTTTTTTTTCATTTATTTATAAATATAATATCTCTCTTATTCCAATTTTTTAAATAAACCACAAAAGGATGTGAATTCAGGAAATCTTAATCTGTTATATAATAAAAATAACTTTACAATCTAACGTCACATCAACCATCAATTTATAAATTATTATGTGTAATCTTTTTATATTAAAGTATTTTCCTTAAAATAAATGAGATCAAAAGATTGGATTCTAGGAGGAGACCATCGCCCTACATGTTTGTCATTTGTTGGACGTAAATGAAAGGAGGGAGAAAACTGGGCCAGCCAGCTAAAGCTTTTTACTTCTCCTCTCCTTTTTCCAGCAAGAGTGATCTAGGCTGGCCCCTACAACAAATTTATTTTTTATCTTTTTATTTCATATATTTTAAATATTTTTAAAAAGTGAAAAAATATATTAATATACTAAAATCATTCTTTATCATTAATAAAAAAAATTAAAAAAATAAAACATAAGCGGTTAAAATGAATGGACAAACTTACGACATATTAACATTTTCCTCCAGCAAATAACCAAACTTGGCCAAGAAATACATAGGGCCAGCTCGTAGTGGTGCTCTTAGCTACTTAATCACCATGACTAGGGGTGTAACTAGTTTAGCCCGATTCGTTTTGACAAAATTAAGAACCGAGTATACACCGGTTTTATATTTTCCAAAACACACTGTTACCATCCTAAATCTTACTCCATTTTACTGTTTCAATCTGGTTTTTCAGTTTTAATATACTATTTATATATATATATAACATAGTATATTATAGTATTATAATATATTATCATATATATTGTAATTGTATTATAGACTATGATGANAATGTTGAGGTCACCTAACGAAAAATGGAGTTTTTGAGAGGCAAAGTCATACCCTTAAGGATATGGTAGGAAGTGAAGCCTTAAAAGCTACAATGTATATCTTAAATATAGTTCTATCTAAAGTTCTTCCTAGTTCATCATCTGAATTATGAGAAGGATGGAAATATAGTTTGAGACATGCACATGTGGGGTTATCAAGTTAAGGTTAAGGTCTATAATCCACAACTAAACAAGTTTGACCAAAAGACAATCTATGGATTTATTGGCTATCTAAATAATACCAAGGGTTACAAATTTTTATTGCCCCTCACATACACCAAGAATTGTGAAACTAGAAATACAAATTTATTGCAGTTTTAATTTTTTTTCAGTTTATTAATGCTTGGAGATATGGTTTCTGAGGTTGTGATTTTACTGGGTTGCTTGGAGATATGTTTATGGAGTTTTGATATGAAATAAAACGTATATTTTTTCACTAGGTTTGTTGTGTTGTGGTTTTGGAGGTTGTGTTTTTGCTCTTGAAGTTATCCTTCATTTGTCTCTTGTAGTATTAACCCAGTGAGAAATGGTTTCTGTCATCATTTTGGTGATATTAACAAATGATGATAGAATAACCAAGAAATGGACATACTTATTGAGTGCTACAAAATTGAATTTGTCGATGTTCTTGTTCACATTTCCCACCATATACCTGCAAAAAAATATACATATAGCAGTTGAATCAAATGCTAAGGTCCTCAACATTTTTAAGGGTTTTAAGCAGCAATGTAGTCAATTTGAACGTGTAATTCTCTAATGAATTAGGAAGGACGAGATGGATGATGGATGATGATCATTAGCACTTATCCTTTAGCTATCAGAAAACAGAGTTTTTCAATCTGGAAAATCCGTGAAAACCATGTTTTCACCTAGTACCGAACCAATGTCATCAAATTACCAAAATATATGAGTTTAACAGAAACCCAAAACTAACTACATTGTTAGAAGTAGAAAGAAACTAGAGGTATAACTAAACATGAATAACAGTAGGTAAATTAAAACAATGTTAGAACAAGAGAGAAGATTAAAAACAAATCTTATGTGAGCATCAGTTTAAAACTCGGTTTTGGTAATCCTCATATCAGTTTGTTTTATTTAAATTATTGAGTGTAATCTATTTCAACACTAGTGTCATATTGTTGGGTAACAAAGTATGTATTGAATGAAATTAAGAGGTGAAACAGGGAGCATTGCCTAAGCTTGTGGTTGTTCAAATGAGAATATTAGAACTATTTTGACAGTTATATGCATGAGTTGGTCGTGGCCTTTATTAATTTGTCATGTTGGAGTTGCATTTAACATCACATTTACACATCACTTATAAATTTGGCAGTTATTAATTTCTTTGGTTGGAGTTGCATTTAACATAACATTTTAACAACTTGTTGAGCATCACATTATGGTCATTCTACTTACTTTCATGAAATGGTTTAACATTTTTGTGCACTGTTTGAGCTAGATAACCTATGGCATCGAGCTCATTATCATATGTGGTTGATGATTTTTTTGAATCACCAACCTGTTAGTGTGGCTTGAAAGCCCCATTAAAGACTTCCAAAACTAACAAAAATCCTGGAAGAAAATTTTACGCATGCCCGAAGTACAACACGGTAAAACATAGCATTGTTTTGTTATATTTTTGTATTGCTTTTTAACGTGTCATATTCATACCTGGTTTGAACTTACCTTTTGCACTATAGGGAGAAGTGAAGTGCCAATTCTTCTTATGGGCAGATATATTTCAACTGGTTCAAGACAAAATTCATGCAAGAGAGAATGCAGTTCGAAAAAGGGAGGACGATGTATTGCTACGTGAGTATAAAGTTCAAGAAAAGGAAGATAAACTACTTGAGAGAGAGGATGTTCTTTACAAGCAAGAGGAGAAAATTGTGAAGTAGGCCGTACAGAATAGATGTATTCGCATATCTTTGTGTATGTATTGGGTGTTATCAATTGTAATAATTTGTGGTTGGGTTAGACCATAAATGTATTTTGGTCGAAGTTAGATGGAAATGGATATTTTTCTTTTTGTTGTGAAGGGAGATCTCAAGTGTTAGTAGTTTGTAAACTTTTGGTATGTAAAATGGATGGGTTGCTAGATGTTGAACATGGCCTGATTGTATTTTGAAAAAGTTAGTTGTAAACTTTTGGTATGTAAAATAGATGGTTCCTAGATGTTGAAAATGACGTATATATTCCCCTATTTTGTTGAACATGGTGTAGATATTCACCTGATATTAGACCAAATATCAGGATAAATCACAACCTGCCAAATAACCATCCTAAATCACAACTTGTTTAGTAACCAAATAACCAAATAAATCACAACCTGCCAAATAACCAAATAATATCCCAACCTGATATTATTAATAAGTTAATAATCACCTAATTTATAACCTTAGTATAATTCACCTGATAGATATTAGACTAAATAACCAAATAACCATATCAATCACAACCTACCAAATAACCAAATAATATCCCAACCTCATATTACAAATAAGTTGTGATGACCTGTTTTTACGTGTATTTTCACTAAAAGGAGTGGTTTTAATTTAATTAATATTATGATGCTTTTATTTTAAAGTATCGGAATTTAATTGGATTTTATTCGCTGTTGAGTTTAAAATTGCTGTTTTATTTTATTTTAGCTTAACGATGTGTTTAAAATATTTTCTTGGTGTTTATTTATTTTATTTGATGTGGTGTTTAATTTATTTTAGTCATTTTATGTTTTTATATCGTTTTCGGCAGATCAGTTTCTGGATCCCGGAAGTGAAGTTTGGACTTCATTTCTTTTCCCTTCTTTTCTTTTTCTCTTTTTCTTTTTCCTTCTTTTCCTTTTCTTTTCTTCTTTTCCTTCTTTCTTTCCTTTCTTTTCTTTCTTTCCCGTTTCCCTCCCGTGCCCGTGCGTCGTTCTCTCTCTCTCCCCTGCACTTTTTCATTCCGCGCAGCCACCTTTGGCCAGCCATATCTCCGCCGTCCGGTGGAGGTGTCATACACCACCCCCGCCATTCTCTTCCTCTCACGGCAGACTACAACCCCTCCAATTTTCAGAGCCATCGGACCCACCGTTAGCCGCCACGAGCCCCTCGAAGTCGCGGCACCAACCCAGTTTTTCCCCTGTTACCGTTTTTCTTCCTCCGCCCAGAACCGCCACTTGCCGGCGGCGTGGCCTCCACCACCCACCCAGAAAACTTCCCCTCCCTCCGGTGCACCACCCCTCCAAAGATCTCCCCCAACCGTGCCGCCGTTTGGCCGGAAAAGCGCATCTAAGCCGCACGGTTTGTCACCGTTTCCGGCGCCGTCGCACCACCTCCGGCCACCATCTTTTCACCACTTCTTCCCCTACCTCTTGCCGACCTAACCCACCCATTTCCGGCCTAGATCGGCCACCGGAGCAGCTCCCACGAGCTCAACTCCGATTTGCTCATTTTTCGCTTCTACCGGCGTTTTCGCCGCCACCCACGGCCAAAACTCACTTCCACTAGCTTCATAAACATCCCTAGACCATTCCCTATCAATTTGGTGTCTTGGTTTGTCCCCGTTCAAAAGTGGGTATTTTGCGACCCACGGCTACAGTGCATTTGCACTGTTACGTTGCTTTCCGCCCATCGTTTGCCGCGCGCCGAACCTTCTAAAAATCCTATATAGCTCTGTAAGTATTTTCCAAACTCTACTTTTAGATTTAATAGTATTTTGCTCTTCAATAATTTATTTGGTTGGTTTGCTGATTCCGGACTGAGTCCGAGGAGTTCGGGGGTCGGATGGATGGAGGACGGAGTTGCTTGAATTGTTGTTCTATGGTTGGTTGTATTTTCGAGCATTGAAATTTGCATTTACATGGTGCATGCACGTGTATTTTATTTTAATTGAGAAAATCCTGTTTTATTGGCGTAAATGGATTTTCGGGTGCGTGCGTATCACGAGCCCAAGCCGGGATGGGTTATTATCTCGGTGGAGCTCCTCTGGTCACTCGGGAGTGGATAATACTGAGTGACATCCCCTGGGTTGTCGCTGGGCGACGACCGGATCGCACGATACGGTAACGCTGTCGTGTCGACTCCGTGGTCCCTAGAGTGGCGGGGACTAGAGGATGGCTTGGCCAGGTACGCGTGAGGCGCGAGTCTGGGCATCACTCGTGTAGGTGTCACACGCGTAGACGTTACCTGCGGTGTGGCACAGAGCCAGAGTGTGCGGATGATCCCTAGGGGAGATCATGGTGCATGCATAATCGGTTGGTTTTTATGGTTTTCGGATATGGGCCATTTTCTGGGAAAATGGCGAGGATGTGTTGAGGACTTGTGATCCATTTTCTGGGAAAATGGTGGTTTGGGCCATTATCTGGGATAATGGCGAGGCTTGGTTTTAAACGCTATGTGTGGGCCGTTATCGGGGATAATGGCGAGGTTTGTTTAATGGATATGTTTTTGAGCCAAACGGGTTTTTGACGTGCGTGGAAAAATATGTTTTGTGAGTTTTGTGCATTGGCATTTATTCATGCATATTGTTTGAGTTTAATATGCTTTTATCTAGTAGTGTTTGGATTTTACTTACCTGCGGCACCATTTTTGGTACCGTAGATTTTGGTGCAGAGTTCGAGGAGGAGGAGGAGGCTGAGCCTGAGGATGCGGCTCTGCCAGAGTTTTGAGTTGAAGTTTATGTTTTGTAGTTGGCTTTGAAACAATATTTATGACTTGTAATATTTTATTATGTATCTTTGAACTGTTTTGTATTTTATTTAAGAAAAAATTCTGGTACTTAATTTTATGACTTTGCTATCCGCTGCGTATTTCCTTGTGCACATTTGTCGCTTACACACACTTGGCACTCGTCCATAGGATGGTGACTCGGGTTGTCACCATCCGGACGTCTCGAATTCCCCGTGTTGGTACGTGGGGATTTGGGGGCGTCACATAAGTTGTAGAATACATTGGGTAAATACACCCATAAATAAGGACACATATTTGTTGAAAACAACAAAGCCAAAATACATCCCAAGCATCAAAATACTTCAATTACATCACAACGACCATTAATATGTCAAATTCTAACCTAAAACCCCAAAATACATCAAAATACACCACAACCATCTAATTATTCTCAATTACATCACAACGACCAAAATAGGACAAAATACATCATGAAACCCTTCCTCTCATCAAATACTAATTTGCAACCATAACGTCACTTCTCCTCATTAACTGATGGCGTTTGTTGTGTGACAGTACTGCATTGTGTTAGAACAACAAAATCTTCCTTGCTATCATTGAGTAGCTAAAAAAATTGAATTTAAATACATACAAACCCGTTACAAAAAAATTATAAATCAATGACAAGCAACATGGAACTAATGGACGTAAGGGAAATGTATTACCTTATCAGTTTCTGGAGCTTCTGATACCTCACCATCCTGTGATGCATCATCAAATATTTTCTTGCAAGTCTAAATAAATTGAAAGATAAAAAAATACACATCCGTTAGAAACAAATATACATGCAGTCTTAAGCAATCAATAATTAACACTATAATTAAGAATTTTTAGCGGTTTCTTCTTTCGCTTTGTCGTAGCTTTCTCCACAGCCGGAACCTTCCTTTTTGTTGGTGGCCTCCCTTTCCCTCTCACAATGTGTGGGCTTAAGATTTTCTTACCCTTATCCGTGACCATAGTCTCTTTTACCTTACTTGAACCGAACTCAAGTGTTAATCCCTTAAATTTATTCTCAAATTCATCCAAGTGGGAAATGAATGCAGTAACATGGTCATCACTTGGGCAAACACGGGTTGCCCAAGTGAGGCACCGTTTAACCACGAACTCATACCTTCATGAGTCCGCATTCTGTCGCAAGTCGTCATAGCTACTTTTAACCACCGTATATCTCCTCTTTAAGTCCTTCCTCCATCGATCCAAGATGTACTTATCCAGCAATGCATGAATCTTATTCATCTGGCAAACGTTCAATGCATGCCTACAGAGAATCCCCCTCATCTCAAATAACGCACCTGTGCATTTAACATCAACTTCGTCCTAGTTAAAGTAAACTGTGTACTTCACGCTCTTGACATGGTCATCATTAGTGGTAATTTCATCCAAAACATCATAGGTCGAAATGCAACCATCCTTGCTGATAAGTATGCAGTTATATAAAATCATTCCCCACACCTCTTTTTGGATCTCTTTAAATTTTGCACTCGTATACACCGCTTGAAATTGCTTCTCAATGCGAAATGCTGATGAACATGCGATGGTTTGGTTGGAGGAATTGAAATCAGCTGTCGTCTCGAGCTCTACCTTTTTCCTCAGCGCATTGCCAAATTGATCGAAAAATTCTTTCAACGTCATACTAGAATGCACAAACCCATCGAAGAAAGCATTCATACTTTCAAACCTCTGAGTTGTGCTCATGCCAGCCCAAAACACTCCCTTAAGATACGCCGGTACCCAGAACGACCTCTCGTTGTACAACCCTTGCAGCCATGCATTATCACCAAGTCAATACTTCTGAATAAGTTGCCCCCACTTTATCTCAAATTATGTGCATGTCTGTGAATCATATAGGGCACTTTGGATAGAAGTCTTCAACCCTGCATTATAGGCAGTGTGGGATCCCAATTTTTCGGGCAATTTTCGCATTATCTGCCATAGACAATATCTATGACGAGTGTCTGGAAATACAATAGCAATAGCACTCTTCATTGCTCGATCTTGGTAGGTAATGATTGCTTTTGGAGCCCGACCATCCATGCATTCTAACCATGCTCAAAACAACCACACGAAGGTACTCGTGTCCTTGCTTGAAAGCAACCCAGCCCCTAACAGTATAGACTGCCCATGGTGATTTACACCAACAAATGGAGCAAATCTGTATCTATTGGTTAGTTATGTCATATCGAATGTGATAACATCTCCAAAGTACTTATACGCTGCTCGACTACGTGTGTCAGCCCAAAACAAATTTCTCAATCTCAACTCCTGATCCACATCAATCATATATGTAAAACCATCATTTTGCAACCTCATCCTCTTGAAGTACTCAGTAAGTGCTTCACCACCTCATTTACCCAACCTTAATTTCTTCGCTTTTTCAATAAAATTTCGACAGTCTTTTTCTTGGAAATCAAGATTCTCGAACCCCCTGCATCAACAACAAGGGCCCCAAAATTCTTGTTCATTCGAATTCCTGCTCTATTGTTCAAATCAAGCATCCCCTGATTGTATTCGTCTAAATACTTGTGCGATCTAAAGAATCTAGATTTTTGTGGGCTGATAGTGCTATGATTATTAGCAATCTCAACAGTGGTGACCTCCCAAGTACCCTTCACCAAGTGAGCATTTATCCTTGCCTTACAATCCGTTTTAATAGTCGGTCATGGCCTCGAGATATTACTATCGCTAGGTTGGTACTTGCCACCTCGCGCATACCCAATCGTCAAATACCTCACCCTACCATCTGCCTCTCTCTTCATCCGTTGTGTTATAACACCAAAACCTTTTTGCTTGGCATATTGCTTATAATAGGCCATAAGCGCTTATAATAGGCCATAAGCGCTTATAATAGGCCATAAGCTCATGTTCAGTGGCAAACTCCATACTAGGTTTGGGATCCTCCTCAACTTGGTCATTATCAGAATTTTCTTCATTTATCTCATCGGCTTCTTCATTCTCTTCATTTAAAAGAGATTTATCTCCAACATCTGTTTCACTTTCAGATATAAATGTCGCATTAGTCGATGGATTAGTTGTAGAATTTTCAAAGCTTCTCAACTCCTCTCCGACACTCAATGGAAGGCGTGGCGGTAGGGGTTGTAATCAGGTAGATAAACGTACTCATTACGGGTAACAATCCACTAAACCCCATCAAATAAAAGTTCAGAATGCAATTACCTGGCTCATTTGTTGAACATGGCCGGACTCCTCCGCATTAGTCGAGGAAGGGTAGATGAACGTTATCGGAAAATGTGGCATTGGAGGGGGCTGTAATCAAGCACGATATTAGAATGGGTAACAAAATTTTTAAAACAAGATGCGCAAAAATTCTAACCTGGTTAGGTTCCTGAACATGACCTAAGTCCTCCGCATTAGTCAAGGGAAGGTAGATGATGAACGTTGTTGGAAAAGGTGGCCTTGGTGGGGGCTGTAGTAATTAAGATATTAGAATGCGTAACAACGTAAAGGAAAAAAAAAAGTCCTTTTGGAAAATTTCCAACCTGGTTCGTTTGTTGAACATGGCCGGACTCCTCCGTATTAGTTGAGGGAGGGTAGATGAACGTTGTCGGAATAGGTAGCATTGACGGGGGCTGTAATCAAGCACGATATTAAAATGACGGCATACATTTGTAAAAACACGATATTAATAACCTACCTGGGTCATTTGTTGAAGATGGCTTAATTCCTCTGCATTAGTCGACGAATGGTAGATGAATGTTGTTGGAAAATGTGGCGTTGTTGGGGGCTGTAATCAGACACGATGTTATAACAGGTAATAAACAACTTAAAGAAAAAAACTAAAAGCTTAGAAAGCTATGTACTTGGATAGTTTGTTGAAGACAGCTTGATTCCTCTGCATTAGTCGATGGAGGGTAGATGAACGTTGTTGGAAAAGGTGGCATTGGTGAGGGCTGTAATCAGACACGATGTTATAACAGGTAATAAACAACTTAAAGACAAAAACTAAAAGGTTAGAAAGCTATGTACCTGGATCGTTTGTTGAAGACGGCTCGATTCCTCTGCATTAGTCGACGGAGGGTAGATCAACGTTGTTGGAAAAGGTGGCATTGGTGGGGGCTGTAATCAGACATCATGTTATAACGGGTAATAAACAACTTAAACACAAAAACTAAAGGGTTAGAAAGCTATGTACCTAGCTACACCATGCATATGTATATGAATTCGGATATGTATTTGGATGCATCATAAATGGCGGGTAGTAAGCATTTCCTAGACCATAATATCCCTACAATACACAAATAAATACATTAACTAATTGGAATTGAATTGAGACACCTTCCTTAAATGAAGGACATTAATGTATCATACCTGAGTCGGTGGAATTGGTGTAGAAGGCCTGGGTGGCCTTTTATCTTCCTCTTTGTCCATTACGCTATTTCAACTCAATTTAAAGATTGATATTACAAGAAATAAATTAAGTTAATTCAAACTTCTTCAAACTAACTACAATTACATTCGACACTCACAGTTTAACAAGTTTTAAGAGATTATCACCATTATTTTACATAATTTATTATTTTTAAATTATGTAACAAGAGTATTTCATTATTCAAAAGTATAAAATAAAATTATTATAACACTTGTTTAAAACTCTTCTCTTATTTATAAAATGTATTCCTTTATCATAAGAGGTGATTATCAATAGAATTAAGGACACTTGTTTAAAACTCTTCTCTTATTTATAAAATGTATTCCTTTATCATAAGAGAAGATTATCAATAAAATTAAGGATAACGCCTCTCATTTTACAAAAAAATATAGATTTCAGATGATCACCATAAAGTTCATATTTATTATTTTTAAATTTTGTAACAAGAGTATTTCATTATTCAAAAGTATAAAATAAAATTATTATAACACTTGTTTAACACTCTTCTCTTATTTATAAAATATATTCCTTTATCATAAGAGAAGATTACCAATAAAATTAAGGAGACCACCTCTGATTTTACAAAAAATTACAGATCTTGAAAGCCTCAATTATTTTGTGAAATACACAACTTAAACCCCTTTAGGGGTGTACAACTGGATCCGGATCCGGATCTGGTTTTTAAAAACCGGGCGGTTATCCACCCGGATCCACCCGGATTCCAATCCAGGCGGATACCGGGTTTAATCCGGATATCCGGATTATAACCGTATATCCCCTTTTTTTTACAAATTTTACCTTATAACCGGGTTTAATCCGGTTTTTTTTTTTTCAGACTTTAAAACTCCAATTTGTTTTAAAAAATAATATCTTGTTTCAATTGCCCAATTTGTTTTAAAAAATAATTTAAACACATTTTATAAGTTTTTTTTTTTTTTTTAAAGTAAAGTAAAGAAAAAAATAAATAAAAATGTAAAATAAATAATATTTTTTTTTACATCTTAATGCAAAACATAAATTTACAAAGAACAAAATAAATAATAATACATTACAACTAATTAAAGTAAAATAATGCTGCTACTAATTAAAAAAAAAATACAATGCTGCTACTACTCTTCACATCTTGAAAGTTGAATATGGTATTGAGGAAGCTGCACAAGGGACACTGACCAGCACAAGGGGCATACTAGCATCCTCCAACAACCTAAACAGACAAAAACAGACATTAGAAGAGTGGTACCAAGTGCACAAAAATGTTAAAGAAGCATAGAATCTTCCTTAAATTTGGAAGGTTTCCTCCACCAATAGAGAAAAAATATATACAACAATCAACCAAGAAAGCATGGTCCCACGATGTTCAAGAAGCAGCAAAAGGGAAGCTATGCTAATCAAACTATCTCAATCAGTTGCTACCGTCATTAACTACATGAATCAAGTTTATAGCATACAACATGCTCCTTGAGTAAACACTTCAGGCATCAGCTGCCAAATTCATTTCTGTGTAAGTTAGGTCTTAATATTTTCAATTTTATTCCATAAACAGAAATAAAAAAAACTGGTGATGAATCAAAATCTAGACTAACAAACCATATTTACAACAACCACTTCTGTCATATATAGCTCATTTGATATACATACATTCTATATTATGAAACATTAATCAAAGCAAGAAAGAAAATAAACAACCAAACATTCCTCAAAGTAGTAAGAACAACTACAAGACAATCATGGATATCATATTCACTCGATTTTATGAATATTTAATGTATAAACAGAATATTTAGAACCATAGAGATGATACATCAAGTGTGAATCCATCGAAGAGATTTTAGAGTAAAAGAACAATAGATCATCTGGTTTTATCTGAATGGTGTAACTAAGTAGTGAATGCTCAAGAAGAGTAATACCCAGGATGAGATGGAAAATAAAGACTCAACAACAATAATGTACTCAATAATAATCACAACAATAATGTACTCAATAGATACTTTTTCTAGTAGCACATAAAAACTCAACAATAGAAAATAAAGTTAAGAAGAAACTTACAATGTCAAATTTATTTAATAGGATGACAAAAACTGCACCATGAGAAGTTTCAGGGTTCAATATCTGACTCACATGCTCCCAGAAACGTGAATCAAGGAAAGGGAGTGATACCATGCCACCACACTCGAACTGAAATGTTAGGCCACACTAGAGTATAGCCAAAGGTCTAAACAAAGTCAGCATAAAGACTTTTAAATAATCAATAAATCCAAACGAGCAAATCATACAGAGTCGTACCTTCACCAACTTGCTTAGTGCATCTAATTAGATGGAGTTACCATTGATCAAGTAGGACATCACAGCTGCAAATAAAATACCGACATTAGTCTTTAAAAAGTACCATTGGCCAGTAATTATCTTTTGGATTGAATAGAGTCATTAAAAAGTACATAACAGACTCAAACTTTTTTTTGAAAACATAAATCTTAAAATTTGCCAAAATACATAGGAATGTGGAATTTCAAGATGGAACCTCATAGTTCATGCATAGACCACTGGCTTAAGGAGAAAAAACGACCACTGAAAGTAGTACTTAAGCATATGCTGCATTAATCAAACCTCTCAATTAATTCATTATTAATGGGCCCCTAATATGGTAGATGATCTAAACCCAAACGGACACAAAATACCAGATCTTGTTAAGTTAAGTTATATCTCATAGAAACAATTTTCAAACAATTACACTTGATGCACAACTGACTTGAAGGAAACCATCTTACACCATAGTTAGAAAACTTGCCTCCTAATGCTTTAGCATATATTATTTATCAAAAAAAAAAAAATGCTTTAGCATATTCAAAACCTCAACCGATAATTTAAAAAAAAAAAAAAAACAACCTCAAGGAAACTCTGGTACAAGGGTACCCCCATAATCCAACTGATATGCAAAGTTTGTTGAGATCTTTGTCAAAACATTAAAACACATTGAGATGAGACATCAAGGTATTTTGTTTTTGCCAAACGGGACGTGGTTTGGCATAAAAAGGAAAATAATAGGCTAGATCTTTTGACTCTTCTCAGGAAAATATTTGGGAATTTGTTCTATACCAGAGACCATCAAAGCATGTTGTTCCAAATGAGATAAGATCTAAAATTACCATCTTAAAATATGATGCAAAATTCTTCATCAACATATTCAAATCCAAATTGTTTTATCTTCATCCTCTTGTCACCCTAACATAATGATAAAACAGAGACTAACTCGAAAACAAATAATGAAGCTAGAAAATGATGACTACCTTTCCAAACCCAGAAAATAAAACACAAACCAAAACAGACCAAGCAAAAATCACACACAAACCCATAAAAATCCAACCAAACCGAGAGAAAGACAGACAAAGAGACCAAAAGCATGAAAAAGGGAAATAGATATAAACATCAGCTTCACAAAATAATAAACCCAGAAAATCAAACACAAACCCAAACAGACCAAGCGAAAATCAAACACAAACCCAGAAAAATCCAACCAAACCGAGAGAAAGACAGAGATAGAGAGAGAGAAACTAGCATACCGTCGGTTTCGAGAAAGAGGCAGATTCACAATCGGTGCGCCTAGGGTTTTGGATGAGAACTTGAGAGACAAGAGACTGAGACCGAGAGCTGAAGAGAGGATTCGTTCGGTTTGAGAACTTGAGAGGAAATTGAATCTAAGAAGTGGTGTGACGGTGTCGTTTCGGCAAGGGAATAAAAAAGTATCCGGATGTAATATCCAGTTACGGATTACCGGATTGTAAAACCGGATCCGTAACCGGATCCGGTTTTTTTTCAACCGCCCGGTTGGAATCCGGGCGGATAACCGCCTGGATTCATACAGATTCCGGGTTTCGGATCCGGACCGTGAAAAAATCCGGTCCGGATACACACCCCTAAACCCCTTAATGCCTTAACCTAACTAGATTTAAAATTAAGAAATAATCTTTACAATTTTGACCAATTCAACCGCATATTATTTTTTACAAAATAAATAAACTCCAAAACATTCTCAAACGCAGGACTATCGAAATGGAAAAATCTAGCTTGCTAGTTTTAAACATGTAAAATAACATAATGTTTTTCTTTAAATAAAAAATTATTCTATAGCATATATCAAGAAGAAGCAGTGTGCAACATTCTCTAGGACTTTTCCAACAGAACTCAGGCCAAAATTTTAGATCAAAACAGGGGTTGTAGTTCCTCGTATTTCAACTATGTCCTTGAACGAAGACGCTGGCGGTCGACAGACGGCACGGTAACGGCAGCCGAGGAAAGGAAACTGACAGGGAGGGGCTCCGGCAAAGTTGGAGGGAGAAACAGGACTTCAAATTTGTTTGAAATGATTTGGGGGAAACTTCTTCGGGAAGTAAAACGTGCATTTACTGTAGCAATTAAAAAAAAAAAAAGACAGATCAGCGGTGTGTGGTGTATGTTACTGTAGCGGCTTAAGTATAGCATAACTCTTAAAATATTAACCTTACTTATAGAGTAACCCCCAGCTCACGGAGATTGACTGAGGGGAGACCAAATAAGGGGTCAAAAAGTTGGGTCAAGCTTGAGAGAGAGGGGGGGTGAGAATCGACCCTTTAGAGAGAGAGAAAGAGGGATCAATGTGGGGCGGGAGGGAGAAGGAGAGAGAGGGGAGAAAAGAGATTGGGTGTAGGGGGAAGAGATGAAATTAATGTAGACATTCTCTACATGCAATTTTATTCCTCATTTTACTAGAACCCCTATGTGTCATGTGTTAATTGGCGGAGTAAAACAAAGAATCTCAACTCATCCAGCCCCTAGCGCTTCCCTTCTCAAATTGATTGTTATTTATTATGTTGATTTTCTTGAATGACAATTGTTTCATTTATATTCATGGATGCAATATTTGAATATTGTGTCTCCTCCCACACTATCTTTCAATGATCAGTAGTCCTACTTATTCCAAGATATGCAATAAATTTGTATTTCTAGTTTCACAATTCTTGGTGTATGTGAGGGGCAATAAAAATATGTAACCCTTGGTTTTATTTAGATAGCCAATAAATTCATAGATTGTCGTTTGGTCAAACTTCTTTAGTTGTGGATTGTAGACCTTAACCTTAACTTGATAACCCCACATGTGCATGTCTCAAACTATATTTCCATCCTTCTCATAATTCAGATGATGAACTAGGAAGAACTTTAGATAGAACTATATTTAAGATATACATTGTAGCTTTTAAGGCTTCACTTCCTACCATATCCTTAAGGGTATGACTTTGCCTCTCAAAAACTCCATTTTTCGTTAGGTGGACCTCAACATTATCTACAGAGCAATAATACATTATTCCTTTAAAAAAACTTGTAAATAGACCTGGTTGTTGCTTTGAATCCGTATCTATCATAATATTCTCTACCCCTGTCAGATGTTACGATCTTTATTTTCTATTTTTGTTGTCTCTCTTCTTCCATTTTATATGTTTTAAAATATTTTAGTGCTTCATATTTATTAAAAAGAAGGTAGAGATATATAAACAACGAATAGTCATAAATAAAAAAGATAAAATATATCCAACCATTCAAACAAAGGATATTATATGGTCCATATATGTTAATGTGTCTAATTCCAAGTATTTCCTCACTCATCTTCATACCTTGCTGGCCTTTACGAATTCTAGATAAGTATCAAAACTTGAGAAGTCTAAAGTCTTTAAGAATGCCATCATTAACCAAACTTTTAATTCTCTATATGAAGATATGTATCAATCTCCTATGCCATAATATAGAGGACTCATCAATAATGTTAGTGTCAATATCATCATATAGAGTGAAAAAGATATTTTAAAAGTATAACCTAAATTTAATTTATATAAACCAATACTCAAGGTCCCAAAGCTTATAAATGTAGAGTTTTTAAATACATAAACATTTGAGTTCACAAAATTAAACTCAAATCCTAAAGGTACTTATCTAGAATTAGAGACCAAGATTCCAGAAAATTCATGTACATAAAATATGTTTTCAAGCTCCAAAATATATCCATTATCTAAAATAGGTCTAAAAGTTACAACAGTTTGGAAATGGGAACCCATCCCTTTTCTTGAATCGATGCATTGTTCATTTTCCATCGATTTCCCTAGGCTAAGAAACGCCTACATGATATTGGCAACATGAATTAATAAAGCCGAATAAACCCACCACGTGTTAGGATGAGAATCAACAAAGTTGGACTCGTAACACATAAGAGAATTAAAATTGTCTTTCTTCTTAAGCCATAGTTTATACTTTATGCAATTCTTCATTTCATAATCCTTTTCTTGCAGAAGAAGTAGGTTGTATCATTCTTCCATCCTCATTCCACTTTTTCCCTTTTACATTTTTCCTTCCCTTGAGTAATAAAATGAGTACTCCCAACATTTTAATGCCTTAGTTTGTCTTCTTCTTGTACTCATAATGAAAACTTCATTAATGAACTTTCCTAGTGTGTGTAGAAAGAAATCTTAAATTGTAGATATTCTGTAAAAAGGGATTTGATCAGTACGAAATGAAAAAGAAATGACCATGAGATCTCAAGCTCTGAAGATTTTAGTTGGGATACCGCACCCCTCATTTCCATCAAGTGTTCACCCACATTACTAGATTTGCCAGGCTTCATAAATGATAATTCATTCATCAAGTTGCTCACCAATGCCTTGTCAAAACTAATAAATTTCTCTTTAATAGCCCTTTTGTTGTCCCTGGCATTATCACACCGTGGGGTCAAATCTCTAATGCACTTATTCACTTGTGCCTTAATGTGCATTAAACTCGGTTAGACCGTTCCCACTTTTCATAGATACTTTAATCTAGCAACAAACCTGATTCAGGGTATAGGTGGTTCATCCACACAGAGTAACAAGTTTAAGTCCATGCACCCTAATGTTAAGATAATTTTTTTAGTTTTATTCCAAAACATTATCACCATCAGAATTGGAATATTAGAAGATTTACTAATTAAAAAGTTGTAATAACTACTCTTGGAGGTTATGGTCAAATTTCTTTATTATATTAAAATGTAAAATGCTTACAGTAGTCAATTTAGACTATAAAAGATAAACTCAAGTACATTTGGAAAAATATTTAATTATGGAAAGAAAGACTTTAAAACCATCAATGGAAGGAACCATAAAAGGGCTCCAACTATTACAATAATTCCCCGTTTGGTTACAAGTTTAGATGAGATGAAATGGGATATTTTGTTAAAAGTTGAATAAAATATTGTTATAATATAATTTTTTAATATTTGTTTTGTTTTGGAATTTGAAAAAGTTGAATTGTTTATTATATTTAGTGTAAAAATTTGTGAAAGTTGCAATAATTATATGAGATGAGATGAGATAGTTTGAGTTTGAATATCCAAACCATTAGCTCAAACGGTACATGAGTTACATTGTGACTTAATGGAAAATAAAATTTATAGTGTCTTGCCCAAGGACAAATTAAACAAGTGGGAGGGAGAAGGAGAGAGAGGGGAGAAAAGAGATTGGGTGTAGGGGGAAGAGATGAAATTAATGTAGACATTCTCTACATGCAATTTTATTCCTCATTTTACTAGAACCCCTATGTGTCATGTGTTAATTGGCGGAGTAAAACAAAGAATCTCAACTCATCCAGCCCCTAGCGCTTCCCTTCTCAAATTGATTGTTATTTATTATGTTGATTTTCTTGAATGACAATTGTTTCATTTATATTCATGGATGCAATATTTGAATATTGTGTCTCCTCCCACACTATCTTTCAATGATCAGTAGTCCTACTTATTCCAAGATATGCAATAAATTTGTATTTCTAGTTTCACAATTCTTGGTGTATGTGAGGGGCAATAAAAATTTGTAACCCTTGGTATTATTTAGATAGCCAATAAATCCATAGATTGTCTTTTGGTCAAACTTGTTTAGTTGTGGATTATAGACCTTAACCTTAACTTGATAACCCCACATGTGCATGTCTCAAACTATATTTCCATCCTTCTCATAATTCAGATGATGAACTAGGAAGAACTTTAGATAGAACTATATTTAAGATATACATTGTAGCTTTTAAGGCTTCACTTCCTACCATATCCTTAAGGGTATGACTTTGCCTCTCAAAACTCCATTTTTCGTTAGGTGAACCTCAACATTATCTACAGAGCAATAATACATTATTCCTTTAAAAAAACTTGTAAATAGACCTGGTTGTTGCTTTGAATCCGTATCTATCATAATATTCTCTACCCCTGTCAGATGTTACGATCTTTATTTTCTATTTTTGTTGTCTCTCTTCTTCCATTTTATATGTTTTAAAATATTTTAGTGCTTCATATTTATTAAAAAGAAGGTAGAGATATATAAACAACGAATAGTCATAAATAAAAAAGATAAAATATATCCAACCATTCAAACAAAGGATATTATATGGTCCATATATGTTAATGTGTCTAATTCCAAGTATTTCCTCACTCATCTTCATACCTTGCTGGCCTTTACGAATTCTAGATAAGTATCAAAACTTGAGAAGTCTAAAGTCTTTAAGAATGCCATCATTAACCAAACTTTTAATTCTCTATATGAAGATATGTATCAATCTCCTATGCCATAATATAGAGGACTCATCAATAATGTTAGTGTCAATATCATCATATAGAGTGAAAAAGATATTTTAAAAGTATAACCTAAATTTAATTTATATAAACCAATACTCAAGGTCCCAAAGCTTATAAATGTAGAGTTTTTAAATACATAAACATTTGAGTTCACAAAATTAAACTCAAATCCTAAAGGTACTTATCTAGAATTAGAGACCAAGATTCCAGAAAATTCATGTACATAAAATATGTTTTCAAGCTCCAAAATATATCCATTATCTAAAATAGGTCTAAAAGTTACGACAATTTGGAAATGGGAATCCATCCCTTTTCTTGAATCGATGCATTGTTCATTTTCCATCGATTTCCCTAGGCTAAGAAACGCCTACATGATATTGGCAACATGAATTAATAAAGCCGAATAAACCCACCACGTGTTAGGATGAGAATCAACAAAGTTGGACTCGTAACACATAAGAGAATTAAAATTGTCTTTCTTCTTAAGCCATAGTTTATACTTTATGCAATTCTTCATTTCATAATCCTTTTCTTGCAGAAGAAGTAGGTTGTATCATTCTTCCATCCTCATTCCACTTTTTCCCTTTTACATTTTTCCTTCCCTTGAGTAATAAAATGAGTACTCCCAACATTTTAATGCCTTAGTTTGTCTTCTTCTTGTACTCATAATGAAAACTTCATTAATGAACTTTCCTAGTGTGTGTAGAAAGAAATCTTAAATTGTAGATATTCTGTAAAAAGGGATTTGATCAGTACGAAATGAAAAAGAAATGACCATGAGATCTCAAGCTCTGAAGATTTTAGTTGGGATACCGCACCCCTCATTTCCATCAAGTGTTCACCCACATTACTAGATTTGCCAGGCTTCATAAATGATAATTCATTCATCAAGTTGCTCACCAATGCCTTGTCAAAACTAATAAATTTCTCTTTAATAGCCCTTTTGTTGTCCCTGGCATTATCACACCGTGGGGTCAAATCTCTAATGCACTTATTCACTTGTGCCTTAATGTGCATTAAACTCGGTTAGACCGTTCCCACTTTTCATAGATACTTTAATCTAGCAACAAACCTGATTCAGGGTATAGGTGGTTCATCCACACAGAGTAACAAGTTTAAGTCCATGCACCCTAATGTTAAGATAATTTTTTTAGTTTTATTCCAAAACATTATCACCATCAGAATTGGAATATTAGAAGATTTACTAATTAAAAAGTTGTAATAACTACTCTTGGAGGTTATGGTCAAATTTCTTTATTATATTAAAATGTAAAATGCTTACAGTAGTCAATTTAGACTATAAAAGATAAACTCAAGTACATTTGGAAAAATATTTAATTATGGAAAGAAAGACTTTAAAACCATCAATGGAAGGAACCATAAAAGGGCTCCAACTATTACAATAATTCCCCGTTTGGTTACAAGTTTAGATGAGATGAAATGGGATATTTTGTTAAAAGTTGAATAAAATATTGTTATAATATAATTTTTTAATATTTGTTTTGTTTTGGAATTTGAAAAAGTTGAATTGTTTATTATATTTAGTGTAAAAATTTGTGAAAGTTGTAATAATTATATGAGATGAGATGAGATGAGATAGTTTGAGTTTGAATATCCAAACCATTAGCTCAAATGGTACATGAGTTACATTGTGACTTAATGGAAAATAAAATTTATGGTGTCTTGCCTAAGGACAAATTAAACAAGGACTAGAAACTGACATCTTAAGTTAGGTACAATTTTATTTAGATGATGAGAAATCTAATCTAATTTATAGTGCCACAACATCTGGAGTTGAAGTAGAGGCATGTGGAGTTGAAGCATGTTGAGGAGGCAAAGACACAACATTTGACCTGGATGGATGATCCTACAACAGGAAATATAAGCAAGCTACTTTTCAACCTTCCCAATCATCTTCCATGAAGATAGGCCTTGGAAGAAACAATGATCAGCAAAGAAAACAAGACAACAAGATGTATTTTGGATTAGTCTACTAGCTGAATAAGATTGAAAGAAGAAGAAAGAACAGACAAAACATTGTGAAGAATTTGAGTATTAGACGAATGTACAGTACCTATATGGGAAAGATGAGCTAGATTGCCATTTGGTTGTCTTTCTTTAAGATTTACAAGGGATGTTATAGATGAAAAGGAAGATAGGGAACTGGTGACATGGTCACACTACAAGAGAAGCGGATTTTTGTGACTAAAAGGACTATTTCCTACCAAAACCATAGGAAATAGTCATTTTGGTCACTAAATTTTGGTCACAAAAGCCCACTTCTCTTGTAGTGTCAACTAACCCTATATGAATTATCCACTGATTTAAGTAACATGATTGGACAAAATTGAAGTTGAAAGGATGAAAGTACTACTTGATAATTGGCAAAAGTCTTAGGACCTGTAGTAGGTGTGGGTAGTAAACCTACTGAATTAGCCTGGTTTATTGCAAATGTAGAATCTGGCAGAGATTAAGATTGGAGTAAAGCAAGTAGTTGTTAGCCATCTTTTGTGATTGAAAGCTCCGATGACTTGGCATGCCCTTGAGTAGATGAGTTTGTGATCACTTAATTTATAGACCTAGCTTGTTAATTCTTGATTTTTCCAGATTTCCAACTGGGTAACATGCATAAAATCACATAATAAATCGAAACAGGAGAGAGAGTCATCCTCGGCCCATAGAGGTGACTAAGGCCTCAATGATGTGATCTGAAGCCCACGATGGCCGTGTGGGCGTTGATATGGTGCCCGTATGTACATTCATAGCAATAAATAGTAAAAGAATCTAGTAAATATAAATACAAAAAGAGACACATGAGTTTATGTAGTTCGACACAGAGCCTACGTAATGGGTCATTTGGAGGGCAAATCCACTATGATGGGAGTATTTTGCAGTCTCTCATGGTCTCTTGTATCTCTTTGTACGATAAAGATCGAAATCTCCTTTCCTAGAGAAGATAGAAAAGAATGGTGTCTCGTGTTGTTCAGTAGAAGATGATCCCTTTTCTTTGTTTCCCACAACCACTTTTATTGAGATCTTGGGAGTAGTCGGTGAGAAATGTTAGCTTTGTGTCACTTCACCATCTTCTTTGTGTGTTTGACTTCCCTTCTCAAGTTTTTTCCTTTGTCTTATCACTTCATTATTTTCTCCCTTGCATCCTGATGATTGCTTTATAGTGGACTGGACTCGGTATGTCTTGGGCTTGGTATATTTATCCCTAACAAGGTGGACTGTGATACCCTGTTTTTTATGTGTATTTTTATTGAAAGAGTTTTTAATTTAATTAAAATGTTGGTTCTTTTATTTTAAATTTATCGAATTTTAATTGAATTTATTTAGTTGTGAAATTTATTTTGAGGTGCTTTCTTATTATTAATTATTGTTTGTGTTTAAATTGCTCTTTAATTAAATTTAGTTTATTTTTTGGATTTTAAATTTCATTGTTAGTTTTTACTAATTATATATTTTATTTTAGCTAGATATTGTGTTTAGATTATTTTATTCAATCTATTGCTTTTAAAATTATTTTCATTAGATCAGTTTCTGGACCCTAGATGTGAGGACTGGACCTTATTTCTTTTTTCCATTTTTTTTCTTCTTCCTCTTTCTTTTCCCTTTTTCTTTTCTTTTTCCCCATTTTTCTCTTCCGGTTCGCTCTCTCTCTCTCTCTCTCTCTCTCTCTCTCTCTCTCTCTTCCGTCGTTTCTTTCGTCCCGCCCAGACCGCCACCATTCACCGCCATGCACTGCACCACCCCCACCGTTCGACTCCCCTCTGGCCGGTGAACTTCTCCACCAAATCTTAGCCCCATCTGAGCCACCGTTAGCCGCTATGAGCTCCTCCAAGCTGCAAGGTTTTTCCTCCATTCCGTAGCCATCGTTTCACCTTCAGCCACCATCTTCTAACCATTTCATCACCAACTCATTGCCAACCTAACCCATCCATTTCCAACTCCGATCCGTCACTGTAGCAACCATCACGACCTTAACTCCGTTTTGACCTTTTTTCAGTTCCACCGTCGTTTCCGCCGCCACCCACAGCCAACCACCACTTCCACTAGCTTCACAAACACCTCTAAGTCATTCCCTATCAATCCCAAGTCTTGATTCATCCCCATTCAAAAGTGGGTATTTTATAACCCACGGCCACTGTGTATTTTACACTATTACGTTACTTTTTCGCCACCTTTTGCAGCCCCTTGATCCTTCAAAAATTATTATATAGTACTGTAAATATTTTTCAAACTTCATTTAAGATTTAAATACATTATTGTTTTTACAATAAATTATGACTGGTTAGTTATGCCGGACTGAATCCGATGAGTCAGGGGTCGGATGGATTAGAGGATGGAGTAATTTATGTTTGGATGAATTGGATTGTTGGTTATCTTTGTGTCTTGTCATTTGCATTGCATGGTGCATGCATATACTTGTGTTAGAAATTGAAAACTGGGTTTTCACGTGTAAATAGATTTTTGGGTGCATGTGTATCGTGACCCCAAGCCGAGATGGGGCATTATCTCGGTGGAACTCCTTTGGTCACTCGAAAGCGGATAATACTGAGTGACATCCCCTAGGTTATCGCTGGGCGACAATAGGATTGGACGAAACGATAATGCTGTCATGCCGACTTCGTGGTTTCTCGACTGGCAGGGACTAAAAGATGCCTGCTCATGGTATGCACTGGGCATGGAGCTGGGTATTGCTCATGTCGATGTCACATGCGTAGTCATTACCTGCGGAATGGTATAGGAGCCAAAGTGTGCGGATGATCCCTATGAGAGATCATGGTGCACACAATAATTGGAAATGGTTTCGATATTGGATATGGGCCATTTTCTGGAAAAATGACGAGTTTTGGTTAACGGATATTTGTGGGCCATTTTCTGGGAAAATGGTGAGATTTTGATAAGTGGATTTTCGTGAACCATTTTCTGGGAAAATGGTGGATTTTTTGTTTTGGACCATTATCTGGGATAATGGCGAGGTTTTGTTTTAAAGGATTTATTGTGGGCCAAAAATGGGATTTTTGGCGTGCGTATATGTGAATTTTTGGGACTTATACATATGGCATGCTGTTCATCCATATTATTGAGATTTATTGTATTTTTTATCTTGTGGGTGTTTGGATTATTACTTACCTGCGGCACTGTCTTTGGTACCGTAAACTTTGATGCAAATGAGGAGGAGGAGGAGGCAGAGCTTGAGGAGGCGGCTCCACCAGAGAATTGAGTTGGAGTTGCTTTTGGTGTTGGAAAATATTTTCCGTGCCTTTATATTATGTATTTTGGATTTGTTGAAACTTGTAATATTTTATTATGCTTGTTTTAAGCGAGTTTGTATTTAAACAAAATTCTGTTAATTAGTTGAAAGACTTTTATTACTGCTGCGTTATTTTGTTGTACACGTGTTGCTCGTACACACACTCGGCACTTGACGATGGGATACGTGACCCGTATTGTCATCATGCCGACACCTCGATTTCCAAGTGTCAGTATATGGGAGTTGGGGGCGTCACATGGACACCTATCAACTTTGTAACATTAATCAATCATATGTCCATTGTGTGTCATGCTACACCAGAAATGAAGATAGATCTTTTAGCTAAAATAGTCATCGAATTGAAATCTTGCACAACGTAAGATGGGATTCCTCTATATTCTAATTATCCTTGTAAAACAAGTGGGAAAGATGCCTTGCTAATGGTGGGAAAAGGTTCCATTAACAAAATCTGAACCCAAATGTTTATATAAATGTCATTTAGCCCCTTCAAAAACTACATGATGCCTTCTTCCTGCTGGTCTTGTTGCAATATTTTATTAGAACGGCATCTGCATGTTTGTAGAGATTTGTAAACTGACAATTCTTCCCAGAGACATTTGAAATTGAGTATAATAGCTAGTATCTGAGTGAGAGCCCCAATTTCTTCTCTAACTTCAAAAATCCTAGATAGATTATTTTGGGCAAATATTTCATGCACAATCTCTCCAAATGTAGTATACTTGAAGCTATTTCTTGTGAAAGATAATAATTAGTCAACCAAGAAATCATCATGACGTTGTATCCTGACTATACCTATATATGCAAGATGACCATCATCTAGTGGCCCTTGCAAATTTTCATTCAGAAAAATCGTTTTGTTCTTCGTGTTGAGAGCTATCCACGTTGATCAATGCCAAGCATGATAAGTACTATTTCCAATAAGAACCTTTGTGACCAATAAAGAAATTGAGAAGAAAAGAAAAGAAACTGGGAAGAAGAAATGATAAATCTTAGATCTTGGTTAATGAAAGACGTCGTTATTCTCTAATACTAGGATAAAATTTAAACTCATTAGCTAGAACTATCTTCTTGTAATACAGTTTGAGAAAATAGCACAAGAGAGAAGAAACTGTAAGATATTAAAATGCGGAAAGGGAATATAATCGAAAAAGTATGTTTTGGCAGAATACCAAAACTGTGTTATATTGAATTGTATATATAGAAGTTTACAAGTGAGGCCACATCAATAGCAGTAGTTGAGAGTTTAGGAAACAGTTCAAAATACTAACAAACATACTATTCTCAAGATTTACATGACATATTACAAACAATATTCTACAACAGACTGTGAAACAGATTCTAGTAGATTAGGATGATCTTCTATAGTAACAGAGCATAATGGAATAGAATCTTCGGCAATATCCTTAACACCCTCCCTCAAATTGGAGGGTAGGGAACTGACCAATAATTTGTCATGTAAATAACAGAGTCGATCGGCTGTGTGTCCTTTAGTGAAGATGTCGGCAATTTGATTGCTAGTATTGATGTAACGAACAATGACATCCTTGTTGACTACCTTTTCTTGAACAAAATGGTAATTAATTTCAATATGTTTTGTTCTAGTATGAAAAATAGGATTAGATGCTAGTGACATAGCACTGAGATTATCACACCAAACTGTAGGAGGAGAGGGTAAATATATGCACAATTCAAGAAGAAGCATTCGAATCTAGTACACTTCTGCAATTGTTAGGGCCAAACTCCTATATTTCGCTTAAGTGCTAGATTGAGAAACCACAAGCTGCTTCTTGGAATACTAGAAAATTAAGCATTTCCCAAGAAAAATCCCATAGCCATTGGAAGACCTCCAATTATCTAGATTATCGGCCCTGTCCACATTACAGAAAGCATGTAGAGCAATAGTACTTGGCTGATAATAAAGAACAAAGTTAGCAGTGAGTTTCAAATAACGAAGAACCCTCTTGGCAAATGTCCAATGTGTAGTAGTTGGAGCCTACATACGCTGACACAACTGATTTATAGAGTAGGCAATATTAGGTCGTGCAATAGTAACATACTGTAGTGCACTGACTATATGCCAATATTCAAAGGGGTCGTCCAACAGGTCACGATCAAACTTGGACATTTTGGTACAAGAAATCCAAGGAGCCTTATAAGGCCAAGCACCAACCATATTGGCATAATCAAGTAAATCAGAAATATATTTAAATTGACGTAAATGCAGGCCATTAGCATCACGTGTAGCCTCTGTCCCCAAAAAATAGCTCAAGTCACCTAAATCCTTCATCGCAAACTCAGTCTTCAATTGTGAAATAATGGAGAAAATTGTAGAATCATTATTGTCAGTGACAGTGATATCATCAACATAAATTAGAATAAAAATATATAATTTATCTGTATGAAGGGTGAAAAGGGAGTAGTCAACATTTGAACTGGAAAATCAAGATAAAAAGTGTCTGTGAGTGATGAGTGAACCAAGCTCATGGTGCTTGCTTAAGACCATAAAGAGAGTGATGTAATCGACAGAAAAAGTCAGGATTCTCAGCACTTATAAACCTTTTTGGTTGCTCTATATAAACTTCTTCATCAAGGTACCATTGAAGAACAGCATTGGAGACATCTAGTTGTCGTATAGTCCAACAAAATTGTACAGCCAAAGCAAGAATAATGCAAACAAATGCCGGTTTAACAACTGGGCTAAAAGTCTCAAAATAGTCAACCCCAAGCCTCTGATCAAACCCTTTAGGGACCAACCTCGCCTTGTAACAATCAACAGAACCACCAGGTTTCTGTTTGATCTTGTAAACCCATTTGTTGCGGACAATGTGATAAGTAGATGGTCGTGGACCAAGTGACCAAGTACCGTTGTCCAATAATGCTTTAAACTCAGATTCCATTGCTGCATGCCACTCAAGTTTAGAGACTACATGTGTGAATGTTTTAGGCTCAGGAGGAATGACATCATAATGAAATAATTTAAAAAGATGTCGGGATGAATAATGAGTGACATAGTCAGGAAACTGTCAAGGGCGTGAGTGACCAGTTTGTGATCGTGTAATAATATGAGAGGTAGATGAGGTAGTAGAAGCTGAGACAGGTAAGAAATCAAGGATATTTGAATTTGAATTTGAATTTGAATTCCAGTTTGGAATTTGAAATGGAATTTGAAGTGAGTTAGAAGACTTACCAGCAGGAGACACGATACCAGCAGGAGAGTGAATCAGAACTTCAATCTTGACTGGAAATAACGTCTCATCAAGTACAACATTACGTGAGATGTAAACATGCTCACTGATGGGATCAAAGCACCTATAGCCCTTCTGACTTGAGTAGTAACCAACAAAAATGCATGGGACACTTTGATAAGACAATTTATTAGTTGAATATGGACGTAGCAAAGGATAGGCCCGACAACCAAAACTACGGAGAAACGAGTAATCTAGAATTGTATTGTATAATTTTGTAAAGGGTGTATCATTATTCAAAACTGGTGTTGGTAATCGATTTATTAAATACACAGCAGTGAGAAAAGATTCGACCAAAAATTGCTTAGCAAGGCCAGATTGAGAAAGTACGTTAAGCCCATTTCAAGTATGTGGTGATGTTTTCATTCGGCTGTCCCATTTTATTGAGACATATGTGGACAGGCATGCCTATGAAAAATACCATTGTCACTAAGATATTTTGTAAAGTCAGAAGGAATGTATTCACCGTCATTATCAGTTTGTAACTAATTAATGGAGCATGAAAATTGTTTTTCCACAAGAGGGCGAAATTGAATGAAAGAACTAAAGACATCAAATTTATTTGCAATTGGATACAGCCATTTATAACGACTACAATCAGAGTGTATGTGGTAAATGTTACATAAAATTTAAAACCAAAAATGGAAGAAAGAGTTGCAACCCAAACATCAGAGTGTACCAACTCGAAAAGACTTAAATGTCTCCCTATGGGAAGAAGAAAAGGGTAATTGTTTTGATTTGCCAAGTTGGCAAGAGTCACAAACAACACCCTTCCTCATTGAACTATCAGGAGTTAAATCATAGTTTTGCAAAACATGACCTAGGACAGACTCAGACGGATGACCTAAATGACTTTGCGAAAGAGTGCTAGATGCCTTGATTCCCATGAAAGCAATTAACCCTCTATGCTTATATGCGACAAGTTGGTCAAATTGACAAGATAAAGTCCATTTTTATTCAGACTCTAAAGTAGCATGATTCCCGATTGATTGTCCTGAACAGAATAAGCATTATGAGTGAGGTGAAAGTAACATTATTATCAATACAAAATTTGTTGATAGAGAGTAAGTTGGTGGTTGCCTGAGGACAGTGAAGAATATGATCAAGAAGAAATGAACAATAGAGTATGTTTCATGGACAAACCTGCACCATTACCTACACCAGCAATCTCATTACCATCAAACTTGTGCTTAGAATAATTTTTTTCAGCATTATTGGTCACGTGCGCATTGGCACCACTATCTGCAAGCCACTGGTTGTTAATAAATCAAAGTTTATATTAGCCACCATTGTAGCAAGGTTAGTAGGGGGATGACGTCCTTAAAAGGAGAAATCTATACGTCGAAAGCAATCCAATGCCTAATGATTAGTCGTCTTGCAAATCTGACACGGAGAACGTGAACTAGAAGAAGTTCATGAACCAACCCCACCTGTATGAGCACAACCCTTCGAAGACACAGGAGTTACAGGCTTTGGTTTGGTTGAGTAGAGCTAGAAGAATTTGTAGTGGAAGTCGTTGTGAAGGGCAGCTTGCGCTTCACAGGCTGAAGCTTCCGATTGGCGTAGAGGGCAAATGAGGACATCTCTGAAGCAACATGCACTTGAGTATGTGGGTTCAACAAAATCTCATGATTCAGCAACTCTAACCTAAAATCAAAGAAAGACATAGAGGCCTCTCGAGTGTAAAAAGAGTAGGAAGTTATAAATTGATTGTAGCTAGGATTAAGTTCACCTATGATGAATGAAATGAGATCATCATCATCCACAGGTTTTCCAATAGCAGAAAGTTGATCAGCCAAGAACTTGGCTTCAGATAAATATGAGGCACACGTCATAGAGCCTTGCTAGAGGTTCTGTAGTTGATGTTTTAGGTGGGAGATCCAAGACTTTGATTGAGAGGCATAGAGAGCAGCAAGAGATTGCTAGGCTAAAAAGGACATTCCAGCCCATAGAGAGATGCAACTAGAGAAGGAAAAATAGAAGATATAATCCAACTGAGGAGAAGTTGGTCACAGTTCTGCCAACAGGTATAAGCTAGATTAATATCCCCATTTTTCTCATCAGTGTCATCAAGAAACATAGGATCAGGACAGTTGGAGGAGCCATCAATAAAACCAAGGAGATGGTGGCTTTCGAGAATAGGTTTGAATTGTGCAGTCCATGCTAGGTAGTTTATCTCATTAAGTTTGATGGAGACAAGCTGCGTGGGGTTGGGAAGAACAATATTGGATGAGGAGGAACAAAACTCAGCCATGATGAGAAATGTGGAAGCAAGATATGGAAAGAAAAAAAGAACGTAAGCTGGTGGCTCACGATACCATGTAAGATATTAAAATGTGGAAAGGGAATATAATTGGAAAAGTATGTTTTGGCAGAATACCAAAACTATGTTATATCGAACTATATATATAGAAGTTCACAAGTCAGGCCACATAAGTAGCAGTACTAGCCGAGAGTTTAGGAAACTATCCAAAATACTAACAAACATACTATTCTCGATATTTACATTACAGATTACAACCAATATTCTATAACAGACTATGAAACAGATTCTTGTAGATTAGGATGATCTTTTGTAGTAACAGAGTGTAACGGAATAGGATCTTCGACAATATCCTTAACAAAAACAAGTGGAATTAGATGAAGGTTTTTGGAAAGAGAAATGATACTTGTATCATGAGTGGGCAAACGTCTCATAATCACTTTGAAAAAAGTGAATAAATATAGGACCCACATGAAAAGAAAATTAACTTTTTAATAATTGAAGCTACTTTTTTTCAAAGTGACTATACGGCACTTACACACTTTACAACTGTACGTAATATTACTCCTCTGAAAATTCTTTCTCTGTCTTCAATTAATGGATATACACGTGCATCTCTATTTTAATATGAACGAGATGACAACTGTATTGGTTACAATCTTATGTAAAAGGGGTGACTATTGTATAAATTTTACATTACATATCTCAAGGCTTTGAATCTAACAATAACTATAGTTAACTAATGTTAAACTTAAATACCAATCTATATAAGCGGATATTTGCTAATTGGAGAATAAAATGACATGAAATTTTTGTGAATAATAGTGAAATTATTTGAGGTAAGATGATTTATTGAGTTTCGAGAAATGATGAAGAAAAAATTCAATAAAATATTATTATAATATAACTTTAAAATATTATTTTTGTTTTAAAATTTAAAAAATTTCTAATGATTAGATGAAAATTTTCAAAATTTGGAATTGAAAATTTTTTATATTTAAATGATATTTGATAAAATAATTATAAAAAATTTTGAAATGAGATAGTAATAATCTTTTCTTGGACCATGATTTCGGAGAAGCACATGTTTGCTAAGTAGGATAGTTGGGCCAGAATTCGGCCTTAACAACCTTTGTCCGTAAGCAATTTGCCCATGGGCTTCCCCCGGCACCCAACCCATGGCCACGAGGTAAGACTAGGCTGGCAGATTTCGTTTACAAAAGGGTGGGCTCAACAGGGGAAAAACAGAGTTATTTTTTGTTACGCTTTTTCATAATAGAAGCTCATATTTCTACAAAAGAACCGTGCGAATATTGTATAAATCATTACTCATAAATTTGTTAAATAAAAAATGTTAGGGATCCCTAGCCCATGGCCCAGATTAGCCCAGACTATTAAAGGGTCACTATCATTAGGGGGCACGTGGGAAGAGATAAGGTGGAGACAATGTAAGGAAAGAAAATGTCAGAAAGAGAGGAAAACAAGTGTCAAATGAGAAAGGAGGGGAAGAGCAGGTGAGATATGCGGGAAGGGTGGGAAAAAGTCATCATTTCTCACCACCCTTTATAACTAGGATAAAAGAAAATTTTAGTTATAAGGATAATTGTGAATTAATATAAATTTAATGTGATTAATTAAAAGTAAATTTTATTAAAAAAATATTAATTTAAATTTTAAATATGAAAGAATTAATAATAGTATACAGATTAGTAAACGAATTTACTTATACGAAACAAAATTCTAAGATAAAAGAGATACTAAATCAGACGAAAGGGTGACTTCTTCTAGACGATGCATTTAGCTTTCTCAACCTCAAGACGAGTGTTTTGGAGAGAGGATCTTTTCTAAAAAATAGATCTCTAACCTTTATTATACTGTAAAAAATAAAATACAATAAAAAATTGTAAAATGATCTTCTTATAGCGGATTTACTTTTTAAAAAGATATGTAGACTTAGGTTCTGTGCTATGAAACCACATGAAAATGCCAGAACTAAATGGGAACACTTTATAAAACCTCAGAAAACTTAACTAAAAACTTTTAAAAAATCTTATACATAAAAATCCCCTTAAAGTAGTCTCTTTGTTCATGAATCTGGTTGGTGGTGCATGTCCATTTGGGAACTTCACCATTAAAGCTGCTTGCTGTTTCCCTATAAACCTGTTTTCTCTCGATTTATTCAGAATTTAAAGGGACATTTTTGAAGTTTTCTAAGTTAAGATGTATCTACACGTCAATGGGAATGGTTGAATCGTACGCCAAGTAATCTGAAATTATTACACCAAGCTCTGCTTCCCTTTGTCTTCAGCTTTTCTTTGACATTCTTATCCAAAACTCATCCATCTTTGTCGTTTCTTTTTAGAAATGTTGTTTAGTCAATCTTTATAAGACGTATGACGAGACATCATGAGAGGGCTGTTTTGAAGTGTGAAGCACAAGCTGTGTCTGGTCAGAACTTAACTACCGTTCATAAGTCCAAAAAGTGAATCAAGGCATGTCTTGGAAAAAAAAATACCTTTGAAGTTATGATACGAACTCGAAGCTATTAAACATGATAAAGGCCGTTATAAATATTTATGTTATAATATTTATTTAATATTTAATTAATTAATTGTGAAGTGTATATTAAAATATTTATGTGTATAAATTTCATATTTTATATGTCTATCTCTTTTTCTATTTAAGACTTTTTAATTCAAGTAAAAATTTGATAAATTCTTTATAATGTGACGAGGTGTTATGACCTATGTTTAATCAATGCATTATTCTTCCCTTACGCAAAGTCCTTGGCATCTTTAAAACATATTCGAACATTTGACAAATTCATTCGAATTCTATTATATATAGTAATTTTTGTATATTTTTAATATATTTTATTAATATGATCGGTCAAAACAGTTATTTTATATTAAAAAGTAATACAACCAATTATATTAATAAAATATACAAAATAAAATACTAAAAGTAAGTACACAAAAATTTTTAAATCTCAAGAATAGCTTAATGACAACTGAAGTTAACAAGCGCTTCTCTACTGCTTTCCCATTAAGAAAAATGATAAATATACAATATTTTATATAATTATATTTTAAAATAAAATATATTTTTATAAAATATAGAGTAATGCTATATACAGTCGTAGAATGTGTAAACGCCGTGCAATCGCTTTGAAAAAGAGTGGGGTTTACAATTAAAAAGTTAGTTTTTTTTTTCATGTGGGTCTCATATTAATTTACTTTTTTCAAAATGACTGCATGTCGTTTGCACAACTATGACTATAAATATCATTTTTTTAAAATATATGATAAAAATGACATCATCTTACAAAATATCTTTATTTTAAAATCTAGTTATCAAAATTATTAGGTAGATATATCATTACCCTTCACGTGAAAAATGATTTGAAATAATAATAGGAAAAAAAAATCAGAAATGGACAGCTCAACCACTGAAACATCCTCTGGGTTTCGTCATTATACAACGTTACCAAACAGTGCAATGAAACCATATGAAATTGCCAGAACAAAATGGGACCCAACAAAGTTAGCAAAAATATCTGTAGCACACGATTTGTAGATAGGTAACAAGTGGGGCAATGCAACGCATGTCAATGTCCCATCTGCCTGCAGATATGTGGGCCCCCCCCCCATCGGTCCCCAAGGAAGTAGGAAGTGACCCCTCTTTTCCCTCTTTCAACTAACAACACTTGGCCCCCTTCCGTTAATGGTCGTTGGTTGGGTTTTTCCGGTCTGCCTTCTCTAAAGCTTTATGCATGCCAGCAAATAGGTACTAATTGATGACAAGGTTCGGCAAGTTTGAGATGTATAATTGGTCGGAGTGATGTTCAAAGTCGTGTAGTGTATAGGTGTTATATAATATTTTTTTAAAAAAATAATAATAAATATAAAATTTATATAAAAAATTTAATTTTTAATAATAAATTTCTTTTTTTAAAAACGATTGAGTGATATTTATATATTTTACGACTGTATGTAATATTACTCTTATAAAAAATAAATCGAGGGAAAGCCGATAATGAAAACTGGCGTAAAATAAAAAAAAAATGGAAAATGCTATTTTCACTTACAAATTTTTCTTATATAATAATATATATTGACCTGTCAATAATTGATATGTTAAAAATTATAAAAAATTAAAAATTAAAAATACATTAATAAAATAAGTTTTGTACATAAAATTATAAGTAAAATTGTAAGTAAATGGAGTATGGAATTATAGCTATGTTTTAACCCACTAACTCGGAGATGGATAGGCTCTTGATAAGAAATTTGATTTTCTATTCTCAAAAATCCTTTGGAGAGAATTTCAAAGGAAATATAAATGAAAACTATCAAGTACATACAAACTTTTTACAAAATGTAAGTTACACACTAATTTGGCAAGCTTTCGTTCAACAAAAAATTCACTATAAAATTCAAATCAAAAGAAAACTGAGCACAGCATGTAGAATCACAAATGAAAGACTCGTGTGGAAAGTAATTCTCAAAAGGAATTTGAGAGAGGTTGTTTCCCTTGCCACACATTTGGTAAGAAAAAAAATTAAAAAAATCATATATAATGTAAGAATGATGAGTAGAATTTTTCTTATAATTAATAACATAACAAATTTCATGTAATCTTTTAACTCCGGCTCTGAATCCGACAAACATGGACTCTGGAATGACGGTTTTCGCACACCATTATTCACAGGGGACAATTGGCTCTCTGTTTTTGTTTTCTGCTTAATGTGGGGGAGCTTATGAGTTATGACATGAGAAGAAAGAAGAAGCAAAGGATATCAATCAATTGATTAGATAACCAATTAACATTTTCAAGGGGAAAAAACAAAAGCAAAAGCCTATACTAGTTAACTACTTGGGAGGAAATCAGAGTTCCAAAAGGGGGGAAAAAGAGAAGAATACTGAAGCTTCACATGTTGTGGTCAATTGCAGTAATTTACAAAAATTAAAAAAAAAAAGAAAAAGAAAAAGAAAAAAGAACTCCCCATAACAGAGATTGAGCTTTTTCACATCTTCATCTTCTACCTCCAAAATTCCATCCACCTCCTCTCTAATGCAGTAAGCCCAACATCATCACCTAGAGATATGATAGTTTTGAGAGTAGCCAAGCTGCTCCATCTCCCAACTCGACTTTGAAGCAACTCTTTCATGACAGGGCACGTATTCCTATGACAAGAAATAAGCAATAAGACATAAATATATACATATATATATGTATATATATATAATCATCCGTAAGAACGATTGATTCTAAGAAAAATTAATTTACCGTTACCAATCTATTGAAGTGAAGGTGGAAGATATGAAAAGTATAGCAACTTATCAATGGAAAGAAAGCTTCTGAGTAGTGTTATGGTTGGTTTGCCTCACTATACTGAGTAAGGGAACAGAATATTTTCGGGCTCGAAGTGCATATCACTTTAGCAACAAGCTAATTAAATGATACATAATTAATTAACAGAGAAAACGTTAGGAAAAAAGAGAGGATTCCTTTGCTTATGTACCTCCAATTTCTTCACCAATTCCTTCGGTGTTGGTGCAGATACAATTATTTGGCGGGCATTGGGACTAATAAATCCTTCTTCCACTGCTTTATCAATAAATGACAGCAGTGAATTATAATATCCATCAACATTCAGCAATCCCACCTGCAAATTGTGGAAATTATATGTTGGTACTCTTATAAATAAGCACATAGGAAAATTAAAACAGTAAGTTAACAATAAAACTCCCACAAGATTAAAGGAGTTAAATTCCTCAAAACAATCAGAAAATGCAGAAATGCATGTACCGGTTTATCGTGAATTCCAAGTTGAGCCCAGGTTATCACTTCAAGTAGCTCTTCCAAAGTCCCATAACCACCTACATGGAACATCACATGAACATCTACTAATACAAAGATATAGGGCAAATCAACACACACTAAAAAAACGGCCTTTCCTTACATATGGGGGAACAATCGTATTATCCCAAGTAGAATTTCTTTGAAAGTTATTAGCGGCCACAACGATTTCAGTACAAGAAGATGAAAGTTAATTAATTATTTCTTTGATAGGTAAATTTTTTCATGGATGCAAGAAAATTAATTATTCCGTAACAGAAAGCGAGAGCTAGCAGACTGATTTTATTAGCAAGAAGAATTATAGCATTTTATTGATCCCAAAGAGAAAAAGAGAATCAACAAATGTGTTGTCCTCCATTCAAAACATGTTAAAAAAAAAACTTTTAAACTTCACATCCTAGCTCATTTGAAGTTTCATGCAACTTATACGGACTCCCAAGGCTTTTCAAAGACTACTTTTACTAGCTCTATTTTGACGGACATGGTTTCTTTTCTGATCCATTATTTAGGAGCATTATGCCTCTTCATTTTTGCAACTCCTAAACATAGTATTTACTGCTCCTATCCTTTGTAAGTTTGTAAAGAAAAAGAGGCATAATCCTCTGTTTAACCTATGCAGGCCTTAAGGGGTCAAAAACCATCATTTGTTTCCCCTTTTTTGCTAAAAGCTCAAACCATCATGTTAGAGGGTGTACATTTCTCTTTTCCTTCTCTCTTAGGTAAGGTGTCCCACGTAGTGGGAAAAGAGAAAACAAAGGGGTGGAAAGGTGGGGTTTCGCATGTTAGGTAAAATTACTGTTACGCCCTACATGTCCTCCATTTTCACCATATGAATTTTCAAACTCGGGAGTCAAGATGATAAAGTCCTAATGGGGTGAGCATCATTCCGTGTTAGGTGCAGGTGCTAGTTGGCGAAACTATTTAGTGAAAGAGTGCCTAGCTGTCCTTTTCCCCCCCACATGGCAGATAAAACTTGGCACAGTAACATCACAGGCTATGGTACTGATTAGAGAAAAAAGAATATTAGCCACAGAAGAAGGGCTCCTCAGAAGCTATAATTTTCAGTGTAAGATGTGGACGGGTCAATGATCAGGGTTTGAAAGGCATCATGGGTCTTGGGGTTTGTGAGAAAAAAAGCCAAGAAACTTGTGATAATTTAGGCTTCATCCAATTCCTTTCACAGCGTTTACCAAGACCACATATTGTACATATAACAACAGCCACAGCCCACAATAGGAAAATATCTCGACATTTTACATCTTCTTGTGAAATAAATTAATTATTTCTATCATCAACGAAATCCAAATTGAGTGGGAATACCTGATACATCTGATCAGAAAATAAAAGGATTAAGCAAAGGATATAAAATAACCACTAGCATGGGAATAGAAATTAAACCTAATCGGTTTTTTACCCTTTGATATCTGTTTTTAATTTAAACCTAACATAAAACAAAGGCGCTGCCACTTTGTAAGGGGGGAACATAAGCCAAATCAGATGACTAATGGGTTTTGAGGTAGGACTCAGAGACTGTAAGCCCTTCCTTCAATTATTTCAGAATTAAATGCTTGAGTACAAGTTGAAACTTAGAGATCAAGTCATCAAACAAGGAGAAGAGACTTCAGAAATTCTCAAAAGAATCAAAACTTGAGTATGTTCAATCTTAAATGCTAAAATTAGTAAAATCAAGGCCCTGAAAGACCTTAACTTTTCTTGTTTTGCCTTCAGATCTCAGCGTAAAGTTATCACTTTTCAGGACTTACACTAACCTGGTAAGACAATAAAGGCATCGGAATGCCTAGCCATCTCCGCCTTCCTTTGGTGCATATCTGCAACTGTCTTTAATTCCCCTACTGTTTCACCAGTTATCTGCAAACAGGTACAAAGCTCAGGTAAAAAACATTTTTTTTATTGAAATTAAATATCAGAGCAAGAGAGAGAGAGATGGATTTGGTTTTTTGTGCAGTAAAGCAATGATGTGTGCTGCAGAAATGGTGGACTTCATCCAAGATTTTCAACCCAGCGACTCCCTAGCCAGTAATTTAATATCTCAATAAACGGTGGAAACAAAAAACGAATTTCAGAAAAATCCAAAGAAAAAAACAAAAGAAAATACTCACTGCCCAGCTGATCCATAAAGTTGATATGGTAAAAAAGAAGCAACCAGAGAGAGCAGTAGCAAAGGCATGGATATATACACAATGGTGAGGTAATGCAAACAGCTGAAGTATTATCATAAATAAGTTTATCATTACCAAGCATTCATAAACTTCGGAAAAAGAAAAAGAAAAAGAAAAGGTCAGACAATACAAAATACGTGACGAACAAATTAAAGAAAGTAGCAAAGATCAAAGAAATGAGCATCAGTCTGAACCAAATCCCCTCCCCAGCTCCCTTCTCTCTCACAGTTCAAACCCAAGCAATGGTGGATTAAAAAAATACGATCAAAAAATAAAGCCATTAAAAAACCAAGAAAAGTTTGCTTTTTTCTGGCTCATGTAACGGGCATACCTCTCGAGGCATGAGCGTCTTAGGAATAACTCTGCACACAGACAATTTACATGACAAAAAATCAGTTGCAACGGAGAAAAAAACCAAGCATAACAACAACAACCGATCACTATTTGTTTCTCAATCTATAATTCCGGTTTCTATTTGAGATGTGAGGAAGGAGCAACAGAAAAAGAGACTCACCCAATAACATGCCGACCACCATCATGAACAGCCTGTGAAACCAAACCCATTAAACCTACGCTGCCTCCTCCATAGACCAGATCAATATTCCTGGCGACCTTCGACAAAACAGAAACGAATCAGCAAAGAGAGACAAATACGAAAACAAAAGAAGAAGTTTTTTAGGTGGCTATACGTGTTCGAAATACGTATTCATGATGAATTTATTTAAAAGCTCGAAAGGGATTCTTCATGCTCCTCCAACAAAGGAGTACCGTCTTAGTACATTTAGCTCTCGTCTTTTTAGCCGCAAAAGGAACTGAAACAGGTACAGACGCTAAAAAATTGAACGAAGGATACGGAACTAAATTTGGGAAAACGAAAGCAACAACGTATCAAGCATATGCAATGGAAAATGGCACAAACTTTTCCATCTCTTAGAATGAGCATATTTTGAATGTTGCTGAGTTTCCTGATAAAGCATATGTGAGGGAGCGGAGAGGTTGAGAGCAATCGAATAAATCATGACAGAGACAAACCCAACAAAGAAGGCAGCCAAAATTTCGAAAATGTAAAAGCCCAAGAACCAAGTTACAAACAAGTTACAAACATAAGGAGCGTACCCCTAAAACTAACATATAAATACAAATAAGACAGAGGTTTCGGACGTAATAATATAGAAGTTCCAGCAATTTCAAAGCCATTTCATGTATTCAAAACAAGTAGAAAACGAAATCCCATCAAAGCCCAAATGGAGAGGAAAAACAAACAAGATTCCCCAATGACTCGGGTGTAAGACGTCAAAAGTAACATAATCAAACCCAAAGAAAACAAAGGAAAATTTTTTAGCAACGAGAGTCAATGAATACCAACTCCTTGCCAAGCTCAATGGCGGCATCCTGATAGCTACTCTTCTTGCCTTGGCTACTCCCACAGAACACACAAATACTCCTGAACTTTGATTGTCTTGTTTCACTCTCTACTTCCATTGCTCGCTCGCTCTCTCGCGTTGATTGCTTACTCTTTTCTTTCTTGTTATTTTTTGTTTACAAGTTGGAATCCGCCTCAAAAAGAAGAATCTCCCTACTCTGCTACACTCTGTCTCTTTGCTTTCTAACCTATATATGTGTCACAGAACCATACGAGTATCAAAGTAGAGTCGTAGACCCTTTTGCTTGGCCTCTTGCTCTCGCCTTCTCTCTCTCTCTCGCGTCCTGCTCTATGCCTATATATAAACCTCCTCTCGCGTGCCTCCACGTGACTAGACACGCGTGGACCACTTAATCATTAAAAATGCAACAAAGATATTTTATAAAAATAAATTTATAAACCGACTTAATTTCATTTAATCCATTAGATTAATTTGTATGTTTAAATTTATCGACTAAACCGTTTCTCTAATTTTAAATTGTTTCTTCCTCACTAATTTTAGGATGATTATTGTTATATTTTCAAATAAGAACTTTAAAATTTAGAAATAAAACTAGAATAATAGCACAACTAAGTTAATATTTGCAATGAAGTAGATTTTTTTGGTAGATAAAACACAATCCAGGCACTCTAACCATCTTACATGCTACCCTTTACCTCACAAATTATTAAAAGAGTTTTACTATATACAATCAATTTTACGTATTTATTTCATACTTCACTAATATAATTGGTCAAAATAGTTATTTTATATTAAAAAAGATGACGCAACCAATCATATTAGTAGAGTACACAAAAGTGATAGCATATAGAATTTTTATTATTAAAATGGACACATTCTATTTTTAAATCATTTAGAAGTTGTAATGTGCACATTAGTGTAATATTAGACTATCAAGATTGTGGCACACCACTTGTTTTTTCCCATATTAATAATCCTAATTGGAACAATATGCTAATTGTCAGTTTCTCATAATTGGAATATGCAAAGTATAAAGAATTATTCTATTCTCATGTCAGTATGTAGAATATACCATCAATATTACTTAATAGTAAGATTTGATTTGTAAAATTTAAAATTTTAAAATTCATCTTTAAAATCAAATTATGTCATATAAACATTTTACTAGATATGATATTCACACCAACTTATAAATATAATTTCTCAAGTATGAATTATGAGATAAACTTGAAGGGTTTGGGTTTTTTTGTTTTTTTTTTGTGGGATTTATTTAGGCTGGTATGATGTCTTTTCTATTATCATTGTAAAACAATTTAGATAAACCCACGAAAGGCTAATTGGTTGTTACCCAACTAAATCCCCATTAATTTCAAAATGCATATCATGGTTATGTTGTCTCTCTAAGTATATAAAAGGGCAGCTTTAATTGCTTTCTAGTAACTGTATGTTCTTTCAAACATAGCAAAAAAAGAAACAAAAAGTTGTTCAAAAGAGAGAGGAGTTCCTGATCATGATGATAACAACCCTTTTGCGTGCCAATTATTCTTTTGCCTACAAGGCAACCTAGCTAATCCATAAAACCTCATTTGAATGGGCTATTTTAATGTTGGGATATCATTGCAAGAAAAATGAATATTTGTAATGAATTATTTGTTATGAAAATAATTATTTATGACAAAAAATAGATTCATTTTAACAGAAAATAATAATTTTGACGGAAAATAATTGGTAACAAATAAACAGTTTTCTTATATTGATATAAAAATTCTATGTACAGTCACTTTTGTATACTTTTTACGCACTCTATTAATGTAATTAGTTACGTCATTTTTTTAATATAAAATAAATAATTTAATCAATCACATTAATAGAATGAACTTTTGATTATCTTTCTTTATAATTAATATATATATATATATTTTACAAGAGCTATTGGGATTACTCTAACTAAATAAATAAAACTCAGAATAAATTACAACATTTTTCTATTATTTTTTGGGTTGTGCACATGATATTACCCAATTTCGTTTACAATCATATATTTACTTGGTTTTAAATGCAACTTGAATCTCATTTACAAGTTTCGGTAGCCGTTCACCTTTTGGAAAGAGGAAAAAAAAAAAAAAAAGACAATCATTACTCCACACAGAAATGCTTATAAAGTGGTCAAAACACCTTAATATTAAAACAAAAAAAAAATGTCAAGCTCATTTCGTCTTTTTATATGTAATTTCATTAAAGCCTTTTTTTTTTTTCCAAAGAGATAATCAGTGACTGTAACTTTAAGGAAGGGTTGGAGTCGAAGTTCAAAGCCTGTGACTGATCAGCCGGTTCAAAAGAAAAACATATAATAATTAATCCCTTATATATATATATTCTCAAGTTTATGTTCCATCGATCACATGGCCATGCAACTTCTAGCTAAGCTAAAGAATCATTAAAAATAGAAAACTTTTATTATCAAGTGAGTGAGTATGATATACCTAATAAAATACTTATATAATATAATTTAATTTGTTAAATAAATTTTAAAATTTGAATTAAACAAATCAAATTTTATTATTTAAATAATATAAATAGTATGTTTTACATATGAGTACTGACTTGAAAATATAAAGTTTTGTACGTACAAATAAAGTTGTGTATTAATCTGCGTATCAATACTGATTCCTTCATATTCAAAATTTAAATTAACAAATTTTTCAATAAAATTTACTTTCTGATCAATTACATTAGATTGATGTACATATTAATACATAATTATATTTACAATTAGATTTTTCCATAGAAATGGAAAATTATAATCAGAAGATCGAGAGGGTACTGGTGTATAGGAGGAGGACGAGTGTGCATTGATGATTGTCAAAACATGAGTGGGTTTCAGCCCTATCACCTTGTACCCTCATCCACCCTACCTTACTCGACACACTTGTTGTTCACATAGGAAACCATTTCATTGTTACTTCATGGCCACCCCATGATCCATAACCCCATTCCCCTCCTCTTCACTTGTCCAAGCATGCTGTCCCCATCCCCATCCATCCTTACTAATTGTCAATACCATTACTCATCCTTCTCTAATAACAGTAAGGCCAGTGCTTCTACGGACACCGATGAGGCTACCAATAGAATGCACCCATTGGAAAAAAGAGGCATGCACCACCGGTGGTACGCGTACCATCGGTCTTGGTTTACTTAGCATTTTTTTTGGAATATACTTAGCATATTCATAGTACCGTTTATTAGCACATCAAACACATCGTTGGTGTAAAACATTGTCATATCAACCAATATAAAAAATATTTTCATTTTAACATTTTTATTAACTATGACTATGATTCATTTCATAGAAACTGATTATATATTTACACTTAGAAGTATAATTCTTCTAGTATCTCTTGATCGATCTGACTCATTCTATGTGTATATATCTTCTATATATAAAAAGTGTGTATGTAACGGAAAATCTTGTTTTAACGGTTTTTCTTATTTTTCCGTTAAAATTAACACCGTTTGTTTTAACGGTTTGGCATATAAAATGAAGACATAAATGTTGAGAGAGATAGCATTCAATATTGTTATATGATTTATTAATCACAATAATTATAATACTTAATAGTTTATATAATAATAAGTAGTTAAAGATTAGTTATTATATTTTTCTCCTTCTCCTTAACATATACACGTGTATTATGTGCATAGGACGTGAATTTCTAAGTATAATATATGTGTATTATACGTTTCATTAATTCAGATTATTGAGTATTTCAAATTTAAAAATCTCATATAATATATAATATAAGTGTGTTTAGTCAAAGTGTTTTTTTTCCCCATGGTAGTAGGACGTAGCTTCCGTTAAGTCATATTCCACATGTGGGCTTGCTATGGTGGGCACGTGACAAAGGCCGTGATCATTAAGCTAATCAAGAAAGAGTAAATTCGGCCAACAACTTCAAAATATATTTTAGAATTTATATATATACTATATATAGAAAATATTATACCACAAATTTTATAAAAATATTATGTTTTAACTTTATGTTGTCCTTGATCGAATCAACCAACAACAAAATAAGAATTTCAATGTTGTCTCTATTGATCGTCTACAGGATGACATAAATTGATGAATTATAATACAAACATCAAGCAACACATATTTTGAACTACCGTTTGTGTTAAACTTTTATTAAATTTTTCGTATACATCTTTACTAAAATTATGGATGTTATAAACATGTATTGGATTATATGATATTTTGAACTAATTTTTTTATTTTTTCCAATATGCCTTAAATTATTAAGTGACATATATAATTTTTATAAAATATATATTATTTTTTACAAATAATCATTTCATACAATTAGACAAACGTGCTTTGCACGTTGCTCCCATCTAGTATATATATATATTCTATTATAATAAATTGTTATTTGACTGTAAATAGTAACTTTTGTTATTTTTCTATCTATTTTTGTTTTTTCTTTAAATCCATTTAGTCATGTTTTACCATAAAGCCTTTAAGACCTTTGACCATTTGACGTGTAGCTCCCTTATAGAATTTAATAAAAGATCTTGTTTTACCAAAAGGTCCTTAAGATCCTTGACCATTTGATGTGTAGCTCCCTTGTAGAATTTAATGAAGGATTTTGTTTTACCAAAAAGCCCTAAATAGCCCTACGACGCACATGAGTTGACGTCTTTTTTTCATGTCATTTTTGTTCTAACAGTGTACTCTTTTTTCTTTCTTTTTGTTTCAATTATTTTAAATAAAAAAATTAAAATGATTTTACTTTTTAAAATAGAAACGTTGTATAGCATTCTTATTGTAAAACTCAACTTTAAGTAAATTTAACAAATAAAATACTTAAAACACTTAATATATAATATTAATTATTATTTTAATTAGAATATAATTATTATTAATATTTTAATTAGTAGAACTATAAAATGTAATACAAATAATAATTAAAAAAGTTATTAAATTAATAATATTTTATTATTATATAAATAGTAAATAGATAATTCAATATGGATGCAGACCAATACTCATACTTTGCTGAAATTTAGATTTCTTCTTATATTGATTTTTTGTCTTTCTTTAACCTTGTATTTTCTTTTTTTAGATAAATAAATTATTGACTTTTTAATTTTTTTTATATTTAAATCATAATGTCAGGTGCATCTTAGGCTAATGCACCCGAGGCCATTCCCTAGTGTGTGTATAGATATATATATATATATATATATATATATATATATATATATATATATTATTTCTTCTGGGTTGCATGCATGTTTCTTGCTATAATCATTATTAACTAATCAATGTCCTATTTTATTAATTATTACAATAAAATACCCAGATTTCAGGAACTGAACAGCCAGCCATGCCCTTAAAACTGAATTAATGAGTCCTCTATTATATTTTATTAGTACCCCAATATTAATATAAAACCCAAAAAAATTGGCGTCTTCTGGCTGTTTTTATTTAGCACACTCGTTTGCTTGTCTACTACTTTCTGTCCAAACCCAATGTTTAGAGATCATAAACCTATAATAATTATTAATTACTATTCTGATCAATAGGGGATCAAGCACATACTTTTATTTTATTTGTATCCTTGCTGCATGCGCATTTGAACTCATCAGTGTCTTCATGTGTGTGTGTTCCTTTGACGGCATCATTTGTGAGTTTATCCGTACAGTTTTGGCTTCTTTTTAAAATTAGAAATATTCCTTTTGCCCTAGAAAAGAAAATTAATTGACTTACAAAGAATTAACAAATGGGTAAATATAATACACCTACAACTACCAGCGTATAATTAATTTACAATTCATTGTAAATTTGTAAGTTAATCAATATATATATATATAATTGTGACGCTTCATATTGAAATATAATTTCAATTTTACTTAGGAAAAATCTAGTTGCAAGCATAATTGTGCACTAATATGTACACCAATTTATTGTGATTGGTTAAAAAGTAGATTTAATTGAAAACAGTGCTAATTTAAATTTTAAGTATGAAAGAATCATTATTGGTATGCAGATTAGTACGTGACTGTGTTTGTATATAACAAAACTCTTTTAATTAACTATGTCACTACAAGATCAATATAGGATTTTCGCGACCAAATCCTTTCTATCCCAAGAGAAATCGATGCTAAAACCCATCTTTTGCAGCCAATTTTAAGTAGAGTGGTAAACTAGTTGTAAGTGTGTGTTCCTTTGACGGCATCATTTGTGAGTTTATCCGTACAGTTTTGGCTTCTTTTTAAAATTAGAAATATTCCTTTTGCCCTAGAAAAGAAAATTAATTGACTTACAAAGAATTAACAAATGGGTAAATATAATACACCTACAACTACCAGCTTATAATTAATTTACAATTCATTGTAAATTTGTAAGTTAATCAATATATATATATATAACTGTGACGCTTCATATTGAAATATAATTTCAATTTTACTTAACTATGTCACTACAAGATCAATATAGGGTTTTCGCGACCAAATCCTTTCTATCCCAAGAGAAATCGATGCTAAAACTCATCTTTTGCAGCCAATTTTAAGTAGAGTGGTAAACTAGTTGTAAGCTAATTGTAAGCTTATCATTTTTCTTAACGAAGCAAATTGGCTAGAAGTTCAACTCAAAAAAATAAATAAAAAAACAAAAGAATTGTCCTTTACCACGAATTGTACAATTGTATCTATACAAACTTTTTAGAAGTTGTTTGGACAGTGAAATAAAATAACAGCACGACAATAACGTGCTTCTAGATACGATAGCATTACTACAGTACTACTTATTCTTTGTCTGGTTATTCAACACAAAATAATTTAGAATTAAAGTTGTATTTGGATATTGAGTTGAACTAAGTCGAATTGAGTATTTTATGAATAGTAGTGAGTTAAGATAGTTGAATGAGTTTTATAAAGTTCATTTGAAAATGAGTTTAGGTTTGTTTAAATATTAAGATGAGTTTAGATATATTTATAAAAAGTTATAAAATAAATTCTTGCGATCGCTACAATAAACTATTCATCTGACATATCAAAAATACTGTCAGCGTCAAATGGCAAAACAATTTCTTCAGGCTGCAGTTGCAGCCATCCACGTCAAATTAACTAGGGGCAAAATGGATAAAACATTAGTTTCTATTCTTCCTATCCACCGGTTTGTAGGCATCATGATGCCCACTGCAGAATTTTTGCCATTGGTCAGGGCATTTACATCAAACAGTGTAGACTTACTCAAGTTCTTTCCAGATGCGGTTGAAGTGGCTGTTTGGATGGCAGAAGAGTTTTAGAAGTGAACCGTGCAGTTTAGGAACCAAATGAGCCTTAGAGAAATCAAATAGCCAACATTACATAGGAATTACAGAAAAATAAAAATAATTTATACAAATCTTAAATAAACAAGTCTTATATAATCTTTTTTGTAAAAAAGAAAGCCACATCATGAAAAAAAAATATAATATTTTTATACAATATTAACCTAAAATTTATCTATTTAGAATTTGTATAGAATATTTGTCGTTAAAAATTTTTGTCAATGATCTTTTACCACTTTAGAATTATTATAAGCACAAAAGATAGCTAGGGCCCTAGCTAGCTAGAACCTAATACTTGAGAATTAGAATTACGTACGTAAGAGGGAAACATGTTTCTCTTCGCATTATTTTCTTCTTGCCTATCCTTTTTGACTTGATATGGATACCCTCAATAGCCTCAAGGAATCTTCTTAAGGAATAACGTACCCCTTGTGACTATATATGACATAGGTCTTACGTTAGACATGCAAGAGTCTAACGAGTCCCCATCTCAAGCCGATTCAGCTAGATTGGATTACTGTAGGGGAGGATCTCTCTCCCATTGTTAGGTGATAGAGGTGGGGGACCCCTTCATAAGGCCATTTGGGATGTCACACGTCCTCCATTGATACATTAGATTGTAATTAAAATTATTTTATTATAATATAAATATAATGTATCATATGAAATCATATTAATTTATAAATTTATTAATCATATCAACTTGACTAGACCATTATAATAGTTGAACACTAAAGGGACTTCCTCAATCTGAAAAACCAAATCTTGATGGATTTTGCAGACAACAGAAGAGCCATAACTTCAAGCTTTTAGTTCTCTAGAGGCACGTAATGCAGCATGCATGCAGCTAAAATCACCCTTCACGGTCAGGGATCGGATGAGTACTACACCAATACCTATCCTGTTCTATCCATCACGTACCATTTCAGTTTTTGCATTCCAATAGGAGGCTTCAGCACCCAAGAAAAGAGTACGTTTCCTATCATCATCAGGGATCTTCCAAAGTTCTGGTGTATGTGGGTTGTGCTTGCTTGTAATTATTCAATCCTTCCTTAGCAATCTTCTGTTATACATAGTTACGGGTGATTGCAGCCATTTCCATGTATAAAAGCAATACTCTTTCTCATCCATATTGCTTCCTCCATTTTTTCACCTTCCAAATGCTGCAACATTATATCCCTAATGTCCAAAGATAGTGTTACTTAACCACTTCCACTCATTAACCAGATACTTAATTTATAAAATAGGATCTAGATTTACTATGGCTATCTTATATAATAAGGAAATATATGTTAACATAGTAAGTAGTATAAACAACCTAAAAAAAAAAAAAAAAGTGATCCCACAACGTTTAATTTGACATTATATACAACAACATTAAAGAATCTACAAACTATGTTTTTCTCTTCTTATTATAAGAAAATTTATCAATTAATTGTAATAAACCTAGATCTATAATATATAGAGGTGGCTTTCTTACTTGAGTGACTATAATATATAGCATCATATTCACTAAGAATTGGATAGAAGGAACTGGACCGAAAGGGGATTAAATAGCAGAAAGTCACATACATTAATTCATTCAAATCGGGTATGAGTCATAACTTAGATCCCAACTCCGCTACGAAATTTAATAAATCCCGTTTAATATGATCAATAGTCTAAAGTGAATCTATATATATAGATTCAAACTCAAAATCTAGTAGATGCTAAATTATTTGAAAGTAATATAAAGCACGTACCCTTTCCTGACACGTGTTCCCTGCAGGACACTGAATGTGCCAATTGGCCAATTTTTACTTCTTCAAGATTTTTGGAAGGAATCTCTTTTTATCAATCTTTGCAGTACGGTCTCGAAAAGATGGGGAAAAAAGAAGAATCGCTTTGTCTAATTACCCCCAAAAAAAGTGAAAAATAGTAAACATATATATATATATGCGATTTTATGGCATTCAAATGATTCATTTTCTCCTTTCTTGACTTGATTTGGACAAATAAAAAGCACCACACCACAGCTTTAATTAATTACCAATCAAGTTAGACAGATTAGTCATCTTTGCCTTCTTGGTTTCAAAAGCTTTGCAGCTAATTATCTTTTACTTTTACACCTTGAGAAGTGGTTATATATGTAAATTAGATCAAGCTTATCGTATTTATTTAGAATTTAATTCTAAAAAAACCACATCATCAACTCTCGTTTATATGTAGTTGCATGGACTCTCCTCTTCTCGTTCATCTCTAAATTCTTTCACTTCTTTCTTTGAACCCCGGCCTTTGACCGGAAGACATCCAATTCAATCCAAACCAAACCATGATTTATAAAGAAGTACGTAGAGGGTGACTCGATCGGCCTCCGATGATCCCTTCCTTTCCGATCCTCCTCATATTTTATGTTTCTCGAGTGTGATGGTCATCATATCCAAACAATGAACCGGATAGTCGTGTCATAAGAATATAGATCAGTTGATCGATTAATACGTTTAATTTGTCCCATTCTTAGCATGCATCATGAGTTAGCTTAAAATGTACGTCAATGATCATTTTCCTCCTAGAACTCCACACATTACGTCAATGATCATTTTTCCTCCTAGAACTCCACACATTTCGGTCAATTTTGGATTGCGTTTGTCCGCTTGTGATCATCATATGTACATATATATAAATATATATATGTATTTCAAATATTAATAATTCAAACATATTTTATCACAAACATCATGATAAGCTTCAAACTACGTACGTACAGTACCACAAATAATAACCCTAGCTAATAATTTAATAAACGGAAATCATTGGTGGCATCTCAAACAATAAGTAGTACTGTCGTCATTTCAATTTACAACATGATCATCATAAAGGAGCCAATTAAGCTGCCAAGATCATGTTCATGACTACTATTATAAGCTTGACTCCAGGCTGGCCAGTTTATTTATTAATTAATTAATGCATCATCTGTTTTTAACCATTAATTTAATTTGACTCGAATATTAATAAGTGAACAACTGCACGGCCTAATTAAACTCGGTGCATTTGACTAACTGATTAATTAAGGTCATCGTGAAGTACCATTATTCTCGGTCGCGGAATCATTAATGGTCTTTAATTTTGAGTCACTATATATATATATATATAGTACACGTTAGGCTAGCAGAACTCAAACATTCAAGCCACAATTTCATTCAGTTTGATTACAATCCTAATTATGACATTTATAATTTCTTTCTTTTTGTTATCCTTTGTTAGGTATGATCACTCTATCCCATTTATGCAAGAGAATTGTTACAGATAAAAAAAGATTACATAAAGTAAACTCACAAATTGATATGGCTTCATGAAATCTGTTAGATTTACTTTATAATAAAAGTAACTTTTCAATTTGACTACCGCATTAAGCCACATCAATTTGTGGATTTATTTTTATATAATTTCTTAGTGGCTAAAGTTTTTTCTTTTATGCAATATATTTTGTTAATTGTTTTCTACCTCATATATTGCATGGGATGGGATTGTGGAAATGGCAATATGCGCCAACCTAATAAGAGAACAATGCTTTGAAAGTTTAAAGTTACCAGAAATAACATTACTTAGAGTATTGTTATTGGATTATGCATATGTAAAGGATACTTTTGATGAATGTAAGATGAATTTAGATTTTGCCTATTTTATTTATATTAGCCTCCACATTAGAATAGCTATTTTTTCATTATATAACAATAAAATAATGAATATAATTATTGATTTATTTTTTCATTATTTTAATTATTAACTTATTTTTTTAGAGATGTAATATAATTGTAATGAGGATGCGGTCACCCCTCTCCTTCCAAAATCACCCCGATGCCTCCCCTCCCAATCCAAGACCTTCACCAACGTCTTCATCGCCATCATTGGCGCAGTCGTTCTCAGCCTTCCCTACACCTTAAAGAGGGCTGGCTCTTGGGCTCATGCTCCTCTATGTGGTTCTCTTGTTCTCGCTGATGTGGTCAATTTGGGAGCTATGGGCGTGGTGATGGTGGAGGACGTGATGATTTTTCTTCAGTAAAGATCCACTTTGCAGGAGAAAACCTCCGACTCCATAAAATGCAAAAACTAAACTACCATTGAACTTATTCCAGCCAACCTCTCCCTGTACGAGCAATGTTTCAAGCAGTCCACCTCATTGCCAAGAACGTCCCAAGTGCTTGTCTTCTTTATTATTCTCCAACTCTGTTACGGGTGCTGGAGGGGCAGGCCTTGAGAGGAGGAAGGTTGGTAATGAGAGGTTTGTGGAGAAGCTGTGTGACAGAGGCAGTAGAGTATCGGATGACAGAAGAAGAATAACGGTTTTAACAACCTTGAAGATATGGGAAAATGGAGGAGAACGACTTGCAGTTTAGACTAAGTAATTCCTTTAATAAAACGGTGCGTTTTGCATTAGTAAGGAATGCTGTAAGTAGCTTAAAAATGTAAGGGTTCGTTTTATGCTTTAACTTTCTGCGTTTTGGTTTAGTAGTTAAACGGTGCGTTTTAATTCTTAGAATTCAGTTCATGCTTCTGCATCTATAAAAGCAGTAGCCATCTCCGTGTAATGCATCTTGAGTTTTTGAGTTCTGGATTTAGTGAATTGGAGGTTGAGAGCTCCTCGAAAGTTCTCTGCAAGATTCACCATTGAATCTTGCTTATCCATTCTTGAGTTCATTGGTGCAGTGATTTTGGTTCATTTCCGCGTGTGAGAGTTTGTGAGTGCAGAAGGTTCTTGCAGAACCTTTACAAGTGGTATCAGCAGTCGGCGATTCTTGGACAAGGAGTTCTGATGGCAGAGGGTACGCGTGCTGCGTTGAAAGGTCTCCAAGAAGGAAATCAGCAGCAACAAGATCTAGTTCAGAAGCAACTGGAGGGTCATCAGCAGGCAATTGTTGGTATAACAGAGAGGTTAGATCAGTTTGCAAATGTTTTAAGTTCTTTGGTTGAGTCTATAAATGTTAATTCATTTAGAGATCGTGAGGTATCTACTGAGCCTAGAAATCATGAGGAGAGGGCTGTGTTTCAAAGAGGTCTTAGGTTGGACTTTCCACAATTCAGTGGAACTGATCCTTCGGGTTGGGTTTTTAAAGCAAATCAATACTTTGATTGCTTTCAAGTACCTTTCCATCAAAAGTTGATGGTAGCCTCGCACCATATGTAAGGAGAGGCATTGGTGTGGTATCGAAATGCACTGGACTCAGGGCAGTTTAATTCATGGGAATCATTGGTGGTTGCCTTACAAGGGAGATTTGGACCATCAATGTTCGATGATCCAATGGAGGCTTTGACTAGGCTGAAGCAAACTACTTCAATAAGTTTGTACACTTCACAATTTGAAGCCTTGGCTAATAGGCTCAAAGGTTTATCTGAAAAACATAAAATGAGCTGTTTTATTAGTGGGTTGAAGGATGAGATTCGCATACCTGTAAAGATGTTCAATCCATTAAATCTTGGAGCTGCCTTTGGTTTAGCTAAACTGCAGGAAGAGTATGTGTTGTCTTCAAGGAAGTCTTGGAGGCCAACTAGTCATTTTTCTGATAAGTGGCCAGTTTACAATGAAAGGCCTGTAGATTCATCGAGTAGAGGCCAGAAGGGTTTGTTTCCATTAAGGAAAGTCAATCATGAGGAGATGGATTAAAAAAGAAAGAAGGGGCTATGTTTCCATTGTTCTGAGAAATGGAATCATAATCATGTGTGTAAGAGTTCTCGGGTGTATTTTTTACATGGTGATCCTTGTGAGAATCAAGAGGTCATTGAGAGTGTAGAGGAACTTGAGGCACAGTTACTGCCTGAACAGCAAAATGTGTTGAAGGAAGGATCAGAAGAACTTGAAGTTTCCATTCATGCCATTTCTAGTTGTATTAACAGTAATGCCATGAAGTTGTTGGGCAAAATTGGTTCATATTCTTGTGAGATTCTTGTGGATTCAGGAAGTAAAAACAATTTCTTGGATCCATTGGTAGTGAAAGCAGCAAAATTACAACTGATGGAAGATAGCAATCTTCAAGTTAAGGTAGCTAATGGCACTAAAATTGCTACTCAAGGAAGATGTGAGGAAACAATAAGGGTACAGGGGACTAAATTTTTGGTTCCTTTTCATGTATTAACATTGGGAGGTTATGACATAGTGTTGGGGGTCCAATGGCTTCGAACCTTGGGTCCTATCCAATGGGATTTTAATAATATGTCCATGCAGTTTGAAGTTGCTGGTAAGAAATTACTTCTACAAGGGCTGCTGTCTGAAAAAGTCCAAGTAGAACCTGCAGTAAAAATGCTGAAGTCTTCCTTTGTGAGACAAGAGGGATGGTTGTTACAATTGGTAGCCATTGATGAAAAACAAGCTAAAGCTGAAGTTTTACCAGAAGTTGAGGAAGTGCTGCAACAGTTTCCAACTGTTTTTGAAGAACCAATTGGTTTACCTCCTAATCGAGCTTGTGACCACCAGATTGTATTAAAGGAGAGTCTCCAGTTTCAGTAAGACCATATAGGTATGCTCATTACCAAAAGTCTGAAATTGAGAAGATTGTGCAGGATTTATTGAGCAATGGAGTGATTCGACCTAGCCAAAGTCCTTTTTCATCACCTGTCCTCTTGGTTAAAAAGGCTGATGGCACTTGGAGAATGTGCATTGATTATAGGGCCCTTAATCAAGAAACTGTTAAGGATAAATTTCCCATCCCTGTGATCGATGAACTCTTGGATGAATTGCATGGTGCAAGATATTTTTCTAAGCTTGATTTGAGGTCAGGCTATCATCAAATCAGGGTGAGGGAAGAAGACATTTCTAAGACTGCATTTAGAACTCATGAAGGCCACTATGAGTTCTTGGTAATGCCTTTTGGGCTTACCAATGCACCTGCCACATTTCAAGGGTTAATGAATCATGTTTTTAAACCCTTAGAAAATTTGTCCTTGTATTTTTTGATGATATCTTGATATATAGTCAAGATTTAAAGGAGCATTTGGTGCATTTACAAATAGTACTATCTGTTTAGCAACAGAATACCTTATTTGCCAAGAAGTCTAAATGTAAATTTGGAGCTGTTGAAGTAGACTACTTAGGCCATATCATATCGGGAGAAGGGGTTAAAGCAGACCCTACGAAAATTTCAGCAATGGTAGAATGGCCTACTCCTAAAACATTAAAGGCTTTAAGGAGTTTTTTAGGCCTAACTGGCTACTACAGAAGGTTTGTAAGAAACTATGGCTCAATAGCTGCCCCATTAACAGATTTGTTGAAGAAGAATGCTTTTCAGTGGACATTGGAAGCTGAGGCAGCCTTTAAAATGTTGAAGAAAGGTGTATCTAGTCCACCAGTGTTAAAGCTACCAGATTTTAACAAGGAATTCACTATAGAGTGTGATGCATCAGGAGTGGGATTAGGGGCTGTGTTAATGCAAAATAATCAGCCTATAGCTTTCTTTAGTAAAGTTTTAAAAGGAAAGGCACTATTACTTTCCACATATGAAAAGGAATTCTTGGCAATTGTATGTGCAGTGGGGAAGTGGAGGCCTTATTTGCTTGGGCAAACCTTCAAGATCAAAACTGATCAGCAAGCTTTAAAGTATTTGCTTGAACAGAAGATAGCTACTGAGGCTCAACAGAAATGGATTACAAAGCTCATGGGTTATGACTTTCGAGTGGAATATAAGAAAGGAAGAGATAACAAGGTGGCTGATGCACTTTCTAGGAAAATGGAGGAGGATTCAGCAACTCTAGCCTTGATTTCTTTTCCCACTCTAGTTTGGTTGACAGAATTGAAGGACAGTTATGTTCAATCTGTAGAAATTTCTGCCATGATAAATGACTTGCAACATGGTACACAGGTTCCTAAGGAATTTACTTTACAGCAAGGATTATTGCTCAGAAAAGGGAAGATTGTAATTGTTCCTGGTTCCTCTTTTCAGAAGAGGATATTACAGTTTATTCACCACAGTCCTGAAGCAGGCCACTTTGGTTACCATAAAACATTATAAAAAGCAAGGTCAGAATTTTTTTGGCCTAAAATGAGAAGGGATGTGAAGCAGTTAGTAAAGGAGTGTCAGGTTTGCCAAGTTAATAAGACAGAGAAATGTGCTTCCAGCTGGGTTACTTCAGCCCTTGCCCATCCCTCAAGATCCTTGGCTTGACATTGCTATGGATTTCATTGAGGGATTACCTTCTTCTAGTAACATGACAGTTATTTTCACTGTGGTTGATCGATTGACAAAGTTTGGCCATTTTTTTCCATTAGCTCATCCATATACAGCTTCTAAAGTGGCAGATGTTTTCTTTTCTGGAGTATTTAAGCTTCATGGTCTGCCTAAGACCATAGTGTCTGATCGTGATGTGGTTTTTACAAGTTCATTTTGGAGAGAACTCTTTAGGCTGCAAGGAACAACTTTGGCAATGAGTTCAGCTTACCATCCGCAGTCTGATGGTCAAGCAGAAGCTTTGAATAAAGCTGTTGAGGCTTATTTACGAGCTTATTGCAGCTCCAAACCCAAGAGTTGGTCTTCATGGTTACCTATGGCAGAATGGTGCTATCATACTACTGTGCATTCCTCAACTGGGCTGTCACCATTTCATGCTTTGTATGGCAGACCCCCTCCAAGACTGTTGACTTATGTGGCTGGCACCACGGCCAATGCTGCTGTAGATCATTTGAAGACCAGAGAGCAGATTTTAGGCTTGTTGAAGGAAAATTTGAAAAAGGCCCAGGATAGAATGAAGATTTATGCAGATCACAAAAGGTCTGAAAGAATTTTTCAAGAAGGAGATTGGGTTTATCTTAAGTTGCAGCCCTATAGACAGAAATCAATTTCCATGAGACATAATATGAAGCTTGCTCCGAGGTATTATGGGCCCTTTCAGGTCCTTCAAAAGATTGGCACAGTTGCTTATAAGTTGAATTTGCCATCATCATCAAGAATCCATCCTGTTTTCCATGTCTCATGCCTTAAGAAAAAAATAGGAGACCAGATTTCTCCCTTATCTACTCTTCCACCAGTCGAGAGTGAGGGATGTATTCAACCTGAGCCTGAACAGATTCTGGGCAGAAGAATAAAGAAGATCAGAAATTTTGCTGCCACTGAAGTGTTGGTGAAATGGGTAGGAGCTGGCATGGAAGATAACACATGGGAATTATTGTACAAACTGAAGTCATTGTATCCTCATCTAATTGGCACAGTTTTATAAACTGTTACGGGTGCCTTGGGGGCAAGGCCTTGAAGAGGAAGGGATTGTTACGGGTGCTGGAGGGGCAGGCCTTGAGAGGAGGAAGGTTGGTAATGAGAGGTTTGTGGAGAAGCTGTGTGACAGAGGCAGTAGAGTATCGGATGACAGAAGAAGAATAACGGTTTTAACAACCTTGAAGGATATGGGAAAATGGAGGAGAACGACTTGCAGTTTAGACTAAGTAATTCCTTTAATAAAACGGTGTGTTTTGCATTAGTAAGGAATGCTGTAAGTAGCTTAAAAATGTAAGGGTTCGTTTTATGCTTTAACTTTCTGCGTTTTGGTTTAGTAGTTAAACGGTGCGTTTTAATTCTTAGAATTCAGTTCATGCTTCTGCATCTATAAAAGCAGTAGCCATCTCCGTGTAATGCATCTTGAGTTTTTGAGTTCTGGATTTAGTGAATTGGAGGTTGAGAGCTCCTCGAAAGTTCTCTGCAAGATTCACCATTGAATCTTGCTTATCCATTCTTGAGTTCATTGGTGCAGTGATTTTGGTTCATTTTCGCGTGTGAGAGTTTGTGAGTGCAGAACCTTTACAAACTCCTACTTTCCTTTTGTGCTTCTTCTATTCTGTTTTGTTCTTCAGAAACGGTGGGACAAAGAATAAAAAAAAACTTAGTTCTAGGTATCTCCCAATTTTTTCCTTTCTTTTTTATTTGTTGAAATTTCAACACTTCTTTTAAATGGGCGTGGTGGTGGTGGAGAATGTGAAGAGACCAAGCTCATTCAAGAATGACGAAAGGAAGAAGAGAAGTGAAAATAGGGAAATTTTTTAAGGAAAATAAAATTAATTTGCAGTTGCTCCAAAAGAGAGAGGCAGAGTTACGAAAAATAATAAAATAAAGATTTATTCATTATACAGTACCAATCAAATTTGATTTTATTTTTATATTTACTGTTGCTAAAAGTTAAAAATTTTGATTATAGATAATCCATTACAAACAGTTTTTATCTCTAATAAGTAAAAAGAGGTTTTAGTTTGAGATATATATGTCATGCCAGCTCATAGCCAAAAAAAAGGGATAATCCATATCTCAAACCATCTTCCCATAAAACAAATTAAAATTCAAAAATAACAAAAAAACAAAAAAAGCCTAATTTCGAGGGCTTTGACCATTGGCTAAAGAGAAGGGAAAGGCCAAAAAAAAGGGTACTTGTGGTTTTGAGTACCCCACATCTATCATTCCTAGGTTTTCTTTAGAAGATTGAAGAAAGCTTTTTCCATCGTTTCTTATGGTCAAGAATAAACCTCGTGTTTGAATGGAAGGAAAAAGAAAAAGTAAAGTCGGTCAGACAATAGATCTACACTCTTTTACGCATCTATCACCTAAAGTTATCTATAATTTTCTAATGAATAATGCTAGTCCCGGGTATCGCTGGCATTTTATTTTTTTATTTTTTTAATTACTTTATGATTAGGAAAATATTTTTTTTAATAATATTCTAAATTTTTTTAAAAAAATTTAAAAATATATATGTAAAAAAAAAATCAAAATAAAAAACACATTAAAATAACTAGCGGTAGCTGTAGTGTCACCTATTACTAATATTATTGTTATTATTTAATCTTAAAGTGTTATAGATAATCTGATATTCTAATTTGAATATAGAGGGCTATATAATTAAAAATTAAAATTATCGGGATATCTATTATGATAATATATTAAAAATAATTATTTGTTTAAAAAAATAAAAATAAAATTAATTCTTTAGAATTTTTTTTTTTGAAAGAGACTTCTCATTAATAAAAAAAATCAATTATAGAGTTTGTTTAACAAGATATTACTTGAGATAATCTCAAGACCCTATTCGATTATTACAATCTCACTCTTATAATAGAAACTTAACTTAGCTAGTTGATGTGCCACATAATTTCTAGATCTTGGAACACACGACACCTTCCAAGTTGACCTCCTTTGAAGCATTTCTTGTATATCATCCACAATTTATCCAAACCAAAGCCAATTTTCACCCTTATTGTTTAATGCCTTCACAAGCACCTGTGCATCACCTTCAAAGATAACATTATCAAAATTAAGTTCTTTACATAGTTCCATAGCTCTATATAAAGCAAAATATTCGGCTAAGACTGGTTTTGAATAGAAAGGCTTGTTAACAAAAAGCAATGCTAATATCTCCCCTTCATTATCACGCACAATCACCTCGATACCCATTTTCCTTGCACCTTCATCGACTGCTGCGTCCCAATTGGCCTTAATAAAACCATCAGCTAGTCTTTTCCATCTTTGAGCAACATGCCTTTCGGATCCCCCTTGGTTACCCCCCTGCCCTACTCTATCTTTAGAATTGGTAAGCAAAACATTAATGCGTCCTTTCCCTACTCTTTAATGGCTTTTTTCCTTTCCTTTTTTCCCTCTGCTTCTATCTTTCTCTTTTTGAAGATTTGAACTTTTATTCCAAGTTGCCGGATGTGAAAGTTCGGTAAATGATTTCAAGAGAATAAACTTGTAATCATGTTCCGGATATTCGAAGGCCTAGGGCCGGCGCTAGCTTCTTGCTATATTTTTGAAAGGATAAATGTCTTTGCATGATGGCACTAGGGGCTACTTGCTACATGTTTGAAAGCAAAAATGTTTACTTCATACAAATATTTCACTAAAATTAATTTGCAAACTTATGTGCAGTCTCTTTTGCACGTGTAATAGCAATAACAATGAAAGCCGTACCAAGAAGAAGCAACACAGCTCAGTGAAAAGTTGAGATTTGCTGGGTTATAAAATCAAAAGCAACCAAGTTGAGAAACTCTCAAGACAATCGGCCATTAGAGGACATTACAACCATGTAAGTGCCAAGTGTCTCAAGACAATAATTGGTTCTTCTTCTTGATCTTCTTCTTCGTGCAAGTGGGTTACGACAAAAAAGAATCGATTTTTATCAGTAAAAGTCAAACCAGAGTCTTGCAAATGAGTTTAGTGGCTAGCTTTTAAGAAAAAAAATGAGGACTTTTTGCATCATTTAGAGTTTAGTGGCTAGCATTCACTACAAAAAAAATTAGATAGTTATTGTTATTTATTTCCTGTAAAAATAATTATTTCTTGCTAAAATAAGTCCAATGTGTCTATTTTAGTAAAAAATAATCATTTTTATAAAAAATAAGTAGTAGTAATTATTCAATTTTCTTGTAGTGGTTCAATGACCAACGAATATGATTTTTTGCATTCTTGCACCAAAAGCATTATAGTCGCAAAGTTTTGAATACTGTACCGAAGGCTGTACCGGTCAAAGCACCGGAATGAAATATTTTAATACTGACACCATTTCATGTACTGTTTTGGAATAATCGATATATGAATAAATTATATATAAAATATATATAAATTATATTTCAAAATAATAGTATGTATATAAATAAATTATATATAAAAACATATATAAAAATTATAAATAGTCTGATCTGAATAGTGGATCAAAAAATGAATTTGTAGTTTGAATAAATGAAAAAAGAAGAAGTAAATGCCGAAATATAGACAGGTATAGGCCAAAATATCGATTTCGGCTAATATAGTCGGTACCAGCCTGTATTTAAAACAGTATAAAATAAATATAATATCTATACCAGACTAGTAGTCGGTATGAAATATATCAATCGTACTTGCTGGTAAGGTACGGTATTTAAAACACATTTACAGGACGTCGGTTTGATTAAAAATGTTATGATCACTTGGTCATTGGATTTTAACCGGAGATATCCTGATACTTTTGTAAGTAACAGGCCCAGCCGCCCAAGCAAGCTGAACCCATTTTGAAAAAAGAAAACGAGGGGTGGCCTTTTGGTACTATTACCACTTGGGTTCCCACCACCTGGCGACCTTGTCTTGGGCCAGATGGTGGCCGTTTTTAAATTTTTGTTTAATTTGATTATTATTATTTTTTAAATCTTTTAAAAAATATTATAATTAAATTTATATTTACATTTTTATCCTTTGTTTAGTAAGAATTGTAAAATATTTTAGGGGAAAAAAATATAAAACTTGTTTAATTTCTTACATTTGCAAAAACTATACACAAAGTATTAGCATTACCATGACCTTATGATTTAGGGATATTTATATTTTTCGTAACTCAATCGGGATACTTAAGGCAAAAAATAAAAATAAAAATAGCACACTAGCACATTTAGGTACTGTTTGGATAATGAGTTAAGATAAAAAATGAAAGTTAAATAAAATCTTGTAATAATATTATTTTTTAATATTATAATTATCTTAGAATTTAAAAAAGTTGAATTGTTTATTATATTTTATGTGGAAATCTTAAAAAGTTGTAATGATTAGATGAGATAAAATACTTTCACTATTCAAACGGGGGCTTTAATGTCACAAACTTGACTTATATTCTTATCGAAGCTATTTGGATTCATATTTTATTCTTCTTGAAGGTACTCTTAAGTGGTTCATATCCTACATTCATCTATATATAAGTTTAGATGTTTGAATTACATTAAATTTATTTATTTATTTATATTAGTATTGAAATATTCACTTCAAAATTGTTATAAATTTTCGAATTTAATCGATTGATCCTACTTACATTCCAAATCCAATTATGACTAAACCCCTTTAAGCTTCAAACCTAAGAAAAGTGGGAAATCGGCTTTGAAGTAATCTATACTGGAAATATGTACGTACGTTTATGCTAGAAATTCACATAGCGGTGGACTTGATACAAATATTGGTGTCGGGGCAAGGCGGTGTCACGGTGGTGCACGAGGGTCCCCACCCATGAGGACTGCAGAGGGGGAAGCTCCATGGCCATCATTCCCCCTCTGCAAGGCCTGTGCAAGGTCAGTGAAGAGTTCATCACTAGTTGTTGAGAAAGTTTTTGGGACCCAAAAAAAAACAGGCTTTTACCTTCCCTCTTTGCTTAGACTGCAAGGCCAAACATTTACCATCCCATCAGCTTCCTTAACTTAATCTTTTCTTATAAGGAAGGATTCAATGAAAAGAGAAAATTTTAGGATGAATCAATTACCTCCTTTTAGTGAGTTTTTCATGAATAGGATGTTTGCCATCATGTTTCGAGCTTGGAATAGTTGGAATGATTGAAATTGTTAGTTCGTAGAAAGTGTGCTTTTATCTGCATGTTTTGTGCTTGGTTTTACTTTTTCAGTTAGGCTAATGAGCTTAGAATATATATATACGATTTTGAGTAAGGTCTTGATTCTAGGAAGATAACCACTCAATCCCACTTTCTAAGAACCAACCACTTAAATCAATTGAACAAGTACTTCTTCGAAGTTGACCTATGACCAACATCCATAGAATCAATTAATGAGATCAAGCCAATAAAATAGAAGACTATCAAAAAATGAAGTGACTGGTTCATTCAAACACTCTTTTCTTCATTAAGTTCCTCTCCATAAACAAAAGATTTAATTGGGTTGGCCTCAATCTTGCAGGCAACGACCATTCTTATTTGATGGTAAGGACTCTTCATCGGTCCGACCATACAAAAACCTACATCAATCATGATGATTATCGGGATTTTGTAGGTCAAAAGCGAACATTTTACAACGAAATAGATGATACTACACTTCATCCCAATTCTTATCATCTCTAATCACATTTACTCTTACCACTTAAATAGCAGCTACCTAAAACATACTCCAAAGCAGGTGTAACTGTGAATGACAAAATATTGAACGAAGAAGGGTTTATTCTTGAATAATTAACTCTGAATTTAGTGTCCTAACCTGCTGAGCTCTTAGGTATTGTACAAGAATAAATGGATATGTATCTACAACGAAATCCAGGATTTTTCTTCACCTATCTTCAACAGTAAAATCAGGTTCAACCGGTTTCTGTAACGAGTTTAGGATGTCAAACTCTGATGCATACCGCGTACTTCCACCTCTTCTAGTGCTTGCCCCATATTTGCAAAAGCCTGAGCTGTATGGGGGCAAGAGTGCACTCTCTTGTAGTGCAGATTCAGGCACAGAGGCAACTAGACTCTCCCTCTTCTTGAGCTCAGCTGCTTCTTTCTGTCTTTTATATCGAAACCAAGCTGCCTGTATGAAGCAGGCAGCCCATGTTCTCCATTGGTGAGAATGAAACCTAAATGTGTGCCTGAGTTGCTTACTGTGTAGCCTTCGGAATTGGGCTGCTACAAACTTCAAGTCCTCAGCTATGAGAGCAAAAGCTTCAACTTCAGTGATGGCTTCCACTGTGCGTGTAGATGATGGAAGCACAACATTTGGACGAGGGTCTAGGGCCCATGTTAGTAATTCCTCACCACAAAAGTCGCCCGGGCCAATGCAGCTTGAGTTAAAGAACCCAGTGCGACCACCATTAGTGGTGTAAGAATTCAAGTAACCTCGGACAATGAAAAGCATCTCAACTACAGGATCACCCTCTCGAACTAGGCAAGTGCCAGGAGTGCATAGGGAGGGTTTCAGCCTTTCACATATGGCATCTAACATCCTATCATCCATCTGATCAAAGATTGGTACCTGTTTTACATTTTCGTGAAATTCAGAGTCAAGAGTAAGATCTTATGGTTATTTCACCCAATGTTATGAGCCCATTGTCAACCATTTGATCAACAAGAAAGAAAAGGAAGCAAGAAAGAGACCAGTCCAAAAGTACTGCTCTGATATGGTGTTTAAGTATTATAGGAAATAGGAAAGACATCCTAGAAGGAGTTTAAATGAATTTGAAGACATACTTTGAACAGTGAACAAAAAATACTAATACCGTTTTCAGTCCACACACTAGCAAATTACTAGCAAGAGATAGATCAAGTTAAGTAAGGTCAAGAATTGCTCAAGTAACTCGATGGGAAGTTCACAAAATTCATTCATCATAGAAAAGAGAGAGGAAGTGGAAAGCCTACTTGTCGAACTAGATCAAGACAGAGGTGGCGTTTGATATCTCGCCTGAGATCCATTGGAAGACCTTTTAGAATATCTTCCTCGTCAACTCCCCGAGTTGTAACCCATCTGTATTGATCATACCTTCGCACATTTTGCTTCAAATCATGTGGTAGCTGCCTGTGACGCATCCATTCTTCCGTATCTGTCCTCCTAATCCTCCACTCTTCCAATCTCACAGTAGTGGATTGGAGGTACATCTGTACATTAAAAACAATGATACCCCAGGAATTCAAAACTTTAGAAATAGAAGGAGCCTGAATAACTACAAGGGAGAATGTTAATTCTAAGAGGCACAAACAAGGATTTCAAGTAGCTCAACGTGAACAGGATAATGAATTTAACATAGAAGTGGACAGCAACAATTCTCAACTTATGTTATTAGTCACCCATTTTAGTGAAAGCATGGTGGAACAAGTTTATGGCGAAAATGATTCAACAGAACAGTGAAGAAAGCTTGAACTGGTATGGACCTTCCATAGAAAATGGAAAATGCATCTAGTTTTGAAACTTTTGTGAGGCCTAACACAAGCAGACAAAAGCCTATGCTAGAGATGATTTTCTAGGCCCTGTAGAAAGTCTCTACAAGCTACACTCACCTGCATGTTACCTATAAGCAAAGCAAAAAGCACCAATCCAAGTATTGCAATGATAACAGCAAAATTAATTTCTCCAATATAAGTGCTGGTGAAGAGATTCTGCCCCAAAGAGCTGCAATGTTAATACATAATTGGTTAGACTACAAAATACTGAGGTGCAAATTTAGTTGAAAGCAAATAATGAGTCAATGATTCAGAAGAGTGACCAAATAGATATTTAAAATAGCATCTGAGATGAATCTATTAGCTAACAATTTCCAATTCACCCTAAGAATTTCAGAAAGATGAGATTGTTATAATTTGTCTTCTTCATTGGCACTGAGTCTTTCTCATGATAGTTCCATTTGGAAGTATGAAAGTTCCTTCAAATAACAGGGACTAACATGATGGAACATTTTTTTTCAGTTTCAAACTGTATTGTGTTGTCCAGGCAAAGGGATAGTTACCTTAGATTTCTAAGCCCCCACCAAAGACAGTAGTAGTACTTGTTGAAGAAACTCGAGGCTGTGACTCCGAAAGTCAAGGCATCACGATAAATGCCAAACTGAAAGAAGTCACTATTTGCACCACACATTCTAGAGATATTGCTCGCTTTGAACCAAGCAGCTCTACTAGTGTCATTCACCATATGACAGTAGAAAAACCAATCTTGGCAATGTTGTTGTTGAAGACTGCAAACTTTCTTCCAACATTCTTCTTGCCGTTGAAGGGATAAGAGGTACCAGCAAGATCCCAAAACCTTTGAAAAAAGAAAGAAAGAACAACTGGAGTCAAATTGCGTACTGCTTGAGCCAATAAATTATCAAAGATAAAGGAAGGGAAGAATCAGTACTTCTGAATATTTATTCTCAAAATAACAGACGATCAAGCTCATAAGAAAGGTCATATCGAGAAACCTACATCAAAATAAGGTTTTTGCAGGATAAAATCTTTCAGATAATTAATGCTCATGACTAGTTGTTGCTCTTGTATATGTCCCGTGTACTTGGCTATGCCTATTCCTATCAATAAAATTTGTTTACTCATAAAAAAATCTTTCAGATAATGGAGAATTGCCAAAATAATTTCAGTATGTGAAGAACATATTGAAAGCATCACAAGTTTCTGTCAAGAAAGTGATTTATAGAAGTAACTTACGTGACTTGCCAACATATAAAGCATCAGATTATATACTGCTCCAGCCCAAGCTGTTTCCATCACAAGCCCATTGGTCTTGACAATTTGAGATGAGAGGGGAAAGATAAGATATAGCCTCAGAAGGTACTGAAAGAAGATAAGGAAGCGAAGAACAATACTTGAAGGGGTCATTTCCGAATCTCTTATACTTGGGATTGCAGCCCAAATCAACATCTGCCATAATATGAAAGTGTAAATTATTCAAAATGAATCTAGTGGGTATTCACTAAAATGCGGGCTGAAGTTTAACTATGCTAGAGGCACCAAATTCTTAACCTGTATAATCAAAATCAGAATTGGACAAAGAATTTCCATTCATTGAGTAATGCTTCTTGTAGCACCAATAACGTGATAGACATATATTGTAGGTTACGGTTTGATATTTGAATTTAAAATCTTTTATGGTTAATGCATGCCTGACATCAGTGCTGTTACGTGGCTATTACGCTGGCAATATTATAAGTAACATTACTCCTTTTATCAGTATCCCCCCTCACCTTTTTGGGGGCAATTCCCTTAGCAAACAGGCCCTTATCCACCTTTTATATCAGAAATGAAATGAGTTCTCAGACTCTTGAATCTTTGGTGTGGATTTGGGTTGAAGGAGCTTCTATAAGATTCCAAGTTCTGTTTTATCCTCAATCAATTTTGTGGCAATGAAGCATGCATAATCATGGTGTGCGAAAAAGACTTTAAGAGAAGTTGGAGTTAATAAACTAGGAAAACTTTGAAGTTACACAAACTAAACATTAAGGTCAAACTGAATTAAAATGCTCCATTTACATTGATAATTCTTGTTAACAGGACAATAAACATAAATACATCCATGACAACCTAAATACCTGTGGAAGGGGTAGAGCAGCAATAAGATCAAGCCAAAAGTCTTTATGAAGGTATCGTGAGGAGATCTTTGAAGGGTCAATAACAAGTTCTCCCCTACCAAATACTCGAGAGGAAGGAGCAACATAAGCAGTTCGAAACCGAACAAAAATCTGAACAATGTAAAATGCATCAACCAGTGACCGAATGACTGTGAGGGCTACTTCAAGGGATAAACTAATATCAATGCATGCCTCTTCATTAGCCACTGGTAAGTAAAAAAACAGGGGGTCCACAAAAAGTGAAACCAAACATGCCAATAAGAGTATTTTGTTCCATCTGTTCAGAACAGTTCCCCGAGGATCCAATATTATCTTCTCCACCACATCGTAATCCTCAGAGAAGACTCTGGAGAGTTCTCTTCCATCAAAGGACTTGCTTGTTGCATCTTTCTCAGTCCTCTTCAGGCTCCGAAGAATATTTTTGCGTGGTGTGGAGTTTGCAGTTTCAAGATCATCATGAAATCTGGATGTCCACAGAATAAAGACTTTCAATACAACATTGATAAAGAGATACAGCAGAGAATTCTCACCCTATTGATTGTGGACTCTCTACAGGATGAACAGTAAATGTTGTAACTAGAAGAGAGAAGGAATTTTACGTTGTAGCATAATTAAATCAAGCAATAGATACCGTGAACAGCAATGAATTATACTAAACTACTACTGTTAAGTTGTATGTCATGGTCCTTGCTAGAGGAGTTTGCGGACAAACCTTACAGATCTTGATCTACCCGAAGCCATGGCATTTGAGAAACACAAGAGTTGTGCTTATTAATCAGTGGATGCCCTAAATATATATACCAAAGCACAAAATTTATCAAGTCATTAATCACCACAAAACCATAGATTCAAGAACTCAACCACGTGTGGGTCAAGAAACCTTTCAAATACATAGTCTTGTTAAGCAACATGTGAAAGGAAAAGCACAGGTAAACATGTGAGTTTCATTACTTCAGCTAAGTTGAAAAAAGTAATTGTCGCGTTTTCATGTGAATGGTAAAGCAACACCAGAAGCAACCCAAAAGCACAAAGTTTTTGCACAATGTAAACAACACTCGTTAACAGAAAACACAGGAACAAAGCAGACACAAAGAACAATTACAACACAGATATGCAAACTTACAATCATGGTCTCTATCAATGTTCCTCTCAGCCTAAGATTAACTAACATAAAACATGGGGTTTTCACCATTAGGTGGGAACATTAAGGAGAGTGAAGCTCAAGGAACTCGTAGCCATGTATGAGAGAGGGGGGGGGGGGGGGGGGGGGGGGGGGACACCGGCCAAGGCATATGGGAATGGAAGGAAGCTCACATATTCTTGTTAATTTTAATTTATTAGGTATATACAGTATACACTACTTCTTGTTTTGTCCAAACCAAGTAAATTGCAGTTTTGAAAATTTTCCACATTTTAGCATCATGCGAAACTGGCATCAACTACCAACTATCGAAACACTTTGCAATTAAGAAAATGTCTAGTAAATTGGAATAAACAGTTGCCAGGATGCACTTAAATTTTCCCGGGAATATATGAGACGAGTTAAATTTCTTGTCAGGCTCCAGCTCAAACAGTGGCGGAGTCAAGAATTTATTTTGGGGGGCCCGAATACAATTATAACAATATATATAATATTTTTTATTCTATTTTTATATAATTTTTAACGATATATAATAATCTGATAGAAAAATTTACAATAAAACTAAAATATGTTTAGTACAATTTATGTATTAAAAAAATATTTGATATGTCAATAATAATATATTATTGAAATAATATAAAGACATTCATACAAATATATTAAACAAAAAAAAATACAGAGCATCTAAAATTATAACTTGCATTCTTTTAAACAAACAAAATTATCAAGTATTGAATCTAAATCAAAATTCTTAACTATTTCTCTTTCAATATAGACAATAGAAAGAAATTAGAAATACTACTAGTTATAATTAAAATTTTTTATATATATATTTTATTTTATATGAGATGTATTTTATTTATTTCATTTTTATATCAGATTAAATTTTATGAAGAGGTCAATACAATACATGATAAATTAATATTATTTATTAAATAAAAAAATTAACACATATATTTTTTTGTCAGCATCCCCCCCACTCCGGGCCAAAAAAAAAGGCCACTGAGCTCAAAGGATGATCTCTAAAAATGGGAAACACGCGGCTTTACTAATTATACAATGTAGTTCCACGGCATTGAGGATCCAGCTATTTCCCGACTGACGAGGGCATCGTATTTTGAAAAACAACATGTGGGGTCACTGCTCGTTGACTTCCATCTCCCAAAGTAAACCACGCATGTGGTTGTGACAATCTTTTCGCAAGAAATGTTTGGTTAATAAATAAAAGTTAATAAACAAAATTGAGATGTGCTTTAGAATTTGCTGAGAGACGATATATTTATTTTAAAATAAAATAAAATCATAATTTAATATATCATAATAAATATTCACTTCAATCTGTGAGTTATAATTTTGTGAATTTTTTTTTTAAAATCTAGAACTCCTCATTGCAATTTTTTTTTTAATTTCTTTTTCCATTTCATTGTAACTTCTAGATTCTGCCTCTCTCAGTGCACCGAATTTGACTAATTAAGTGCCTTGGATCATATTTCGATAACAGAAATTTTATATACAGTCATTTTTATGTATTTTTTATATATTTTATTGGTATGATTTACTGCATCACTTTTTTTAATAAAAAATAATTGATTTTGTCAATCACACCAATGAATTGTACAATAAATACACAAAAGTGACTATATATAACATAACTTCTTAAATAATTGATGAATTTAAATCTTTTATCCAACCTAACTTTAACCTTAGAGTCGGTGAGACATAAATTTACCAACTAGATCTTATATATATCATTTTTAACTAGATGAGTAGATGTTGTAAAAACTACTTTATAAATATCTTTTTGACTCTTAATTTTAAAAAATTTTAAGAACCATATATAGGGATCTATAGTTTGTGCAAACTGCAGCATGCAAAGGTATTGATCAGTCAACTGCCAATTCAACAAAGAGAATTGTCAATTAGCCTACCTATAGATTTTATAAAAATAAACTTAATTACAAGCTAATATGACTTTATATGGCTGGTACGTCAGATTATAAGACATTTTTTTTATTATAAGGTAGTATCACTATAATAAAAAGAAATAAACATTTAAAAAAAATATTTTTAATGAGTTATTTGCTATAAGAATGACTATTTGCGACGAGAATGTTTTCATAATATATAACTGAAAACAAATAAACATTGTTCTTGTTATATATATCAAACTGCATTTTACAAGTTTACACTCGTGAAAGATTTGTATATATAAATCTAATTACACTACTTCTCTTTATTAGACGATCGATATTTCTCACACGTACGGTTGGTCGGCGTTTCGTTCCGGCCTCAGTACTTAAGACAACCATATATATATACAAGAAGGTACCAAGATTTTAAATAATCAAATAAAGATACAATCCAAAGCAAATATCAGTGGAAAAACCAGTGAATAGATCGAACGAACGTGTGGAAGGGGACGTTGCACGGGTCGACCTCACAAAGCTCTGCTTTTAGCTAGTTTTTGCCAGTAGTAGGTTGAAAATGACATGATCGATCTCGCAAGATCAAAATCACGAGCTTCCAGTGCCGCCATGAATTCTGCATGCATGACTGCTTCCTCAGAGTGGATATCTTTGTAAATGGATCATGATCACTAACTACTTTGTACTCAAGCAATAGATTTTTGGCCACAAAATGGAAGAAAGCATGCATGCATGAATGAACTTAAAAAGTGTATTTAGGTACGTCAATGCCCGTTTGTGGACAACATGAAACTCAAAGTTTGCAGTAATTATTAAAGTAGGGTTCCTATCAACCAATATTGATTAATGCGAGTAGAGCCGTAGAGGGTGCTTTCATTTCATGATCATATGAAAAAGCCTTCTTCTGGTGCCTCTATTCTAATTAATTCATGCATCACGCAGTTATTACAGTTAATGCTTAACTGCCCAAGTTTAATCGAATAATTCAGAAGTTATAGACTAATTTAGGTTTTATTCCTAAACATGCCTAAGATATGATTCATACATGTAGAATATGTATAGATACAAACAAAAAAAATATTGGGAAACCATATTCTAAAGTTAATAGAACTTCGTCTGATCTGTTGCTACTGATACATATATAACTGTGGGCGATATGCATATATAGCATACCAACTAGAAGAGTTAAAAAGTATTTTATGAGTTTCATATATAGATGACTTCCCTAGATATTACTGTCTATATATAATTTCATTCATGCAAGAATAAAATGCTTTAGAAAATTTTAAGGCTCATAAAAAGGATAAAAATGAAGTAAAAAATCTATGTTATAAGCAGAATAAAGTGTCTCAGATGACCAACAATGTCCTGAACGAACATTACTTTCATGCTTATTATGAATCTATAATATACATTGTTCATGAGACCATTATGACCAACACTTCACAACAAAATGGTGTCTTAGAAAGGAAAAAAAAAATAGAATTTTGGTAGAAATGATTAGTGTCATGGTTACAAGTTATTAAGGCTATAGAGCCTACACAACAAGAAGGAAATAATTCTTCCAGAAAGCACAAATAAGTCTGAGAATTCTAAAATATTCTTTGTAACCGTTTCTTGTACAAATGTCATCTTTTCATTTGAAGTTATATTTTGTATTGGCAGAATAGTATCTATAAATAGGAATACACACTATGTAAACAACAATGAATGAAGGGGAACATTTTCTGATTCCACATGACTCTATTTTTCTTTTGTTGCAATCACTCATACGTTTAGCATGCACATCCCATTCTCAAGCTTCAATATGGTATCCAGAGCCTGAAGAACCACGTCTGCTTAACCATTGCAAACAACGATCCAACTTCCTTTCCCGCCGTTCCCTCCTCCCTCCTCCATCACCACCGCTGTCTCCCACTCTGTTTCTCTTAAACTCACTCTAGAAAACTACCTACTCTGGAAACTTCAGATAGTACCTTTTCTCAAAGGCCACCAAATCTACGGCTATGTCGATGGTAGCATTCCTGCTGCTCCAACCACTGTCGACAACAAACCCAATCCGGCTCACTCCAAATGGCTTATTCAGGATCAACTTGTTATTTCGGCCCTCACTTCCTATATTTCTGAATCTCTTCTTACCCAAGTTCTTGACTGTTCTACTTCCCACGAAGTATGGACCACCCTCCAAAACCTTTTTTCTTCTTAATCTTCCAAACTCCAATAATAGACTTCATGACTGCGCGGCATGTGTCTAGGCCAAGGCCCACACCCTTCCGCATCCATCTTCTCCAACTAAGTCATTGAAGCCCTTTAATTTACTCTTTCTTGATGTATGGGGCCCAGCCCCTGTTTTATCTTCCACTGGTTGTCAATATTATTTGTCTATTGTTGATGATCACACCAAATATATATGGTTGTTGTTGCCCAGATGACTAACACAATAGGGGGGGTGAATTGAGTTGTATTTAAAAAAATAATAATTATAAATCAAATATACAATATAAAATATAAACAAAATATGAAATAGTAATAAATATAAAGAGTAAGGGTAAGAGAGAAGCAAACTCAGTATGTTAACGAGATTCGGCCCCACTGCCTACGTCCTCGCCTCAAGCTACCCCTTGAGGATCCCCGAATTCACTATTCAATCTCCTTCAGGTGGAGATAGAATCTTCGGGTTTTCGGATCTCTATGCTGGCCCAATCTGCAGCCTTATAATCGTCATAAACTTGACTATCAATCAAAGCCCTGTGTCTTTCTGGGCTACAGCCCAAATCACAAAGGCTATATTTACCTTCATGTTGAATCGGGCCGTAGGTACACATCTAGGGACGTTCAATTTTTTGAGGAACAATTTCCCTTTGCTAAGCTCTTGAATCCAACATCTTCACTCGAACCACCACCCAGGTCCCCAATTCCCTTGGCCCAGATACCATCCACACCCATCTCTGAACCCATAAGCCCAACGTCTCAACTCAGCACTCCAACAATCCTGATCTCTCCTTCCTCACAATCTAGGGCATCATTTCCAACTCCTCACCTCGCCGCCCCCTCTCTGCTCAATCCATTACCAGAGTCATCATCTTCATCTATACCCTCTTCGGAATCATCTAAACCTCTTCTTCCTATGCCCACTCCTCAACCCACTCACCCCATGGTCACACTGTCCAAATCGAATATTCACTGTCCTCGAAATCACTCTGACGGCACCATTCCATGGCCACCACAACCCACTCTTTCTCTCACCATATCTTCGGCCTGTCCATCCAAACAACTTTCTTCAATCCCAAAAGAACATAGTTCTTTTACAGAGGCACTGAAATACCCTGACGGGCGATTTGCCATGCATCAGGAATTTCAAGCGTTGTTGCAAAATCGCACATGGGACCTTGTCCCCTTCTCCTCCCTCTACAATGTTCTAGGCTCGAAATGGATCCTCAAAATAAAGGGAAGGTCTGATGGCTCCCTTGAGCGTCGCAAGGCTCACCTTGTAGCAAAGGGTTTCCATCAACAACCCAGCTTAGACTACTCTGAAACGTTCAGTCCTGTTGTAAAACCCGTCACCATCCGCCTTCTACTCTCACTTGCAATCACCTCCCACTGGGCACTTCACCAACTGGACGTCCAAAATGCCTTTCTCCATGGGGACTTCGACAAAGATGTATTCATGCAACAACCACCTAGTTTCGTTTATCCTGATCATCCACATCACGTGTGTAAGTTTCGGAAATCCCTTTATGGTTTAAAACAAGCCCCCCGGGCCTGGTTTGCCAAATTAAGTGATAAATTGATTTCTTTTGGTTTTCAAGCCTCTCGGTCGGACTCTTCCCTTTTTACTTTCAAAAATTCCACTGATTGTTTGTATTTACTGATTTATGTCGATGATATCATAGTAACCGGTTCAAATAATGCATTGATTTCTGACTTCATTCGGTCTCTGGGTTCACACTTTCCAGTCAAACACTTGGGAGAATTACACTATTTCTTAGGTATAGAAGTAAGTCGTGTCTCTTTTGGTCTCACTCTGTCTCAATCAAAATACATTCATGATCTCCTTGTCAAAACAAACATGCACAATTCCAAGTCCGTAAGTACACCGATGTCGTCCTCTGTCAAACTTAATGCCTTGGATGGCAACACTTTTGAGGACCCTTCTCTGTATCAGAGTGTAGTAGGCAGCTTACAGTATCTTGCCTTTACACGTCCTGACATTTTTTTTGCTATCAATCGGGTATGTCAATACATGCACTGTCCCACCAGCCCCACTGGCAGGCTGTGAAATGTATTTTACGTTACCTCAATCACACTAAGTCCCATGGTCTTCATTTTCAGTCTTCCTCCACTCCCACCATCTCTACCTTCTGCGATGCTGATTGGGCTGGTTGCCCTAATGACCGCCGATCCACTGGTGGTTTTTGTGTATAATTTGAGACCCATCTTGTGTCATGGGGATCGAAAAAGCAACCAACAATTGCTCGGTCATCTCCTGAGGCCGAATACAAGTCCATAGCCAACACAACTTGTGAGATTCTATGGCTGCAATCCTTACTCCAGGAACTTGGAATCTTTCTCAAAAATCCTCCTCTCCTATGATGTGATAACTTAGGCACCACGTATCTAGTAGCTAACCCTGTGCTCCACTCTAGAACAAAACATGTGGTGCTAGACTATCATTTTGTACGGGAAAGGGTTGCTGCCAAAACACTCCAGGTATCCTTTATCTCCACTAAGGATCAAATCGCAGACATTTTCACTAAACCTCTCTCTACAGCCAGGTTTCAAACACTACGGTCAAGCCTCAACATCACAACTGTGCCGCTTGACTCACTGGCGGGTATTAAGGCTATAGAGCCTGCACAACAAGAAGGAAATAATTCTTCCAGAAAGCACGAATAAGTCTGAGAATTCTAGAATATTCTTTGTAACCGTTTCTTGTACAGATGTCATCTTTTCATTTGAAGCTATATTTTGTATTGGCAGAATAATGTCTTTAAATAGGAATACACACTATGTAAACATCAATGAATGAAGGGGAACATTTTCTAATTCCACATGACTCTGTTTTTCTTTTGTTGCAATCACTCATACGGTTAGCATGCACATCACATTCTCAAGCTTCAATACAAGTTCTAGTATTAATGTTAGTTTTAGAGAGACATACAATGTTTTCCAGCGTCCTATATATTAAATAGAATACCCTACAAGAAATCTAAAATCTCGCCATATGAACTAGGAAGAAAAGAAAGCAAAACTCTGAGTCATTTCAAGGTTTGAGGTTGCTTAGCCATAATTAGACTACCAGAACCCAAGATAAAAAAGTTAATATAGAAAGCCATTGAATGCATCTTTTTTTTTAGGGTATGCACATCAAAATATAGGTTATAGATTTTCTAGTCATGGAACCCAACTTTTTTTTTTTTTAATCCAGTTATAGAAATTTCTTTGAAAGTAGGTTCATGAGTTTAATTTAATTTTCTATAAATAAAATGGGGAGACCTTTCAAATCACTTTGAAATAGTGATAAATCTAGTTAATCTACATAACCCTTTAAACTAAGGTGTAAATGAATCAAAATAGAAAATTTCTTCGAGGTTTTATTGTATACTTGGTAAAAGGTGCAAGGGATACATGTTGTAATCAAAACTTGATTACATGTAATATTGAATCTGATTTTATTAAGAGACTTTGAAATCTCAAGATATAACTTTTTGGAAAGAAACTATTTGTGACACCCTAAATCCCTGCTTGTGGTTTGGTGGGAGGCCGAAGCGTTGGAATATGCACCACACAAGTCACATTCCTTGCTATGTGTAAGGTTTGTGTGTGTGCTTGTATGCTGCGGCTTGGCACACATGGGTGTAAAAATTTCGCAATGGAAAGAAAAGGGTATGGGATAAAATTAAATGTAAGTACTAGAGAATTTACAAACATCAAACTTAACGTTATAAATATCCATAAGTCATGAAAAGCCATCATAAGTCCCCAAGTTATTCTCCAAGTCTATAGAACTTAAATAAGTACATATCTACAAGGTCTGACAAAAAATGAGGTCAAGTCCCTGCCTCATTACTCGAGTTGATTTTTTGGGGCATATAATCTCTAGCAATGGATTGAAGGTTAATCTAGCTAAGATCTCTTTGATGGTGGAATAGCCTATGCCTACTTCATTCAAGTCATTAAGGGGTTTCCTGGGGCTTACAATATATTATAGGATGTTTATAAGGCAATATGGCAACCCCATCGGTTGTCTTGTTAAAGAAAAACTCTTTTGAATGGTCTGAAGAAGTAGCAAGGCTTTTCTACAGTTGAAGCATGCTATCACTCACCCTCCTGTCCTGAGGCTGCTTGACTTTTCCTATGATTTTACTATTGAGTGTGATGCTTATGGTGTAGGGTTGGGGGCTCTTTTGATGAAGGAGAGTCAGCCCATTACCTTTTTCAATAAGGCTCTTAAAGGGACAACTTTACTTCTGCCTACACATAAGAAAGAGCTAAGTTTTTGCAATCAACAAGTGGAAGCCATGTTTGTTGGGGAAGACTTTTAGAGTTAAAACAGACCAGCAAGCTCTTTAGTATTTGTTGGAGCAAAAAGTGGAAATGGAAGCACAACATAAATGGATTTCGAAGTTAATGGGATATGATTTCATGTATAATTGAATACAAGAGAGGGAAATAGAATAAGGTAGTAGATGCCTTGTCAAGGAAGGTGAAAGAAGAAACTGCTACAATAGTCTTAATTTATTTTCCTACACCTATTTGGATAAAAGAGTTTAAGCAAAGCCACTTGCTATCACAAAAAATGCATGAGATTTATTCTCAACTCCAACAAGGTGGAGAAGGTCCTCAACATTATTCACTGCAGCAAGGCTTATTACTTAGAAAGGGAAAGTTAGTAGTTGTTCCTTCATCACCCTTTAAGGGTAAAATATTATAGTATATCATCAATCCACAGGTAGGGCATGTGGGTTATCACAAGAACTTGCAAAGAGCTAAAATGGACTTTTATTGGAAGGGAATGCGTAGAGACATTCAAAAGCTTAATTGTTAAGGAGTGTGACATATGTCAAGTTACTAAATATGAAGCTCTCCACCCAACAAGATTATTTAGCCATTGCCAACTCCTAAGTCACCATGGTTGGATATATCAATGGACTTCTTTAGGGGCTTCCCCTTTCACATGGATTGAGTATAGTTTTCTTAGATGTGGATCGACTCACAAAGTTTGCCCGTTTCTTGCCACTCTCTCATCCTTATACAACTAGCAAGGTGGCTCATATATTTTTCTTGGTATATTCAAACTCCATGGCAAGCCAAAATCAATTTCCTCGTATAGAGACACAGTGTTTACAAGTTTTTTCCAGAGAGAGTTATTTCAATTGCAGGGGACTTCATTGGCCTTCAACTCAACTTATCACCCTTAAACAGATAGGCAAAATGAGGCACTAAACAAGTATTTGGAAGGATACTCAAGGTGTTACATTGGTAATAAGCCAAAGGAATGGAACGCGCGGATCCCGTTGACACAATAGTGTACAACACTACAACTCCTTCCAATGGAGTTTCTCCTTTTGAAGCTCTGTTTGGATATCATCCTCCCAGGCTGATCACTTATGTTCATGGAACAACTATTAATTTTGAATTAGAATTGCAGTTAAGATCAAGGGAGGAACTTTTGACACTCTCGAAAAAAAATTTACAAAAGACTCAACAAATGATGAAGTTTTTTGCTGATAGAAAGAGAATCAAGAGCAGCTTTGAGGTTGGTGAATAGGTATTTCTAAGGTTACAACCTTACAGATAGAAAATAGTAGCAATATGCCATATCTTGAAGTTAGCTCCAAGTTATTATAAGCCCTTTCAGGTGACAATAAAGTTAGGGATTGTAACTTATCAGTTGAATTTACCCACAACTTTCAAGATCCACCCTGTTTTTCACATTTCTTTTTACAAAAGAAAAAGATAGAAATTGGGCGAACAAATTGTTCTTGCCTACACTATCATTGATTGATCAAGAACATAACATTCAACTTGAACCTGAAGCTATACTTGAAAGGCGTATGAAGAAGGTCGGAAATCATGTTGTCACTTAAGTTCTCGTTATGTAGCTCGATGCACCCTCGGATGACAACTCTTGGGAATCCTTATGGAAGTTGTGCAACCTTTATCCACACCTTGTTGGCAAGGTTCTTTGAAGTTAGGGAAAGCTTGTCAATAGCCTTGCGATCAAGGCTCTTAAAGGAGGAGAGACTATCAGGGCAAGCATGAAGAATACAAATAAAATGCAGGAAGAAGTATTAGAAATAAGAGAAGGAAGAAGACGAATTAAATGGTGCATAACCGGTTAATGAAACTGGACGTATCAATAGAATAATTGGTGTGTTTAGTAGGTGTGTTTAGTAGTGTGTTTTAGTATATTTAAAATGATGCGTTAAACTCTTGTAAAATGATACTAACAGACTGATTGTTTATAAGTGGGAAGATGTGTACCAGATAAGCATTCAGATTGTAAGGGACAGTTGCGGAGGTCATTGAAAAATCCATTTTACAAAATAAAGATTGCCGTTCTTGATTCTTGAATTCTTTCTTTTCGCTCTTTACTCGTGTGTTAGAAGGAAGTCCGTAACAGGGACTGTTCTTCACATTGTTGTTGCCTCCTGTGTTTATCAAATCTCATTTAAGCAGGAATCTTTCGCTTTGAATCTATGGTTATTGATAAAAACTCTTGCACTGGGCTATTAGGACAATTGGTTGTAATTTTGGTTGGTATTTATATCTTGGTTCATTTTTCACTTCTTGTGTCGTTTTCACTTGTATGACAGTGTGAGTATGAATTAGCATATACTCAACCATGTTTTCTTGAAAGTTTCGGAGAAAGTGGCCATCTATGCCCCAACCAAATTCCAAGTCCATTCCCGAGTCAGATAGAGTTAAACTTTCTAGTTTTACAGAAGTTGTTTTGGTGTTTATATGTTACAAAATTCGAGACAAGGGGTAACAATATTTAGATTGAGATTAAAGAAATTTCAATAAACATGAGATAACGAGGCCACATCTGCTTCCAATCCTCTCAAGGTAGGAGTAGCCAAAATCTGACTCAGGAAAATTATAGTGAAACCGAGGCATGGGGCTCTCACTTACGATGCCTGTACTTGTATGAGACTATAGCGGGGCACTACTTGCCACTGGTCATTTCTTCAGGCCCAAAAAGCCCAAAAGGAAGAGGTGAGGTACGTGTTCAAGTGGGCTTATCTCTTAGTGTTAATTCTCACAAGATTCACAAAGTTTTAGGCCTCGTTTTAGTTACACAGGATGAGAAAACAAAATTAGCTTCGAATCTTGATTATGGTACTCAAAGCATACAAAATCAATGATCCTTCAGAGCATGTTTATCAGCTCTTGTGCATCTGAAGGCCCAGAAACAGTGCAGTTCAGGGAAATCTTCTGTAACTTATCAAAACATGGAAACTCTTTTCTGTAAATTCTTGAAGCAATAGAATCCACGCTTGCACAGCATGTCCCTGAAACAGAAGTTGGCGGTTTTGCATTTAAAAACTAATGACAAAGAAATAAAAATAAAATAAATAAGTACAGCAATGAGGTAGCAAGTTAAAGCTCTTATTCATTCTGATAACAAGAAGTATTTACCTCAGGACCTGTGCAGCTACAGAAAGAACATAAACAAAACAAAAGATTTCCAACAAATTTTCTTATACCATGCAAAACACACACTTGGGGTAATGAGGAAGGAAGTGATAGCACAGACTAATTTAGAACCATTTATGTTTTTTTGTTTTATCATTAAACAAGTTTTATTGATAGAAATAGGCATAGCCCAAGTACATGGAACATATACAAGTGCAACACTAGTCATGATTGTCTAGATATACAAGAAAGTCATGGAGATTCAAACCAATTGAAGACCCAATTATATGACAATAGGTTCAGAGTTATACCCTGCCTTTTGTTGGTCGACAACACAAAACATTCAAAAATCAAAATTGACGTCTTGGCCTAGCTTCTGCTGCACTGACGCGTAGGGCTCTGCCATTCAAGTCCTACACCAAGAAATTTGAAACAGAAAAATAGTAAATATCGGTAGAAACAAGATGTAAACGGTTTATTGTGAAAGCACCAAACTCAATCAGATCGGACACTTAAGATGATTGATTTACCATCATACAATTACCATGCCTTAAAATATAAAAAATATCTGTCAACAGTGGCTTAAAATTAGGAAAGGTACAGCTCCAAGGAAAGAGTTATACTCTTGATGCTGTGAGAATGCAAACTAGTCAAATAATTAAATGTATAAATAAATATACATATATATACATAATATGTAAAAATATTACTTTCAAGATTCAATGTATAAATATAGAGCAAATAGCCAAGACACAGTATCTATAAAAGAATAAAAACACGTTAGCATACATAGATTAATAAGCCAATCAACATTAGTGGCTATCTATATTGATGCGGCGAGTGTTCTCATAAACTTGACTAGCACAAAAGTGTCAGCCTAAGAGTAACTGACTATACATTAGATGCAATAACTTCTTTTTTTTTTTTTTTTATACAAGTAGCAGATGAAATAACTTAAATCATAAAAAACTTAAAGACTTACAAGTATAGTACTTGAATTTAATGATCTTCAAATCTAACTCATAGACAGACATGGGTGAGAATGATATTCAGAAAATATCTTTACCAGACATTTTTTGTTAACAAGTGAACATTTTTTTTTTTTTTTAATGTCGGGGAACCTCTCCAAGGCAGGGCCCTTTGGACCCACATCTGCAAAGTAAATCCCGGTCCCGTGCACCGCACCCTCGGAAGTTTCCTTACACGAACTGATTAAATTGTTGGCTTTCACCAAGGGGTGTGGCCCCAAAGGATTGTTTGCACCCATGAGATGTTAAACCTTGGACCTTAAGGGGAGTGATACCCCAAGACCATAGTCTTCACCACTTGGGCAACCCCTTGGGGTTTTACGAGTGAACATCAATTATTGTGTGTCCGATATAACCAACAAATGGATAGAATAGACCCTCAGCAAGACGGATAATTAATTACATTAAAGCTTATTATCGATCGATCATTTTGATGAGACTTCTAGATGTATCTTGTGATTCATGATTGGTCAAAACACATACACTAACAATTCATAATATGGCATCACCAGTGAATAAAGATGATATACTTAAAACACCATTCAAGGATTCAACAGCGTTGTTGGCACCTATTGCAGAGCTGTAGGTTACAAAACCAAAGCCTCTTGATCTGCCACTCTCCCTATCATAAACCACCCTTGCTTCAGCAACCTTTCCTTGCTCACTAAACAAACTCTCAAGTGCCAAATCATCAACATCCCAAGCAAGGTTACCCACATGAACACGGTGGCCACCACCAAAACCTGGCCCACGTCCATTGCTTCTGAAGGAGGAATCCTCCCTCCTAGGTGGAGGAGGCCCAGAATTCACCCTCAGTGCCCTTCCCTCGAGTTCCTGTCAAGTATCACGAAGTTGTACCTCAGATGCAACAAACCCATAAACCCAGAGATCAAGAACAATAACTCATGATAAGTAAACCGAAATTGGATACCTCGCAATTACTACTATAAAAAGCAATGACATCGGAAAGATTACACAAAATATATAAACTTTATTTTTTCCCACTTGAACCGAACTTGAACTTGTCTCTAAATTTAATAAAAATCTCCGCCACCACCAATAAACTTTTGTGGCACGAGTAATTTTGAGCTCAAACTCAGTTTAAAAAGTTAGGAATTGATGTAAATAAATCTTTTGAAGAAACAACGTAGTGCTTTTTCCTTTAATATAGTAAACATAACTACTGCAATCCAACTTCTCAAAGTGACAAGGCCACAAAGAACGCCTAATCAAACCAAGTAAAAACACATGATGTACTTACATAGCCATTGAACTGTTGAGAAGCAGCGTCAACTTCCTCAACTGTAGACATGGTTACAAATCCAAATCCTCTGCTTCTTCCAGTCGTCTTGTCATAAATAATCTGTCAATCGCAAAGAACTCATCACGTCTAACCAATCGGGTTTCTTAAAACAAAAACAAAACAATGTATGAACAAAAAAATAAGTGAAATGCTTTGGGACCCAAATTTGGGTCCTTTGTGTCCCGAAAGTGATGTTTTGAATTTTCTTATTTAAGAATATAAAAAAAATGAACTAAAAAAATTAAAAAAATAAAATAAAATTTGCCTTATTCGGTGGGTTCTCGGCTACATCACCCCCAAAAAATATTAAGTATTTTTGTGATCATATAGTCTATAGATGCATGCAACAGGAAAAAATGGAGCTTAAATAATACCTCGACCATTTCAACATTTCCAGCGCATTCGAACAAGCCGGCGAGCTGAGCACTGTCAACACTGAAAGGAAGATTACCCACGAAGAGTGTGAGGTCAGGGGAAAAGCCAACCTCTTCGCCATTGCTCAAGACCTCCTCCTCTTGGTCGAACTCGGAAGAAATGGCGACATTCGGGACGAACCGGGAGGGCGGCGAAAAGTGAAGAAACGGAGCGGAAACGGAAATGGGCTTGCAATGAAGGCTGAGAGGAGAAGGGGAGAGAGAGAACAGAGAGAGCGAAGTGGGTTTGGAATTGTAGGGGAATAGGGTTTTAGGGGCGAGAGATGGGAGGGCGAGGGAACACGCGATGGCGGACATGGTTTCCCTGCTCTCGTTATAAAGTTTGAAGGAGCGGAGCGTCTAGTGAAGTACGGAAAGCCCAATCGGGAATAACCTAAAAAGAAGGAATTTTTCAAACAAAAATGATATGTGTGGTCACTTTTATGTATTTTTTTGTGTATTTTAATAATGTAATTAGTTATATATTAAAAAAAATTAATCCAACTAATTATATTAGTAGAATGTGCGAAAAATACACAAAGATAACTGTATGTAACATTTCTCATTTTTTAAAATTGATGAGAAGATATGATTTTAAATTAAAATTAGAAATTGAATGAAATATTATTAAAATATTATATTTTAATATTATGATTATTAAATTTAAAAATTTGAATCAAAATTTAAAAAAATAAATTATTTATTATATTTTACGTTAGAATTTGATAAAGTTATAATTATGAAATAGGTTGAGAGTATTTTTCAATTTAAACTACCTCTTTACGAGAGAGTGAGGTCTCGTTTGGATGTTGAGTTAAGTTAAGATAAGTTGAATTCTTTATAAATAATAGTGAGTTGAGATGGTAAAATGAGTTTCGTGAGACCCACCTAAAATGAGTTTAAATGTATTTATGAGAAGTTAAAAAAAGTTGTAAGTCTCACGTGTAAAAATGTGTTAAGTTGAAAAAAGTTGTAGGTCTCACATGTAAATAGATTCAATTTAAAATTGAAAAAATCTAGTTGCAAGCACAATCGTGCACTAATCTACGTACCAATTTAATGTGATTGGTCAAAAAGTATATTTTTATTGAAAACAATGTTAATTTAAATTTTAAGTATAAAAAAATCAGTATTGGTACGCAAATTAGTACGCGACTTTATTTGTATGTAGCAAAACTTTTTAAAATTAGATTGAACTGTTCAAGTTCTAAACAGGGATCTGAGAAATATCTATCTAGCTTCCGAGTCTACGACTTCTAAACAAATGTTTAAATTGTGTTTAGGTGATTATACGTTAAAGTATGGGGTGGTAATTTAAAACAAAGTTTTTCGATAAAAATATAACTTTAGGATTAGCTTTATACTAGTAAGGTGGGCAACCCCGTTACTCTTCTCACCCTTGTCTAAGTATCTGTTGGATACACTCCATTTTCTCTTCAAAGTCGACCCCTCAACAAAAACTAGCCCACAGGGGCTGGAGCTTCGGCTCCTCCCTCCTCCCTCTTATCTCTAGTTTTTTCTCTTTCTTTTCTCAGTTTTTGTTTCCATTTACATTATGGCGAAAGGTTGATCTATTGTTCTCCAAAGCCCAACGACCATCATGTGCCCCCACCACAGGATTTTCAAGGCGCTGATCCTTTAGACGGGTGAATAATTTTGTCGAACAGATAGGCCTGTGAGCAACACGCGTGGTCCAACATCCACTCGCCACCGCAAGCGGACCTCTATTCCCGCCATGCGAGACTTTTATGGGAGCAGGGCCATCGATTTCTTCAGATTCGACTGTCTGTCATACTTTCAGGGTACACGTGTGATGCGCCACCATAGTCACTTTGTTGGTATTTTTATTTTCCTCCAATGTTGAAAATGCGGATCTACAGCTTTCCAAGCTGTAATTCTTTATTTTCCCATGTATATTTATTTTTTTTATTATTTCTTTTGTTTTAGGAGAAAAAAACAAAAAACAAAACACATTGTCTCTTGAACTTTTGTCCATAGATTATGTCCTCTACTTCATCTTAAACAGAGTATAGGGTTTGTTAACTCTATCTTAGACAGAGTGCCATCTCTCAGACTATTGGTCTGTAGAGAATTACAGCATAGACAAGACCATGCCAGTTACAAAGAAATTTGTGTATTGGGAGCTATTAAAATTGTAGTTGGCTTGTAATTTAGGAGTTTTTTTCTATATTTTAGGTCAAAGTTGTAATGTCTCGTTATTAATGAATGAAATATATTTTACTATAAAAAAATAAAAAATAAATAAAAAGCTTTATACTAGTAAGGCACAACGTGTAATGCACATGTTTTCAGTTGCAAAAATATGAGAATTATTATTAAAATTCAAAAATTTTTATAAAAATAAATAATAATAAAATTTTGATTAATAAATATAATTATGATATGTAATAAGTGTTAGTATTGAATAAATTTACAAATATGATAGTAAATTAGATCTTACTTAGTTACATGTCACTTCATGATAAATAACAAAATAAGAATTTAAATATATACAAAGTTCAAACAAGTCATAGATTTGTACAAGTTAAAGTAAACTTAATACAAATTTAAGATAAATGACAGATCCATACAAGTTTGGTGGATTAGCAAACTTTAGAAATTTAAGTAACAATTTTTATTACAGATTTAATACATGTAAAATAGTGTATAAAAGTAAGATGAAATATGTGTAATGTTTCTATTGGTGAATATCAAAATTAGTTACTTTTAATTACATTTCCCTCCATTTCCCTCTTGTATCTTTACATATAAATACAGAAGTTTCATTGTAAAATGTAATCAGATTGAATAAGAATCAGTTTGAAACTCTCCTTCTCTTCTTCAAACTTCTTTTCTCCTATGCTCTGTTTCGTGGTATCAGAGCTGATGCCTTAAAGGTCTGTTGACATGGATTCTTCCGCTTCTATTTCATTGAATATGGAGAGTTTTGTGAGTCCTTATTATCTACAAAATGGTGATTCACAAGGCGCTATACTGGTGTCAAGTGTCATCACTGGGGAAAACTATATCATACATGGAGCAGATCCATGATGATGGCTTTGAAAGCAAAGAATAAGGTTGGCTTCATAAATGGATCAATTGTTTGACAGAGTTTGATAGATCCTTCGTACGAAATGTGGGAACAATGTAATAACATAGTTTCTTCTTGGATCATTAATTTTGTGGCTAAGGATATTGGTGGAAGCATTATTTGTGCAAAAACAACAAAAGATATGTGGCAAGATTTGAAGAATCGTTTTACACAAGGAGGCCAAGAATCTTTCAATTACAAAAAGACTTGTCAACATTAATGCAAGAAGATATGTTGGTAAGAGACTATTACACAAGATTCAAGTATTTATGGGATGAATTACTTGAATATAATCAAATTCCTACTTGTTTTTGTGGTGCATTACAAAACTGTAATTGTGGAGCTATAAAAGTTTTCTTGGATTACCAAGATAGGCAGCATGTTATACAATTTTTGATGGGGTCAAATGAGTTTTTTTTCTCATGTGAGATGACAAATCTTGATGATAGAGCCTATACCAGATATCACTAAAGTGTTCTCCTTGGTAATTCAAGAAGAGTAGCAATGAGAAATCAGTAAAAACAATATGGTGGATACTATGGCTTTCATGAACAAGAAAGTAGTAGACAATACAAGATTTATTTATGGAAAACAGGAGCCACAAAAAGAGAAATTACTTTGCACCCACTGTGGCATGAACAATCATACAGTTGAAAAATGTTATAAGATACATGGCTACCCTCCAGGGTTCAATCAGAATTCAAGTTGTCAACAAAAGGGAAAGTTTACAGCAGCTAATCAAGTCACATGCCAGACTTTGAGTACACATTTTGAGTCTTATAATCAACTGCCATTCTCTCAAGAAGATTGTAAAAAATTGTTAGCTTTAATCCACTCACAACTTACTAATAATACAAACCACCACGTAGCAAATATTACTTCTAATTCTAAATCTCTTCAAGGTATATCATTTCATTCCAGCCTTTCTTCAAGTACCTTAGTTTCTCCTCTATTATCTGACACTAGTTGGATTATAGACAAGGGAGCTACATATCACATTATTCATTCAATTGATACATTTACATCTATTACATAATTTTTACATACCTCAGTCAAACTTCTAAATGGTGATACTGTGCCTGTTACTCATCTTGGCATAGTCCATTTGTTTGAAAATTTAATCCTAAAAGATGTACTTTGCGTATCTTTTCTCTTAGTGAGTAAACTTACTTCATCTCAGAAATGTTGCTTTCTTTACTTACCTGATTCTTGTTTTATTCAGGAGTTTACCCCATAAAAGATGATTGGGATAGCTAGAAGATTAGCTGACCTATACATACTGCACCAATCAGGTGTTAATGCTGTTGAGAGTCAAAACAAATCAAATCTAGTGAATTCTATCATAAATTCTAAAGTTTGGCATAGCAGATTAGATCATCCCTCTATGTCTCGATTGTCACTTCTTTCCAAAAAGATATCCAATATTTCCTTCTCAAATAAAGATAGAATTGTTGATCATTGTACAGTTTGCCCTTTAGCAAAACAAAAAAGACTGCCATCTCAGATACATTCATATAATGAGAGTTTTCCTTTTCATCTAGTTCATTGTAATATATGGGGTTCATTCTCTATTCGTACTCATAATGGTTCCAAATTTTTCTTTACTTTAGTTGATGATCATTCTAGGTTCACTTGGGTGAAGTTAGAATTTAAAATGACATAGTTTTTTGCTTCAAAAGGAATCATATATCAAGTATCATGTGTAGAAACAGCCTAACAAAATTCTGTAGTTAAGAGAAAACATCAACACTTACTAAATAGTTTTATATATCCACTCACAACCTATAGGTATTTTGTTTGGAGGTAGTGTTGTAAGGGCCCAAGTTTTATTAGATTCTAAAGCAAATAATTCTGCAAACATAACATATCTCCAATGAGCATGCTTAACAGCTTGGTAATAAAAAGTGGGTTCCAAATTAGAAGAGATAGCAACAGAAAAAGCTTTATGTGATGGGGACAATTTAGAGCAAGACAATACATCAGAAATGCTATATTTGTTACCTGAACATATGATAGGATCTTTAGAAAATGTTGGAGAACTAGAAGCAGCCAGATTGCAGTGATAAATTTGCAAGTAATTAGGTGCTTTATGTTGTCGAGTTGACCTTCTAATAGGTAGAAAGTGAGTTTCATCATTTAGAGATGGTAAATTTGTGCTATTTGTAGTAATTAGATTAATAGAATGTATTTGAGATGGAGAGGATTCAGATTATGTGAAAGTTTCAGTACAATCAAGAATGAATTTAGGAAGAACATCATGATTTTCTATAGGTTTTTCCAAACTGGAATTTGAAGCATTGGACTGAGAATGAAATGGAAAATTGGACTCATGAAAAACTACATATCTGGAAATGAGAAATGTATGCTTTTCAAGATCAAAGAGTTTATATCCTTTTATAGCAAAAGGATATCCTATAAAAATGCATTTTTTTGCTCTAGAAGAAAATTTTGTTCTATTTTGGGCAAGAGTGGAAGCATAACATAAACAACCAAAATTCCTCAAGTGATTGTATGATGGAAATGAATTGTAAAGAATCTCATGTGGAGATTTATTATTTAGAACTAAAGATGGAATTTTGTTTATAAGATAAGTAGCAATGAGTATACATTCTCCCCAAAAAACTAGAGGTACATTTGATTGTGAGACATAAGATAAAACTTGTTGCCAAAGGGTATACTCAAAAGGAATGTCTAGATTTTTTTTAACTTTCTCACCTGTTGCAAAGATGGTTACTGTCAGATGTATTCTTATCTCTTGTTGCTATCCATAATTGGCATATCTTTCATTTAGATCTCAACAATGCTTTCCTATATTGAGAGTTAGATAAAGAAGTTTTCATGAAAGCACCTCCTTGTTACCTTAGTAAGGGGGACACAAGAGTATGCAAATTGCAAAGATCTTTATATGGCTGAAAACAAGCCTCTAGACAATGGAATTCAAAGTTCACATCTATTTTGTTTGATATTGATTTTTCACAATCTAAGGCAAATTATTCATTGTTTACTAAAAAGGAAGGCAATTCATTTGTGGCCTTATTACTTTATGTTGATGAATTTCTTCTTCCTAGTAGTGACTTATCTACCATTGAATCCATCAAAGCATCTTTAAGTGCTCAGTTCAAGTTGAAAGATTTGGGTCCAGCCAAGCTTTTTCTTAGAATGGAGCTTGCACATTCACAGAAAGGCATTTCTATATCTCAAAGAAAATACACTCTAGAGTTTATCTCAGATTTTGTTTTACTTGCTGTAAAACAAGTTCTTTTTCCTATGGATACTCATTCCAAGTTATCTAAAGATGATGGAGAAATAGTTTATGATATATCTGCTTATAGAAGGTTGATTGGCAGATTACTCTACCTTACTCATACCAGACCAAATATTACATATGCACTCCATCATTTAAGTCAATTTTTAGACTTTCCTCGTGTACCACACTTACAAGTTGCCTTAAGAATTCTCAAATATCTTAAGTTGTCTCCTGGTCAGGGTTTGTTTTTCCAGCCTCTTCTAATGTTCATATTAAAGCTTTTTCATACTCAGATTGGGCTAGTTTCCCTGATACCCGTCACTCAATTAGTGCATATTGTATTTTTATTGGTGAGTTACTTGTGTCTTGAAAATCCAAGAAACAACATATAGTTTCTAGATCTTCTGCAAAAGCTGAATATAGTTCAATGACCTATACAGCTTGTGAAATCACTTGGATTCAAGCCTTGCTTATTGATCTACCTCAACTACATCTTCTGCCAGCACTTCTGTTTTGTGATAACCAAGCTGCACTTTACATAGCAACCAATCCAATTTATCATGAATGCACTAAACACATTGAGTTAGATTTTCATTTAGTACGTGAGAAGATTCAAGAGGGATCACTAACTATTTGATGACCAAGCCCTTAGGTTCTAAACCTTTTGGGTCCTTGTTATCCAAGATGAATGTGCATAATATATACACATCATCTTGAGGGGGACTATTATAGATTTAATACATTGTAAAATAGTGTATAGAAGTAAGATGAAATAAGTGTAATTTTTCTATTGGTCAATATCAAAGTTAGTTACTTTTAGTTACATTTCCCTCTCGTATCTTTACATATAAATACAGAGGTTTCATTGTAAAATGTAATCAAATTAAAGCATCAAGTAATTAAGGCAACCCAACATCATGGCAAAAAATAAAATAGAGAAACTTAATTAATTTAGGGCTCGGAGTCTCGAACTACACTTATGATTTATGGCGTTGCAAAGGTTGAACGGCAACAGCGTAGACGACAGCAAGATCACGATGACAAATGGCAATGGAGCAACTAAGACTCAAAGAGGGAATAGACTCAATAGAGAAGATTCAGAAAAAAGGGAAAGAGAGTGACCTGGGAAGAGAAGAAGGAAGAAGGGGGTTCTTATGTTTTGGGCCCCCTTGTGATGAAACGACACAATTCCATATTAAGTGGAACGCCGTCGTTTAGTTATTTTATTTTTTTAAATCCTAATTTACAACTTTTTTTTTTTTTTAAAATTCAGAGTTTGGAGTCGGACTTCAGAGCTTCATGGAGCTTCGATTATGACTTCGACTCCGTTACTCATTCTCAGAACCACTCCGACTTCGACTCTAACTTCCAACCACTTTGACACCGATGGAGTCGAAAGCAGAGTAGAGATCGGATGGATTTAGAGTGGGTGAACGGTTTGCATAGTCCTACTACATAGTTAGATTCTTAGATAGTATTTTGGCATTATTAGCCGAGTTACATGAGTTGCTCGATGAACTAACCCAGTAGTATATTTTAATGTTGTAATTGTAGAGCTCGATCTCCCATAATTTTGAGATTACAGTCTTTTGAGACCCGCACTGTAATCATGGATGTTTATTTTGTCAAGTATATATGGATCATATTTTAAGTATTTAGGATATTATCATTTTGGTGCATAGTGTTGCTCAAAGAAAAAAATTATCCATTACGAATATTGCATAATATTAGATATATGTTAGGAACATTACATCTTATATGTCATGAATATGAGTAGGTAACCTTTTGTTGTATGTCTCGACGCTTCAAATATCCATCTTATCCCAAGCTGAATTTGAGATTCACATAGAACTAAAATGTTAGTGTCATATATGCATAGCCCGTAATGTAGGAGTCAGAATTCATCCCCAATCTTCTTTTTTATATAGAAATGTGTAAAAATTGTCATCAATATTAATTTGAATTGTTAAAAATTGATAAACATATTTTATATTTTTTATTTAAATATTTTTTTAATAATTAATATCTTACAACATGAAGATATATAGATATAGTATGTTAAAGTTGTCTTTAAAAAAACAATTCTACCGTTTGATGCTTTCTAATGAAATTTTAATATCTATATTTACAATATTAATTTAAGGTTTCATTGCATCTTAAATTTCAGTATCTTTTTGTTGGATTAAAAAAATTTAAATAGATCTAGATATTTGTTAAAATTAATGCCATTTAGAATATGATTAAAATTTGTTTGCATGTTCATACATGTGACAACTTTTATGTGTGTCTGTGTGGAAAAGAGAGAGAGAGAGAGAAATGATAGCGCTTTGTACCAAAATTTAGTGTCCACAAAATCCTACTAATTCTATTATTTTCAATATAGCATGATTTTGAGAGTTCAAAAATACAATTTTTATGTGGCATATTTTTTATGCATTTTTTCTATTCTCATCAAACTCCTTAACATTGTAATTATATAACTAGATAAAATGCTAACATAAGGCGTACTGTTTGTTAACAAAACTGAAATAGAGCATAGGAGAAAAGAAGTTTGAAAAAGAGAAGGAAAGTTCCAAACTGATTCTTATTCAATTTGATTACATTTTACAATGAAACCNTATAGTATGTTAAAGTTGTCTTTAAAAAAACAATTCTACCGTTTGATGCTTTCTAATGAAATTTTAATATCTATATTTACAATATTAATTTAAGGTTTCATTGCATCTTAAATTTCAGTATCTTTTTGTTGGATTAAAAAAATTTAAATAGATCTAGATATTTGTTAAAATTAATGCCATTTAGAATATGATTAAAATTTGTTTGCATGTTCATACATGTGACAACTTTTATGTGTGTTGTGTGGAAAAGAGAGAGAGAGAGAGAAATGATAGCGCTTTGTACCAAAATTTAGTGTCCACAAAATCCTACTAATTCTATTATTTTCAATATAGCATGATTTTGAGAGTTCAAAAATACAATTTTTATGTGGCATATTTTTTATGCATTTTTTCTATTCTCATCAAACTCCTTAACATTGTCTATATATCTTCATGTTGTAAGATATTAATTATTAAAAAAATATTTAAATAAAAAATATAAAAGATGTTTATCAATTTTTAACAATTCAAATTAATATTGATGACAATTTTTACACATTTCTATATAAAAAAGAAGATTGGGGATGAATTCTGACTCCTACATTACGGGCTATGCATATATGACACTAACATTTTAGTTCTATGTGAATCTCAAATTCAGCTTGGGATAAGATGGATATTTGAAGCGTCGAGACATACAACAAAAGGTTACCTACTCATATTCATGACATATAAGATGTAATGTTCCTAACATATATCTAATATTATGCAATATTCGTAATGGATAATTTTTTTCTTTGAGCAACACTATGCACCAAAATGATAATATCCTAAATACTTAAAATATGATCCATATATACTTGACAAAATAAACATCCATGATTACAGTGCGGGTCTCAAAAGACTGTAATCTCAAAATTATGGGAGATCGAGCTCTACAATTACAACATTAAAATATACTACTGGGTTAGTTCATCGAGCAACTCATGTAACTCGGCTAATAATGCCAAAATACTATCTAAGAATCTAACTATGTAGTAGGACTATGCAAACCGTTCACCCACTCTAAATCCATCCGATCTCTACTCTGCTTTCGACTCCATCGGTGTCAAAGTGGTTGGAAGTTAGAGTCGAAGTCGGAGTGGTTCTGAGAATGAGTAACGGAGTCGAAGTCATAATCGAAGCTCCATGAAGCTCTGAAGTCCGACTCCAAACTCTGAATTTTTAAAAAAAAAAAAAAAGTTGTAAATTAGGATTTAAAAAAATAAAATAACTAAACGACGGCGTTCCACTTAATATGGAATTGTGTCGTTTCATCACAAGGGGGCCCAAAACATAAGAACCCCCTTCTTCCTTCTTCTCTTCCCAGGTCACTCTCTTTCCCTTTCTTCTGAATCTTCTCTATTGAGTCTATTCCCTCTTTGAGTCTTAGTTGCTCCATTGCCATTTGTCATCGTGATCTTTGTAACAGCCCGCTAAAATTATCAGTTTTGGATTATTTCCCGACAGCAATCACATCTCTCTTGTCTTTACCCTCATCTGGAATCACGCGTATAGTTTATCTTTTCCGTAAATCACGTATTTTGTTCTTCACCGACAGCTGTAAAATCATGAGTCTTCCAAGACCACGCCTAGCCTTTCTCAAGCCCAAACTACCACTTTATGTGGTGGACAGCCACCGTACGCCGCCACGTACGTTCCTCCGACGCATGTTCGTGACGAACAACGAGCGACGCACGGGTTATCCCGTCGATGGTATAACCTTCTATCTCTAGTTATTTTACGTTTAAAATAGTTGGTTGGTTTGTGGATTGTGTAGTTGTATTTGTGGAATTCGTTGCGTAGTTGTGAAGCGAAGTGTGGTTGTGAAGTGTTGCGTTTGATTGTGTATTTTGTGGACTGTGCTGTGAAGTATAGGCGTGAGATGGATGCCGTAGATGTGATACGGCGGGTTGTGTGAAGAGAATACGCGTGTAGCGTATTCTGTGTAATGCAGCGACGCGCCGCGCGACGTGCACTGTAGTGATGTGTGTCGTAGAAGGAAGGGAGTACGCATGTAGTGTACTCCGTGTTGTATGGCGATGCATCGTGTGATGTGCATCGTGTTGATGAGAGTTGTAGCGAAGGAAGTACGCGTAGCGCGTACTCCGTGTCGCGTAGCGATGCACCGTGAGACGTGTATCGCAGTGATGGGTATTGTAGTGTGGATGGAAGAGAGTTCACGTGAGTGTACTCTGTATTAAGTCGTGATACATCGGATGGCGTGTCACGAAGGGTTGAATGGCGTAGCAGAGAAGTGTGGAGCGTATGGTGTAATGTTGGGAAACTGTATGACAGTGTCCCGAAGCAGTGATGATATGGATTATAGTCCGGGATGACTGGTGTCATCTTGTGGTTGACTATGGCTAAGAGTATATGGATTGAGAAATGAGTTGTTTGTTTGGTTGTTATTGATAATTTTAATGAACTTGTTTTAGTGCAAAGGCTTTCTGAAGTCAATTTATCTCTTCCGAGTATAGTGAAACCTCAAGTTGGCCGTGGTGTTGCAAGTGCTTACAATATGGCAATTGAGTTCAGAAGTGAAAATCTTAAGGACTCGAGTGTTCCTCTTCCAGCTGTTGTGCAGTTCCTCGTGTCTCGCGCTCTATTCTCATAGAACGCGACGATCGAGGTAAGTTAGCTTCTAACTTACTATCAGTTTATTGTGTATGTATGATGGGTAAGGGAACTACAATTTATGTATGTATGTTATCATATATGTCATGTCATTACATGTTTATCTGTTACGCATGATTTATTCTTTTATGAATATTTATCTGTTACAAAATCTGTTATGTCATGCAATATTGTATGTTATAAGTATGCCATGTTAAGTATGTCATATGTTACATGTATGTCATGGAATGTTTATGTTTAAATCATATTGTGCCATTTACAAGTATACGCCATGTTAGAAAAGTTCATGATATTAAATAATATCTCATGTATTAAGAAAGATAAGATATTTAAGAGTGACACGGACCTAAGCGTGTTCACCACAAGTTATGTTATGCGGTGCCACGGACTCAAGCGTGGTTCACCTTATGTAAAGTTCATATAAGTTTCAGATCATATTCAAGTTAAGTTATTCATATCAATCACGACCCTAAATGCTAGGATGGGGTAATATCCTAGTGGAACTCCTTTGTTCACGCTGGAGTGTCTAAATAGGTGTGAAATTCCCTGGGTTGACGAAGTACAGTCAACAGGTTGCGAATGGGGCCTAAGTAACTGGTCACCGGAGCGCGCCAGACACTAACGCCGATGGTGCCATATTTTATGTTACGTGTATTCATGGGGCCACAACAACTGTGGAGTACGTATTATATTTATGTTATGTTACTTATAATGCGTGGGGCCACAACAACTGTGGAGTACGTATTATATTTATGTTATGTTATTTATAATGCGTGGGGCCACAACAACTGTGGAGTACGTATTATATCTTATGTTATGTTACTTATAATGCGTGGGGCCACAACAACTGTGGAGTACGTATTATATTTATGTATGTTACTTATAATGCGTGGGGCCACAACAACTGTGGAGTACGTATTATATTTATGTTATGTCTTATAATGCGTGGGGCCACAACAACTGTGGAGTACGTATTATATTTATGTTACTTATAATGCGTGGGGCCACAACAACTGTGGAGTACGTATTATATTTATGTTATGTTACTTATAATGCGTGGGGCCACAACAACTGTGGAGTACGTATTATATTTATGTTATGTTACTTATAATGCGTGGGGCCACAACAACTGTGGAGTACGTATTATATTTATGTTACTTATAATGCGTGGGGCCACAACAACTGTGGAGTACGTATTATATTTATGTTATGTTACTTATAATGCGTGGGGCCACAACAACTGTGGAGTACGTATTATATTTATGTTATGTTATATAATGCGTGGGGCCACAACAACTGTGGAGTACGTATTATATTTATTATGTTACTTATAATGCGTGGGGCCACAACAACTGTGGAGTACGTATTATATTTATGTTACTTATAATGCGTGGGGCCACAACAACTGTGGAGTACGTATTATATTTTATGTTACATAAGTATGGGGCCACAACAACTGTGGAGCATACACTACATGAGACACAGCAATTGTGACAGTAGAAGTATGGGGCCACAACAACTGTGGAGCATACACTACATGAGACACAGCAATTGTGACATGTAGAATACGTGGGGCCACAACAACTGTGGAGTACGTATTATGTTTTATGTTACTTGAATACGTGGGGCCACAACAACTGTGGAGTACGTATTAATGCACATTATTTATCAAGACAATTAAATAAGATTCCAAGTTTATGTTAAGTCAAGTTTCAGATCAAGTTCATGTTATATTATACTCACGTACATGTTATGTTCATGTTTATGTTATGTTCCAAGTTCATGTTCAATCATGTTATGTTCACTTTTATGATATGTTCAAGATCACGTTCATGTTATGTTATGTTCATGTTATGTTATGTTCATGTCCATGTTATGTTTCACGTTCATGTTATGTTGTTTGTTCATGTTATGTTTTAAGCTTAAGTTTATGCCATGTTAAGTCAAGTTTCAGTTCATGTTTAAATTCTGGTTAAGTCATGCTATATGTCAAGTTATACTATGTTTATATATGACTATAATTATGCATTTATGCTTTTACTGCCATGCATGCATTTTTAACCTGTGTGTGAGTTTTATGTTAACTTACTGAGATTTGTAATCAAATCTCACTGTGGTAGTCCCAACTACCATTCCCCCGAATGGTAGATCTTGTTACAGGACCCAAAGGAGAATTGGAATCTGACCAACTGAATACGGTCGACTAGGCCACGGTGCGATGTTGATGATGGTATAGTATTTAACTTAGGTTAATACTTGTACTTTTGGAGTTGTATCTCAAGTATTCTTTTGATCACAACCATTTTAGACTAGTGTGGTGATCACGGCTTTTTAGTATGCCTTTATGTATGAATTATGTTTCAAGTATTTGGGATATATTTAGTTTGGTGCATAGTATTGCTAAAGAAAAAGATTATCCGCTGCGAATATTGCATAATGCTAGATGCATGTTAGAAACATTGCATCTTATATGTCATGAACGGGGGCAGGTAACCTTGTGTTGCATGTCCCGACGCTTCAAATGTCCGTTCAATCCCAAGCGGAATTTGGGGGCGTCACAATCTTGCTGTCGTCTACGCTGTTGCCGTTCAACCTTTGCAACGCCATAAATCATAAGTGTAGTTCGAGACTCCGAGCCCTAAATTAATTAAGTTTCTCTATTTTATTTTTTGCCATGATGTTGGGTTGCCTTAATTACTTGATGCTTTAATTGTTTTCGGTCAAGTTATTGGCTGTTGGGTTGCTTGTAAATGTAAAATAAGAGGATTACGGTGGAATGGAACACTATGACATGCACCAGTGTTACGCAAGGAAGGTGTTTGTGAAAATGAAATTGTGAACTATGAAGGTGCAATTTTTGTTAATGAATTGGCAGCGTTTTAGTTTAGAGGTTTGGTAAAGGAATTAAGTGAACTGTGAAAGTGCAATCTAGTAATTAAGTGAATTGTTAAATGAACATCTGTTATATGCAAGTCAAAGAAATAGGTTAAAGAAAATTGACAAAGGAATAGCTGTTATAGAAGGGTGATGACACCGAAGTTTTTAAGAGTTTTAGTTTCATTTACAAACAACTATTCACTTCTTGAAAAAATAGTTAGAGAAGTACTGATTTCATGTCATTCTTTAATTGAGGAATTATAGTGGATCAAAAGAAGATTTTCTAGGGGAGCCTAGGATTGTTAGATGTCTTTTGAATTTGATCTTATAAGGGAATGCATAATCATTTGTGGACCACAACCATGGTTTTTTTTATTAGATAATTTTATTAATGAGCAAAAAGATGTTACTCAAGCTTACAAGGAGGATACCGGTAGATACACATAGTTAGAAAAGGTAAGTGGGTGTAAAAGATCTTGAAAGCTAAATGTGAAAACATGTGTATGTTTCCATCCAATGGTAAAGGGATGTATAAAAGAAATCCTTAAGTTCCTCAATGGTCTTCTGACGATTCTTGAAGCCTTGATCATTTCTCTCCCTCTATATGCACTATGCCATTACATTAGGCAATTGGGATCATTTTTCGTCTAGTTCTCACTTTTGTTGGCCGCCAAACTGACCCTTCCAACACTTAAAAAGATTCACCTCTTGTTCTTTTTATACATACAAAATCAATTTATTGATATAACCAGCTACTTCCTTAAATTATCCTACGTAACAATTTTCCTTAATGCTGCCACTCAAAAATCAATTTATTGATATAACCTACTGCCACTCAAATTATCCTATGTAACACTTCAAAAGATTCACCACTTGTTCTTTTTAACATATACTCATGTACTTCTTTCTTTTGCAATTTACATGTCAAAGCAAACTAATAAGTTAATGACTAATAATAACATGCAGTACATGTTTATTGAACTAATATATGCAGTAGTAGTACATGTTTATTGAAACTAATTTTTTGCTTGTAATTTATTTTTTCAGTTTCTTTGATTGTGATATAGATGCTAGACCTAGTGAAAGTGGAGTCTATGGAGACGATGCCAGTACTCTTATACTGATGGTGGTGGATACTTCCACTGCAAGAGCCTCATCTAGAGCAACATCTAAAGCAGCTACTTCCTATGCAAGTAGTCGACTCTCAATAGATATAGAACTAGAAGATGAGGATATGTTCAATAAAAAGGAGAAAATACTCATTGAGCACGATTGACCATCACAGCCTTCTAAAAAATGGTCATGGACATGAAAACATTTTACTAAAATCCCTGGTGATCGTAAAAGCTCGCAAGCAAGATGCCACCACTATGGGTAACTTTGTGGTTGTCATTCGAAGAAGCAAGGCACCAGTATATTAATAGCACATCTTAATGGTTGCTAATGGAATAAGATCGCGAAGGGATTGGCAGCCATTGATAGTTACGAAACTCAAATAGCCACTGATGGTACCGGTACGCATGTCAAGAAGTTGTCAATTCCTCAATACAACGAGAAAATGTTGTGAGAATTGCTTGCAGAGATGATCATTACTAATAAGATGTTTTTTTACCACAGTTGATAAAAAAAGCTTCAACAAATTTGTAAGGACTCTTGAGTCACGTTTTCTCATGCCTTCACTGTATATAGTGATATGAGATTATTTGAATAGGCATGCGAAGGAGAAGGCGGGAATGAAGGAGATGTATAGTCGGATTGGACAGAGAGTGTCATTTATGACTAATACATAAACGTCCATACAGAAGGTTAGCTACATAAGTATCACATCCCACTTTGTAGACAGTGAGTGGATGCTACATAAGCAGATTATTAGATTTAAAAAAATTGTTGATCACAAAGGTTCATTCATTGGTGCATCGATGGATGATTGTATTCAAGACTGGGGAATTAAAAAAGTTATTTGTATCATAGTTGACAATGACAGTACTAATGACACTGCAATTGAGTGGTTTAAGAGGAATACGATGGCAAAAAATGACATCATTCATGGAAATGAGTTTATACATGTTCGATGCTGTACTCATATCATCAACCTCATAGTTGCTAAGGGGTTCAAAGAGGTTGATGATTCCATTACCAAAGTTCGCAACATTGTGAGATATGTAAGGGCTTCCCCCCAAAGGCTTGGCAAGTATAAGGCAATAGCCAAACAGTTTTAGATTCCATATTCTGTCATGTTATGCTTGGAAGTTCCAACTCAATGAAACTCGAGATATATGATGTTGGATGTGGCACATGTAGTGATGCATTTGTTTTATTAGCTTTGTGGAAGGTTAATTCTACCAAATTTTCTATTCTTTACCAAATAGCCCAACATATGCTAGTTATTCCTATCACTATAGTTGTCTCTGAGTTGGCATTTAGCATAGGAGGTCGAGTGTTGGATGCTTATCGAAGTTCATTGTCATCGACAACTGTGGAGGCCCTCGTCTGCACACAGAACTGGCTAAATGAAATGCCCATTAGATTAGATACCATTGATCCGAGAGCTATAGGTTTGACTCAGGTAACTTGACAGTTTATATGCTTTTATGATTTTATAGACCTAGTTGTGAACCCTACTATAATTGCGGATGAGTGATGATTGAGAGTCTTACAAGTTACATGGATGAAGAATAGTGTTCATGTGTTGTAGTTATGATATTTAGGTACTATATTAGTATATTTAAATCATTTAAAATATTGTTAGCAATTTCATAATTCATATTATATTTTTTTAAAGTATTTTTGAATGTATTATTTTGCATATAAAAGCTGACGAGGACAACTGGTAGTGGCTTCAAGAATCAAAACTTTGTTCCTTTCTTGATTTTAATTTATATTGTCATATTATATTATTATGTTTGTCATTGTTCAATTACTATTCTTTGGTTTTGTAATGTATATAATTTAATCATTGTAATTTGTATTTAAGTTTTTTATTATTTTTTTTCCATAATTCTTTAAAAATTGGAAGCCAATTAGGTTGTTGGGCCTTGGATTGGGTATGGGCCTTTGGAGGTGAGCCTTGGCGCAATCACACTTCGATCGGAATCAGAGTAAAAATTTTCCTCTGTCGGAGGTTAGAGGTGACTACTCTAACTCAACCCATCCCTACTATGGAGGTCGTAAGCGTTGAGTTACTTCAACAACGTCTAATCAACGTCCTCCAATTTGCCAGGCTCTGCTCCCTATCCTGGTCCTGATTCATCGCCTACCATTCGAGGGGAATGGTAGTTAGGACTACAAGGTGAGATTTGATTACAAATCTCAGCAAATTAATAGAGAACTTCTACTCAGGTTAATGATGTATACATGGTAGTAAAGTTATGAATGCATAATCAAAGTCATAAGTAAGCATAACATAACTTAACATATAGCATGGCATGGATTGACATAACTTGAGCTTAAACGTGAACTAAATTTGAACTTGACATGGCATGAACTTAATCTGAATAACATGAACTTAAAACGTGACATGAACGTGAATTTGAACATAGCATGAACGTGAAATACATGAATTTGAAATCTTGTTCAATAAGCTGAACTTGAGCATGAACTTTAACATGAACGTAAACTTGAAACATGACTAAACGTGAACTTGAAAAATAACTTGACTGCAAGAGGATGTACATGAACGTGAACTTGACATGACTTGAAAGGTTGTTCCCGAAATACACAAACTATATTCGAGACGAAACATGACATGAAACAAAAGGATAGAAGTCTTGACATAGCGTAACATGACATAAACATAAGTAGAAAGACATGAGGTACTTTGAGACAAAACATTTCATAGCATGACATAACATATAATAGACAATATTTGATAACATAACATAATATATAACAGACAATATTTCATAATATGGCATAACATGTAACATACAATATTTCATAATATGGCATAACATATAACAGTGAATATTACGTGACATGACATACATATAACAGATGACATAACGTAACATGACATACTTGCAACAGATAGCAATATGTGACAGAATAGATTGTGTAACAGACAAATATTTTATGATAGAATAAATCATATGTAATAGATAAACATGTAATGACATAGTATGACATGGTATATATGATAACATACATACATAAACTATAATTCACTTACCAGTCGCATATACGCAATAAAATAATAGTAACTTAAGAGTTAACTTACTTCGATCGTAGCGTTTTATGAAAAATCAAGTTTGAACACGAAAAACTATAAGTAGAGATTCTAAAAGTAAGAAACCTTATCTCTAATAATTAAAAACATGAAAAAATGCTAAATTAAATTAAAATTACCATTTTACCCTTAATATGTGAAAAATGACAATTTTATCCATAACTTAAAGATTTCATATCTTAATTCCAAAATTTACCAAACTTTACATTCTTCATATAAATTTTGTTCTAAAATCAAATATCATATTAGAAAATTTTAAAACAAATCAGAATTATAGAAAAATTTATAGGACCGAACATCCAAAGCCAAAACTCTTATTTTTGTTGCAATTCTTTCAACTTCAAAACTCATGATCAAACCGAAATTTTGCAACAAATATTTTCCTGTCCTAAGTTTAAAAACATACTTAAAACATCCAATAAAAATATAATAATCATCAACATAAAACTTTTAGTAAAAAGATCTAAACTTTTTAACTAAAAATGCAAACCCTTGAATCACAAGGTTTGACCTATTTTAAAGCATCTCCAAGAACTCCAAAAATCAAAATATTTTTTCTAATATATTCATAACACATTCCTAAGAACTAGCATGCTTTGAATCATCATACAAAAGTAAAAAAAAAAATTACAAAACATGACTTGAAGTACTCGACTCTACACTTAGTCCAAAAACAGAATTTTTCTCTTAACTAGCTTTGATCAAACACTTGATTCATGGCATAAAATGACAATATATTCAATCCAAAATACGTCATACGGTTAAAAGATATTTTCTAAGGTAGATCAAAGCATTAAACTTAAAATCACATGGCTAACCAAAACATGGATCAAGCAAAAAAATCTAACATTTGGCTTAACCGATTATCCTCTTGATAAAAAATTATATCTTTGAAACTAAGATAAAAAAAATCTTCAAAATAACCTCCTAATATTTATATAAGAGGCTTAGGATTGTGAAAAAAATATATTTAAGCCATTGGGGTAAGATTAAACCACAAAAGATCCAAACTTTATTAAAACAAAAATTGTTTTTCCTCTTTCAGTACTAAGTTCCTAGATCTAAGAAAATATTTCATCAAAAGCTTTAATGATGAAAAAAGTCCTCAACCAATATTCATATACACATGTTGAAAACAATCCATAAAAATTTCGGACAAAGATCTATCCACTAGTTTTGTCAAAAACTCTAAAATATAACACAATCTCTAGTTAATAGCCCAGAATGACATTTCCATGGTTAAAAAAATTTTAACCAATCAAATTACCACTAAATGAAACAAAAAAATACTAATAGAAACTAAGCTAAGAAAAGAAAAACTTTTATGAAGGAAAATTTGTGAGAAAATACTTTAAAAAGCTTCAAAAAAGGTGTTCAAAGTGACTCAGAAAAAAATGTCCAAGAGAACCTTTTGGTTTGTTTATAAGAAAAGTGTGAGAAATGGATCAAATAAATGGGAAATGGGCTAGAATACGTCTTACAACTGAGGGGTGATGAGCGGGCTGTAAATAACCTTGAGTGATGGTTTTTTCAGCCCAAAACAGTGGGCAAAACTAGCACATGGTATTGCTCTCTTTAGGTGCCGTGTGAGAGGTGATGAGTGAGGTGGCTCTAACTTTTACTTCAAGTACAATCTAGGTTATTATGGGAAGAGGCTGGCCTGCCATGATAGGGAAGAAAGCTTATCCAATAAGTATTACCAAGGTGACCAAATTCGTGAACCTTAATAGGCCTTAACCAAGTGAGCTTCAATTTAGGGTTTAAAGAGGGTTTGAGATTCTATCAAACCCAAATCTAATTTTTCTTAACCCAATCAAAATTTTAAGGTTTAAAAGGTTAGAAAATGATGTTATAACATGAATTTGAGGGATTAATAGCGTGTAAAAGTGATGTAATCAAGTGCTTAAACACAATGCTATGAACCAGATCAATTATGCTTTGGAGGTCAACTTTAGGGGTTTGGGGAACAGTTTAGGGTTTCGGTTTTAACCAAGCATTTGGGGTTTCAATTATTTCTAGCATTATAGTGAGTGATAACACTGACTATACTAACAGACTAAAACCTACACGATTGATCAATTCATGAAAACTTCCAGGTTTTCACAAGGTTCCTAAAGCCTATAGAAATTTTACCATTGAATTTTTAGCGAGCTGTTACACTCTAACTCTCATATTTATTCTTTTATGAAAAGATTTTGTTGTCTTTAAAATTGCTACACAAATTGTAATACATGTCAAGAACCCCATCAAGATATCTAGCATATCAAACAATGAATGAATTTGCCCAAGGAATTATTAATTTTCACTTGCTTAGCTATCTCAAACTTCAATTATTGTCGCATATAAATTTGTTTCTTACTTTTTTTTGCATGAATCATTTTCATTCTCATTTTTATTTTCATTTTCATTTTCCTCTCTTAGTGAAATAGCTTTAATCATCGTGCACAGTGTGGCTCTCTCTCTTCCCCTTTTTTTTTCGTAGTCATCTCTTTCTTCTACCTTTGTATTTGTGTCATTCCTCAACCCATTTCCTTACCAATTTTCCTTCCCACAAGCATCTCAACCCTCCCTACACCTCCCTACAACTTCTATCTAGGAGTTAAAAGAAAGAGGTCATTTTTTTTTTTTAATGTTTCCAAAGACAAAAAACCCCAAACCTACACTCTCTCATGCATCTCTTTCATGCTCATCAATGACATGGATTCTTATCTCCACAAAATTGGTTCAGCTTCTCTCTTTCTAAACACACCAACTCCTACTTGCTCTTTGTCTCGTCCCTACTCTCCCTCTTCGAAGCCTTCACCTCCTTTATTGGAGGTTCAACATGTCTCTCCACCTCTCCATGTTCACCCCAGTTTGAAGCTTGAGGACTTTCTTGGCTACTCCACTGTCACATCCAGAGCTACACCACTAGATGTATCTGTCTTTTCTCGTGTCATCGTCTCTCTGACTGTCATAGATAATTCTCCGTATATCTCTGCCACACTCTTCCTCTCTCGATATATCTTCATCTCGTAAGTCCTCTGTTCTACTTACCCCCTGTTCTTTCTTTCTCCGTCACTCAGTCCCAATCTCTCCTCCCTTTTGTCTGTTCCATCAAGTTTCCACCAAGAACAACCGCAATCCTCTAGAAAATCATGTATTACAGAAGCATACCCACCTTTTATTTTTGGAATTGTCAAAGCGATTTTTATTTTTATTTTTTTGTTTTTTTAGATCTAGACATGTATCAAACCTACTCTCTGTTTTTGAAATCATTTGAGGAATTTTTTTTTTCCTAGAGCTAGACATGCATTACAGATTGTGTTTGGATTTGATTTGGTTCCATGTATATGTGTATGATTTGGAATCGTTTGAGGAGATTGTTTTTCTAAATGTAGACATGTTTTACATATTCTGGATGGATTTGGTTTGCTTTCATGTATATGGGTATTATTTTTTGAGAAATACACTAACCATAAAAGGATTACACAATAGTAATCCCACAAATTGATATTGCTTAACGTGATTCGTCAGATTATAAATTTATTTTTATTGTAAAATAGATCTACCGGATCAGATAAAATCACGTCAGTTTATGAACTTATTTTTGTATAATTCCTTTGTGGATGTAGCAGTACTCTTATTTTTTTACTCAACTTGTAGAAATTCAAACATCTTATAGATTGTGTTTGGGTTTTATTTATCTCATGCATATATGCGTATGATCTATTTAATCATACTATGGAAATTTAGATATCTTCGGCTAAGACAAGAAAGACAAAAAAGCATACCCATGAGATTGCAGAGATTTAGAAAGATGAAGATCAATTCAATCTCCACCAAGAAGTTTGTGTGAAGAAGTGAGAAATAGAAAACACGATAAGAGGAAGGAAAATATTTCTGGAAAGTTGAGATCAAATAAGTACAAAACGTGTATGAAATAAACTTCAGAAATGTAAAAAAACAACAAAGTCAATCGGCAAACGAGGAGGAAAAATAAGAGAATCGAATTTCCTTATAAAATCATGGGCAAAACAAGAAGAAATAATGGATGAAAATACTATTCATTCCCTATTCACACTTATTTAATAGAGATAGATGTATATATAAAAATTGATAATTGGATATTTTTAAAATGAATATAGGTTTAAAATATTTTAAAAAATAGAGATATTGGTGTCAATATATAATATTAAAAAAAATACAAACTCTAGTTGAGACACAAAATAAAACAACGAAATAAATAAAGAGTCAAGAAGTTATTAAAAATAATCAGATTTAGAGAGAGAGAGAGAGAGAGAGAGAGAGGTGACGAGGTGACATATTTAAAGTTACAAAAAAGATTTAAAATATTTAAAGCCCTTTTAGATTTTAAAATTACATGAATGACATCTAAATTTAAAATTTACAAAAATGTCATCCAAACTCAAGAAAATCATAAAATCACCATTAAAACAATCTGAAACAAAATCTAGTCCAAAATTAGCCAAAATGGACCGAAGTTGGTTGGAATAGGCCGGAACAAGTTGGAATTTCGAACGAATGAAGATAAATAGTGTACTAGGTACCGAGTACGACACTGGAATGAAAAGTTCCAAGCATTTCAATTGAAATGGAATGAAATTCCAAGCTACGCTTCCAAGTATATATGCTGAAGATGTCTAGTGCTCAGTTTAAAGGATAAAGTTCGATTAAACTAAAGGGAGAGCATGAGATTGAGGGACTTAAAAAGTAAGAATATTCTAGTTTCTAATGACAAATGAATAACAATATAAGATATTTATATTAAAAAAAATTCATAATCAAATTAAAATACGAAATAGAGAATTAGAAACTAAATAAATAAGATTTGTTTTGATATTTCAAAATTATTTTATTTTGTTCGAATAAAAACCATAGCATACCACAAAAAGTTAGATAAATTTGTAAAATTTTTGTAATTTTTTGCCAAGCCAACATTTTTTTGGCTAGAATGGAATGAAGATGGGAAGCTATGAGTGGGGTCACAATATATAATAGGATTTGTGACGTCCCTAGATTTTCTTGGGATTTGGCGGATTCTAAAGTTTCAAGATATATAACACAAGGTTATTTGCCTCCATTCATGACAGATAAAGATGCAAAGTACCTAGTATGCATTTGACAATATGCAATATTCGAAACAGATAATTTTTTTCTTTGAGCAATATGATGTACTAGATAAGATATATCCTAAATATCCAAACATATTTCATAATCTTAATATAACAGACGTTCAAAAGTTACAGTGTATGTCCAAAAGATCACAAAACATCATTAGTACTGAAGACAAAGCTCCTTAAATACATGCAAAAACTAATATAAGTACCGGGTTAGTCCATCGAGTAGCTCGTGCAACTCGGCCAAAGAAGTCAAAATGCTATCAATAAAATGGAGCATCGAAGCAATGAGCCATTGAGCTCCATGTCATTGTGTTCCTACCTAGTCGACCTCCTCCAGTCGACTATTTGTTGCATCTTCTTATCCTAACACATGATCTACCATTCTGGTGGGAATGATAGTTGTGACTACTACGTGAGATTTGATTACAAATTTCAGTAACTTAACAAGTAACTTAACTAGTAGTATACAGATATATGCATGACAGTAAAAACATAAATGCTAATATGAACATGAGTAAACGTGACGTGACTTGTCAATTAAAATGATATAAGCTGACATGGACTGCAACTGACATTAACCGAACTGAACATGAAATAAACATGATGTGAAACTGAACTGAACTTGAAACTGAACATAAACTAGGAAACTTGTTCCCATAATAACTGATTAATTAAACATGAATTGTGGATGCTACACAGGGTTCCTTGAGTTGTGTGTGTAACGCTCGTCCTTATAGTGGGACTTTTAGAAAATGATTTTAAGAAAAGAGACGGGAGTTACCGTTCGTTTTAAAATAACTTTTCCTTTTATGCCAAAATACAAAATACTCCATGTTTATAAAATAAAATATGCTTATTAATTTAAAGAGAGTTACAGTGAAAAATATTAAATTTTATAATTAAAAGTATTTTATACAACATATTGTGCCTAGGCTTCCGTGCTGTTTCGCTTAGGCCATGTCCGTCCTGATGCAGTCTGCTCATTTTGTCCCTGGGAGGGTACGCATAAAAACTAAAACGAGTCAATGACTCATAAACATTACTTCATATAGTTAAAATATAATAATATAGGTTTTCAGTTATGCATTCATCATTACATACATACTATACATAAGACATTCGTCCGTTTAAAACGTTACAAGGTGAGATTTTTCTTGAAAATGATTTTCTTTCGTAAAGTCATTCCCCACACTTCGTTGCCTTCATTTCTTAAAGAGTCTAAGCATACATTCATTTTTTTTATCACTTTCCATTAACCGTTTGCAGACTATTACGCCCTATGTGTTAAGGTTAGCGGTATTTTGAACTTGATTTCGCCTGTGGCCTCGGGTTGGGAATCCCTCAACCAGGAGGTAGTACTGGGTGCACTACCAGTACTACATACCCAGCATTGCAATCTGCCCAGTCCAGTCTTTCGGTACCGTCATTCGTTCAGTCATAGCCGTTACGTATTTTCATACATTAAACATTCAGTCATTTTTTTGGTTTTAGTCCTTTCAGTTCTTTTCATTCTTTCAGTCCTTCAATCCATTTATTCATAAAAGTCATTTAAAAGCTTGAGTTTAAACATCATCTTTCAATGCATCATTTAAAACATCAGTTTATGGCATCATTTAAAACATTAGTTCATTGGGACATTTTAAAACACTTTCTTCGTGTCGTTTAAGGCATCGCTTAAAGCATAAGCCATAAGCCGTACATTTCATTTTATGAAAATACGTCCAATACTTACGACATACAATCATCCATTCACATGCATACACTTAATACTTTTAGATGCGTAAAAAGAGACTGCCAAGAAGGGCCATTACATACTTATACTTGAAAACTTATACTTAGCATGCTTTCGTGTCATTTCATAAAGAAAAGCATTTCATTTTCATTTTTATATCCTTTAGAAAACTCTAGAAGAGTATGAACATAATACTTACCTGGACTCTATGCCACACTCATTTCATGCACTCCATTCATGTGCGTGTCAGATGGCAACCTACATGCATACACAACCTTAGCATCATTTTCTATCTAAACTAGAAATAGAACTACACTTCACTTAGAACACTCTCCATCTATCTAGTGCTTTTACGTGTCCTCTACTGTACTAAAATCTTCATGATCTACTTCGGTCACTACCTCTTCCAAACTCGATGTTCTACCTCGAGTGCTCATCCACTAAAGTGAACCTCTATGATCCACCTTAGTGTTAAGACACTAAGACATTCGTCTTTCTCTTCCTATTAACTACATTCCAACGCATGACCCAGACTGACTAAGTCACGCATCCCAATCCTAGACAAGATAACCGTCACTACCTTCATACATCCTTGCCCACACTTAATCTTCATTTCCATCCATACAAGCCACACAAATTTAAGCCAATTTTGAGGCTTAAGCACCGTGTAACCGTACTTAAGATAGATTACCCATTGCATATGGTAAATCCGTTCATCATATATGTCTCACCAGATGCACATGTATCCTACTCCCTTATCACCTAAGATCAACATACAATTCGTTAATCACTTGCTCGTATGGACAAGCGCCATACTCCAATACCAACTTGCTCAAATCTGGTCAGCAAGACTTTTCCTACTTCCCAGCCCTTTTACAAGTTCATCCCAATGCTTAACATGACAAGACTCCTTCCCAACTACACTATATGGCGCGTCACGTAGCTCGAGACTACTCCCAAGCTACACCACATGTTACTACTGCACACTACACGGTGCATCGCTACACAACATGGAGTACACACCACGTGTACTCCCTTCACACTACGTTACATCACGTACTACTATGACGCACATCACACGGTGCGTCGATGCACGACGTGGAGTACACGCCAAGTGTACTCGCTTCACAATACTACGCCACAACACTACTATAGCACACACTTCACACTCACACTTCACAGCACAGTCCATAGCACTTCACGGCACACTACACAGTTACGCCTAACACTTCATTATACAACGAACTCCACAATCAACCAACTAACATCTAATATAAATAACGAGGGATAGAGGGTTATACCATTGTCGGGGTTAACTCATGCATTACTTGCTACCCGTCATTGTCAAAGGTGTCGGAAGAGTCATACGTAGCAGCTAAACCACGTACGGTGGCTATCCACTATGTATGGTGGTTGTCCACCACGAAAAGTGGCGATTCGGACTTAGGGCTTGGCTATTAGGCGTTGGGTTGAGGTCTTGGGTTGGTGGCCTTGTGGTGGTGCCAAGGTGGCACACATCGAAGACACAGTGGTTTGTTGAGGGGTTTGGACCATGGGTCTCATGGCATGGAAATGGAGGGGAAGCTCGATTGGTTGTTGGCTAGCCATGAAGGGCTTGAGAGAGGTGCGATGGAGTTATGGTGGCGAGGTGGAGGAGGCACAATGTCCTACGGCGGCGGATCTGGCCGCAAGGTGGAAGATAAGTCTTTGGAGAGTGAAGAAGCATGGGAGAGGTGAGGGGTTTGGTTGGGCCCTGGCTGGGTGTGGGAGTGGTCACTGGTGAAAGGATGTGCTACTAGTGGCCGTGACAGCGGTGCATGGGTGAAGAACCCATGCAAAGGAACGGGAGAGGGCTGCCGTGAGGGGATGAGCCTAGTAGTTGCATGATCTCGGACAAGAGGAGGTGGTTATGGTGGTGCTCGATGGGGCTAAGGGCAGATGCCAACAGCACATGGTGGGGCTATCGCAGGAGGCAAGGGAGAGCTGCGTGAGGCTTGGTTTCCATGGTGGAGGTTTGTTGGTGTTTTTTTTGGGGGGGGGGGGGGAGACGCCAATGGTGGTGGTGAGACTGGGCAGTGCACGGCAGCGCTGGGCTGGAGGAGAAAAGGCTCGGGTGAAAGGGGAAGGGGCTTTCGTCGGGTATAATGGGAGAGGGAAGAGAGATAGGGAAAAGGAAAGTGAGGGAAAAGACTAGAGCCTTAGGATTTTAATCCCAACCCTTCCTAAGGGGTCTTCAAATCGATCTAATGGTGAGAAATTAAAACACTGATTAAACTTAAAAATACTAAGAGGAATTAAGATATAATATTATTTAATTAAATTTTAGCTCATAAAATATAATCTTTCATCATTAATTAAATGATGAAGTTTTACTAATTACTTTTAAAATAATAAAATCACCTAATTAATTAGAGTTTTCAACATAATTTAAATCTAATAATATTTTTAAATGACTAAAATCATTTAATTAAAATGATTTTTTAAAATTATAATACTTTTGGAGCTTTTCAAAAATATTATAATTGTCTTATTTAAAATTAAGTTTGGACCTATAACATTGGAAATATCCTTTATAAATATTTCCAGGACATTTAAAATATTTGAGAGCTTTAAAACACTAGGCTTATTTTAAAAATCACTTAATATCTTTAAAATCACGCCATCGAAGTTCGACACGTAGAATGAGACTCATGACCATTAGAGAGAGAAAAGAGCGGATTGTTACAGTGTAACCTTACCCATAGTGCATCACATCACAAGTATCTATACCAGCTGTGAGTACATTAACATACGCATCACACCACAGGTATCTGCACTCCCTGCGAATACATAATGTACACATCCCGTGACAGGTATCTGCACCTGCATGAGTGTGTATAACATGAAATTGAAGTGTGGTTTGGCACCATCGGCATTGTTACCTGACTTCGTTCCAATGACGAGATACTTAGGTCCCATTTGGAGCCTGTTGATAGTTCTTTGTCAAATTAGAGAATTTCGTACTAATTTAAACACTCCAATATGAACAATGGAGTTCCACTAGAATATTATGCCATTCTAAAAGTAAAAGACTCAATTGACTTAAAAATACTATTTTTCGTGACGAACTCCATACTCATGATGTGACGTGACATGGCATGAAATGAAATGACACGGCACATTACATGATATGACATGTAAGAATGACTAATAACATGGCATAGCATGGTGTGTAACAGTAAAACATGGCATGACATAACATAACATGTAACAGATAATTATGTACTTAAAAAGAAACATGGCATGACATGTAATAGATAAATACAATAAATATAATATCATGATTTTGCTGATATTTTTCTTTTTTATTCCTTTTATTTTGTTCATCAACTCATTCTGTTAAGAGGAGGTTTCTAATCATATAAAATCTTTCAGATATATTCATATCTTGATAAAAAATGTGTACTTCGAATAATTTTCTAGCATAAGTACTCTTTCTACTCAATGCTTACATGGTCAGGGCCTAGGCTATTGATAGGTTCATCACCTTGGTTTTATGTGAGTGTTTGCCTGCAAAGTTAACAAAATGTCTTAAGTTTATGTGAGAGCTACTTGGGCTCTTCTTGCCTATCCTTATGATCAATAAAATCTTATTTACTTATGAAAAAAAATTTACACCAAAATTTTCCTTGTTTACAACTCTAGCTTCCATATGTAACTAGCTAGGTATTCTCAATTGTATACTTCCTATGGAAAATGATTGGGTGCCGCCTGAGGTTGACCGCTCAGGTTGATCGCTGGCAAAAAAAATATTTTTTTTTTTTACTTAGTATTAAGGAAGTGATTTTAAGTGTATTGGTGTATTTTTTTTTTACTTAATGATTAAGAAAGTGATTAAAAAAATGTGAAATGAAAAATGAAAAAAAAAAAAAAAATTTTGCACTGGGCGGCACGCCCAGCGGTCAAACCCAGGCGGCACCCTAGTGCCGTCCACTTCCTATATACTTGGGCTATTACTAATTCTTGATTTAATAAAACTTTATTTATACTTATTAAAACGATAGTTCACAGCTACTTTTACATGTAAAATAAAGTCTACAACTATGTGCTTTTAATATACTCAATCTGTCCTCTTTTATCCATTTCCGTTTTATATGTGTTTTTTTTAAGAGTTGGGACCACATGTCCAAAAGTGACCCCTTCCTAATTTTATTCAAATACCCTCACTTATAGCGGAGGAATACCATAATATAACCAAACACTTAGGGAGTTACAAGATGAGAATTAAGACCACCCAAAACCCAAGTGTAAAAAAAAAATACCTAACATTCTATAACCAAAGACCAACAAACAAACCAACGAGAACCAAACACAGGACACTAACTTTTGAGGTCATAAAGGCCCATTTTGTCAACTTTCAATATCCCTTTCAGCTTGTGTGGAACATCATTGAAGTTCACCCATGTTCCAGATTTTTGATCCGAAGCCCAACGGGATAAAAAATCTACCCCTACATTACCTTCTCTAAAGATGTGCATAATCTTGACTTCCAATGTAGAGAAAACGTCTTGTATCCTGTCACAGTAATCTTCAAGGTACCATATGCTACATCTTCCTTTTAGCAACCACTATAGTGACTAACAATGAATCCACTTCAATCTTTACTTTTTGAATTGCCAAATCCTTGCAATAATGTAAATCATAACATAAAGCTTGTAATTCAGCTTCATTATTAGTTCCAATAGCCATCTCTTTCGCAAAGACCCAAATCAAACAACCCTTATAATCTCTAATTAAACAGCCGACTCCCATTCGACCTGGGTTGCCTAAAGAACTCCCATCCACATTAAGTTTAAACCACCCCGCACTTGGCTTATTCCATGTCACAAGATAATGTCTAGGTCTATTTACCACTTTAATCAGAATACAGAGATTTTGTAAAAGTTTTTCATCCACATCTTTAAACTTTTTGCTAGCACGCAATCTTAAACCAACCCAAGCTACCGCAACTTTTATCGACCCCCACAAGATATCCACCTTATTTAGTTTCCCTTCCATGTGGGCTTTGCATCTCCAAACCTAAAGAGACCAAGTTATAATAATAGGAACAAGACCAAACAAAGTACATTTTTACAATGTATGAGATGCCCTTCGAAACCAAAGCTCCATATTAGCTTTCTAGGATCTACTCAGGTCATACGACATACCCATAAGTAGAGAAGCTCATCTCCAAATAGTCAAAGCAATCTTCCTTGTGGCAAGGACATGGTCTTGATCTTACATACACCCCTACTTACAGCATTCACATTTGGAAACCAGGGGGATTCCCAAGTTTCGAATACGAGCATCAACACTAAGGCTAAAATTTAAAGCCTTCCAGATAGTAACCGAGTATTTCTTAGGGAGAGCGAAAATGCCATTTCTAAGAAGCCCATTCAGACTTTGGTGCATGATGCAACCTCAAGCCGACTTAGATGAGAACACCCCATTCAAAGCCAATTTCCAAATCAACACATATGTGCCTTCTTTATGTGCCCCTAGACAATCTAGGATTTCTTCCAACTTGGTCTCCCCACCAAATCTTTTAACAATTCCACATTCCATCCATTCTGAATTCTGCATTCCCTTACCTTAAAAAATGGGTGTGCAATAATCTCACAAGACTCCATCATAGGGCTGGATTTTAACCAGGGGTCACACCAAAAGGAAACCTGACCATCCTTTACTCGCCACCAAGTGTGACTAAGGATCTTTGGAACGATAGCCATGATACTTTTCCAAAGTGACGAGCCTTTACTATGATCTACCAACGTCACATGCTCACCTTTATAGTATTTATTCTTGAAGAAAGTAACCCAAAGAGAATCTTGGGTCAATAAGTTCAAAGTAAGCTTTATGAATAATGAAAATTGAACTTCCTCAATTTTTCTTAAACCCAGACCCCTTTCCTAGGTCGGAGAACAAACCTTCCGCCAAGCCACCCACTTATTCTTTTGCTTGCCATTCGAGATTCCCCCAAAAAAAATTACTCATAATCCTGTTTAAGGATTCTACCACTATCTTGGGAGCATGTAGAACCGAAAGCAAATAAACCGGAACACTCGATACAACATGTCGCAATAAAAGAAGACGAGCACTAGCCAACAAGAACCTGTTTTGCCACCCTGCCAACCGACCACGGATACGATTTAGCAAATCCTCAAAGTACGACACCTTTAGCCATCCACTAAAAAGGGGAACACCCAAGTACTTGACCGGAAAGTAACCCTCTGAAAAAGAAGTCAACTGCAACAAGTTTCTTTTCCAAGCATCAATAATGTATTTGGAGAAAAAAATAGATGACTTTTAACTACTCACCACCTGACCAAACCAGTTTTCATACAATGTAAACACATCGCTAATAGCTTGAAGAGAAGCTTTACCACAATTTGTAAATACCATAATATCATCAGCATAAAGTAGGTGGGAGACAAGGGGAGTGAAATGGGGATGGGAGAATAGGACAATTTTCCCCATCTCAAAATTATGCTTTGACAATTGGGATAGAATCTCTTCAACTAGAATGGACAAATATGGGGATAACGAATCTCCTTGGCGTAGGCCACGACCACTGGGGAAAAAATCTTTAGCCGACCCATTCATAACCACGGAGTCGTAATACACTGCTTGATCACAGAACATAATAGAGAAGCCAAAAGATTTCATGACATGTAATAAGAAGTCCCAGTCAAGACTATCATATGCCTTGTCCATGTCCACTTTAATAAGACTATTTCCCCCATGAACCTTTTTGTTTATCACTAGAATCATTTCTTGGGCCAACTTAATATTTTCAAATATACTTCTCCTAGGCAAGAAAGCCCCTTGTTTAGGGGATATAATTTTGCTAAACATCCATTGAATTAGAATTTTTGAAAATATCTTATAAACGACATAGTACAAGCTTATAGGCTGAAATTTATCAAAACCAGTAGGTTGCTGCATTTTTGGGATGAGCACAATTTAAGAAGCCAAGTAGAATCTAGGCATTGGAACCCCACGAAACAAGTCTCTAAATGCTGCCACCACATTCGTTTCAACAATATCCCAACACGCTCTATAGAATCCAGAGCCAAACCCATCAGGGCCAGGACAACTATCTACCGGAATGGAAACATAGCATCTTTTATCTCTTGGATTGAAGGAAGTTGAAGGAGGCAAGCATGCTCCTCCTCTAAAATAGTGTTTTGCACATATGCTGACAAATATGGAAGATTTCTATGTGGTCTAGCCCGAAGAAAGGAACTAAAGCAATACATCGCACCTGAATGAATATCTTCCAGAGTGGTCAAGTGCGTCCCATCCCAAAGTCTCATCTCTTGTACAACAGGCTTAGATAACGAAGCATAAGTCTTAAAGAACTAAGCTAATGCCTCCCCTTTTTCTATCCAGCTAATCTTTACCTGTTGAGTAAGTCTAGTTTCTTCTCTTTGAAGTCATATATCAAGCTGTTCTTTAGCAACTAGTAAATCAGAGTCAATTTCTTTCGAGAAACCAACCTGAATTAGTTGGCTTTCTAAATTCTCAATCTGATTCTCTAATGCCTGAATATTTGTCTGTGTGTGCTCGAATACTTGACAGTTCCACTCCTTTAAAACTATTCATTTTCTTCAACTTAGTAACCAAACAAAAAATACCCCTAGGCACAACTGGATCGTTCCATGCCTTGTAAACTACTACTTTGAAATTAGAATGAGAAACCCACATTTGCTACAACTTGAAAGAGGAAGGACCATAGCGAGTAGCAAGTGATTATAAATATATGTGTTCTTTATATTTACTTATAAAAAAATGTGTTCTTTATATTTACTTATAAAAAAAAAATGTGTTCTTTATATTTAATCTATGTCTCATTTTGGTATGGCTCATACAGATTAGTGGATCACTTGCAAGGAGGGCAATCAGGGAATTAATGGCGAGAGGTTTGATCCTGCACATTCAAGCCAGTAGATCTACACACGGGCAACAAACAACTAATCTCCTCCCCGGTGGTTTGGTGGTTTTATGTAGTGTTGTTGAGTTTGGCAGCTGTTATTATTTCTATGTTAAGACATATTCCGTCTGGGTCATCTTCTATCTCCTAGAGTGAGTACATCAGCTTTTAGTTTTAGACTATCTGCTATCTCCGATTAAAAAAAAAACAAGAAGTTTTGGATCATCTGCTATCATTTAGTTGTGATCATATGGAGTGATTGAGACTTTTATATTCATGTTCTTCTTCAGAATAGCATCAATTCGTGAAATGGAAATCTGATATTGTTGGTGCTCTTGACCTTCAACATCGCAGACAGACTGACTAACTGACTTGTGCCCTTTTGTATGCCTAGGGCTAGTGTACTGACAAAGAGTAGGTCTATTTGCAAGCTCCTTTATATTAATTAATGCATTGTTGATGTGAAAGTCTGTTGTATCATTTATATACCAATCTTGCAAATAGAATCTTGGCTCAAGAAATATGAAGTTTTTTAGTAGATTAAAAACTATTGCAGTAGAAGCGATTATCACTTGGAATTGAATTACTTCTGGAATGCTACAAGAGAAAAAAGGAAAAAGAAAAAAATAACTAGTATAGTAGTTCTGGAGAATATTAATCTGGCCGATTTATAAGTCATTTTCTGAAAAGTTGAGGTTTTTATTTGGGGAAGAAATGTAGTATCTAACATCTATTTTAAGTACCATGCTCCCAAATCCAATGTTACATGTTTCATTAGGCCTTGTGAAAAGCAAGAAACAAGTCCTCAGTTTGTATCCTTATTTCGCCATTGTATGAAGCTGTTTCTTTTATATTTTTTTGAGCTTTGTTATTTATAAGTTAAATACACCATACACCACATTATTTTTTAATTTTTAATTTTTAATTTTTTTTAGTTTTATTCTTCTTAAAATAATTAAATTCTTTTACTCATTATCCATATACCACACATTTGATAAGAGAATTTTTTTTTTATAAAGTAACAAAAAGAGTAGTATGTAGTGTATGAGACTTATAAATAGAATTTTTCATACGAAAAACAGATGGTGGACATCTAGTATTTTATACCTTCGGGAACTTACTAGTACTGGATCCTGGGTCTGAAGAAACAGATGGTGGATATCTACTTGAGGTATCAGGTAATTGACTCATATGAGCAACCCAAATCTTAATATTTATCTGCACATTAAAGAATAAATTCCAAATTGGAACAAAGAGAGCTGAATCATTCTCCAAAACACATGGAAGCACATTAATGATTGTCAAGTAATCGGCACAACTAGCAAAAGTATACACTTTAATTTTTTTTTATAAGAGATAAATATTATTGATCTGAATGAAAAAGGCATAGCCCGTGTACATAGGAAGTATACATAAAAATACCTAAATACATTATAAGAGTGATGAATTAAAGACAGGAAATCATGAACGTTGTCCTCATTTAGTACAATAGCGAAAAACCAAAGCAAAAAAGTGTGAAGGAAAAAGCTCTTCAGCTCCATCATGGTGCATTCATTGTCTTCAAAGCAATACGCATTCTTTTCCAACCAAATACACCACATAATACACAATGAGATCATCTTTCACACTGCTGCCACTTGATAACAACCTTGTATCTTCCTCCAGCAACCCAACAAATCCATCACCCTTAAAGGCATAACCCAAGCAACATAAACCCTTTGAATCATCCCACAACTCCCTTGTTCCTCACAATGCAGTAAAAAGTGATCCACAGATTCTCCATCATTTTTACACAAATAAGATCAATCCGTTACTACACAACCCCTCTTCCTCAAATTGTTTATGGTTAAGATCTTCCCAAGGGCGGCATTCCATACAAAAAAAGCTACTTTGCAAGCCACCCGGGTCCTCCAAATGTTCTTCCAAGGGAACAGAGGATGATCGTGTGTTGACAAAGTTTTATAGTACATCTTAATATTACGTTTCTTGCGATTATTAGACTTTCACTTCAATCGATCACATTGAGCCAGAGGATTCCCCATGGCATATAGAAGACTGAAAAAATCTAATACAATAGATAATTTCCAATCGTGAAAATCCCTGTTAAAAAGAATATTCCACTTATAAGAGCCATTAGAGAGTAGTCACATATCTGCTACTGAAGCCTTCCTGTTAGCAACAATACGATAAAGAACCGAAAAAGCTTTCTCCAAAGCCTGATCTCCACACCACACGTCCTACCAAAAACTAACACGATTGCCCTCTTTGGCTATGAAACGAATATGTTTCTCAAAGCATGACCACCCCCTTCTTATAAACTTCCACAAACCCACACCATACTCCCATCTTGCTTCGTTAGAGCACCAACCACCCCACGCAGCTCCATGTCTAGCATTGATAACTTCATTCCACAATGATCCCCCCCCTCCGAGTGATATCTCCATAGCCATTTCCCCAATAAAGCTTTATTAAAAGTTCTCAAGTCACACACTCTCAAACCTCCATGTACAACTAGAGCGCAAACTGTCTTCCATCTAACCAAATGAAATTTTTTCTCCTCCTTCATGACCCCCCATAAGAACACCCTAAATAGCTTCTCAATCCTGTTCCCCACCCCTGCTGACAAAGGAAACAAAGACAAAAAATAAGTGGGAAGATTGGTAAGAGTGCTCTTAATAAGGGTGAGACAACCCCCTTTCGATAAATACACCTGTTTCCAACCAGCTAACATTTTCTCTATCTTCTCCACCACCCCGTTCCAAATAACTCTAGCTTTAAAAGTTGCTCCCAACGGGAGACCCAGATATTTTAGTGGCAAAGAAGACACTTGAAAATCCAAAAGGCTTGCTAAATTGCGTATGTTTGAGACCGCACCCATCGAAACCATCTCGGACTTTCCAAGATTCAGCTTGAGCCCCGACACTGCTTCAAAGCATAGTAACAATGCACGTAGAGTTTGGATCTGACTATTATCCGCTTTAAAAAAGAGTAAAGTATCATCTGCAAATAAAAGGTGTAAGAGTATAATCGAGCCACTAGAACCATTACCCACTTGGAAACTAGATAAGAAACCTCTACCAACAGCGGCCTGCACCATCTGTCTAAGAGCCTCCGTAACTATAACAAACAAAATAGGAGATAGGGGATCTCCTTGCTACAAACCCTGGGAACTATCAAAAAAATCAGTAGGTGTGCCATTAACTAGAATTGAAAACTGGGCAATAGAAATACAATGATGCATCCAAGCAATCCACTTATCACCAAAACCACACCTCCTAAGTAGGTATAAAAGAAATTCCCAGTTTACATGATCATAAGCCTTCTCCATGTCAAGCTTGCAAAGAATGCCTGTAAAAAAAATCCACCTATCACTAGAACCATTACCCACTTGGAAACTAGATAAGAAACCTCTACCAACAGCGGCCTGCACCATTTGTCTAAGAGACTCCATAACTATAACAAACAAAATAGGAGATAGGGGATCTCCTTGCTGCAAACCCTGGGAACTATCAAAAAAATCAGCAGGTGTGCCATTAACTAGAATTGAAAACTGGGCAGTAGAAATACAATGACGCATCCAAGCAATCCACCTATCACCAAAACCACACCTCCTAAGTAGGTATAAAAGAAATTCCTAGTTTACATGATCATAAGCCTTCTCGATGTCAAGCTTGCAAAGAATGCCTGATTGTCCCTCCCTCAATCTATGGTCCAAACACTCATTTTGCAATGAGTATCGAGTCAAGAATTTGTCTCCCACAAATAAATGCTTTCTGAGGCTTGGAAATAATATGTTCTAACACAGGGCTTAACCGATTGGTAAGAACCTTGGAGATAATCTTGTACACGCCACTAACCAAGCTTATAGGATGGAAATCTTCAATGAACGGTGCCCCTTGTTTCTTGGGAATGAGGGCAATGAATGTCGCATTAAGAGATTTTTCAAACTTTTAAAAAGAATGAAATTCCCAAAAGACCTGCATAACATCATCTTTAACGATATCCTAACAAGTTTGAAAGAAACCCATTGAAAAACCATCTGGACTCGGCGCTTTGTCCTTAGCCATACCAGAAATAACCTTATAAATATCATCTTCATCAAAAGGTCTCTCTAAGACACGCACACTCTGAGAGTCAATTGCCTCAAAGGATAAGGCATCAAGCTTTCGACCTCCAACAAGCCAGTTCTGTGAGAAGAGTCTCATATTAATTTACAGCATGATCTTCTAGGTCAAGAGGAGAATATAACACTTGAGAACCTAAATGTAGCACCTCAATAGCGTTACTGTGCCGATGTGAATTAGCCACTTTGTGAAAGTATTTCGTACACTTATCACCTTCTTTCAACCAAAGAGCCCTGGGTTTTTGACATCAAGAAATCTCCTCTGACAACAAAACCCTCTCCAAATTTGCCAACACCGTGCCCTTCCTCAATAGTACCTCCTCTAAGATATCTCCCAATAATTCCCTTCCCTCTAACTTTTCAATTCCTCCAAAATGGCAGTCTTCTGATTGTCGTTGTGGCAAAAAACTTCCAAGTTTCACTTCTTCAGATTTTGTTTCAAGGCCTTCAGCTTGTCTGCAATAATAAAACTTTGCGTACCAATGAACTGAGACGATGACCACCAAGCACTCACCATCTCTACAAACCCATCCGCTACAAGCCACATGTTGTCAAACTTAAAGTACCGACGACCGCTGTGAATAGCCCTACAATCTAGTATAATAGGAAAATGATTTGAGCTGACACGAGCTAACCGTTTCTGACAAACCACAAGAAAGTGGGCTTCCCAAGAAAGAGATACAAGAAATCTATCCAATTTCGACCAAACCTGACCATTTGACCAACACTTTAAATTAATACAATTACATTCTAAAAACTGTATACTCTAGTACTCTATGAGCCAGGCTGAGCTATCTTTGACTATAATCTATTCTCACATTGTTTTTTTTATAAGCTATTCCAACTATTAGGAATTAATGAAAGAAAAAACAGAGTTAAGAGCCCATACATAAGTAGATTCAAGCCAAAATATGAAAACATGTATCCCAACCACTTTGGGTGGTCACGCATATCTTTCTTCACCTTTCACCTCTACCTAGAATATATCTAAACTTAGTATTCCACATAAAAATAACTGAAAAGATCAATTATATGCCATGACTCGAAAGAACACACAATCCCCTTATTCTCAAATAACAACTTCTATCTCAAATGGCTAACTAATTACCAAATTACGAAGTAAAGTCAAAACAACCCAACTCTGTACATTTTCACTTGGCACAAAACATCTATTTTGAAGGTAGAAGATCAAAATTGAAGGTAGAAGATCAAAATGATCAATTTTGAAGGTTAACATACTGACAATGAAATGGTAGAATATCATAATGATTCAAAATTACTATGGAATTCGATGACTTTTCTTTAGTACTCACACTGCGGTAATTTGGCAAACACCTTTCCTTGAAAGAATTGTGTTCCTTAATCCTCACTGCCTGCAATGACAACTTCTCTATATGAATAATCGACCTATGAAAATAATCAATCAGAGAGCCAAATGTTTGAAATTAAACCAAAACTCTGGCTACCAAGTTCAACTCATCCCATTTTCACTGATAAAGTGGCCAAAAAAAAAATTCCATAAAAAAAAACCACATTTTCCCATAATCATAATTCGTGCCAAAAGAAAAAAAATAAAGTCAATACTGGCATCCAACGTCAAAATCTGTAAAGAGTAGATTTAAGAAAATCAAATCAATCACTAATTTTCTCTGGAATACCAGAGTAATAATTGCCCAAAACATCCACAAAAATAGAGACTTTCCGTTTGTTAGCATAAATCTAACAAACGAAAAGTCGAGGAGGCAATCTGCTCAAAACTCCAAGGATTAGAATGCCATAGATAATGGTTAGCAACTGGTAATGCGGAAAATTAAGACCTATGGAAATTTCTACAAATGAGAGAGAGAGAGAGAGAGAGAGAGTGATGAATTCACATGGTTTACCTTCCCTCGTTAGTTTTACTTATTCATGAATGTAGTTATGTAGGACATTGTGAAAGCTCTAGTTTTTTATTTTTATTATTTTTTAATATAAAATCTTCAGATTAGCCTCTTTTAGGAAAAATTTTCAAAACGAGAATGGGTTCAATTTTTAGGTTTTCGGTACAAGATACCCGAGTAAGGAAAAATAGCTTACCGTCGCGCAGATTAAATTATTGAGTTCTCTTTTGAAGATCTCTGGACGACGGATTCCCTTCCACGGATCCCTAGAGCGACGAGAGAGAGAGAGAGAGAGAGTAAAACTGAAGGCTAGTTAGGGCATAATCGATCGTGTTTTGAGGGTGAGTAAAGCATGAGGAGATGAAGGTTTTTGGAAAACAACGATTCCAGACAGGAGAATCACAGAGAAGAGAAGAGGGGGAGATAAAGCATGGGTGAAAGGGAGGCGGAGCTGCAGAAGGGGGAGGGAGGTCTGCTTCGGGAGAGGCTTCTCACTGTTGGTAAGCTACTGAACCGGTTCACTTATTAGTGAACCCGATTTAGCCACGTAAGGGTGTGGGGGTGTGCTGTCAGTTACAGAGGCCGATGAGAATAATTTCTTAATGTTTAATCCCTCTATGTTTATATATGGCCGGCTTATTCCTAATGGATCAATTCTCATTGTTCTCAGGGAGCCAAGGCTCCTTATAGTAGAGAAAACAGCCTGCAACATGAAAGTGACAAACCGATTGATGCTGCTTCATCATCTTAGTAGTCTCAAGACTTGTCTAGACACCTACTTTATTTTGATGAATGTAGTGGTTTGGATGTGATGGGTATTTTATCTCTTCATCTTCTTACCCATGAGCACTTTTCAATGGATTGCCTAAAGTTGAAAGACAATTTTAGCTAATGTGAAGAGTAATTTAACTTTTGACTATTCTATTCACATAAGTCTTCATATTAGAATAACTATTTTTTTATTATGTTATATTTGGCTTTAGCTATTCACATTAAATTCTCACATTGGATTATCTATTTATTCATTATATAGTGATGAGTAATTAATAATTAAAAAAATATTTAATTTTTTGTAATTATTAATTTATTTTATTTTATCATATTTTACCATTCTACCTATTATATGTTAATTAATAATCATATTCTAATTAAATTAAGAGTTAAAAAATTAATTAGTAATCATATTCTAATTAAATTAAATTACTAATTAATAATTAAAAAATCTACTTATTCTTCATCCAACTATAGCAATTCTTTTTCACGTTGTTTCTTGTTATTTATTTAATATTTTAATTTCTTCTACCAATAGCATTGTTGTTTTGTAGGACTCACTGCATTTTTCTCCTTCGCTTGGATTTAATTCTTTAATGTAAACTGAGTTTTATGCACATGGTTGTAAGGAGTACAAAATAATAAAGGTGGCAATTGGGAGAAGGAAGAAAGAGAAATAATAATAATAATAATAATAAAATACACATTTGACCTATCCATAGTGACTTCCGCGTTTTAAAAATCTTTTAGAAGGCATTGTAGCTAAAGTTTAAATATTTAGACTTTAGCTAATATAATGCTTTTAAGAGCATCCTCAATAGATTAGCCAAATACTAAGGTTTGGTTTGATCATACAAAATTCTTATATTAAATTCAAAATTCCCATCTTATTATTACAATTTTTCTAAATCTTTATACAAAATATAATAAATAATTCAATTTTTTCTTAACTTTTTCAAATTTCAAAACAAAAATAATATTATTATTTCATCTTAAAACTCAAAATTCTCATTTCAAAATTTTCAAATGGTCAAACCGTACCTAAATCCGTTTCACATTTAGCTATTAGATTGCAAAATACAATCACAACAGATTAGCTAAAGTCCAAATATTAACTTTATTTAGTTACAGAAAACACCAAAAATATTTCCAAATTTACTTTTTACTGTAGCTGCACCAAATATTTATTTTATCCATTATTTCTCTCTTTATTATTCCATTCATCATTTCACTTAACTCTAATCACTGTTTCAGCATAAAATTCATCCCATGCAACTTAAATAAAATAAATTATAAAATGGTAAAAATGATAAAATAAAATAAAATAATATATAATTAAAATAATTAATAATTAATCTGTTTTAGTTATTAATTATTTTATTATTATATAATAAATAAATAGATAATTTAATGTAAAAATTTGATGTAACTATATTATTTTATTGTCATATAATAAAAAAATAACTATTTCAATATTGAAATTTATTTAAATAGAATAATTAAAAGTTAAAATTTATTTCATATTAATCAAAAGTGTCTTTTAATTTTGTCTAATATATTGAAGATGCTCTTAAAGGGTCTGAGATATACTTGTAGGACTGGAGATAGGGATTGGCATAGGAAGGAAAGGCGAGAGAACGTACAGGAGAAGAAGAAGAAGGTATAACGATTTCCCAAAAGACCTAACTGCACGGCCATCTTTGATTTTGATTGAGACCCAACTATCTATCTAGTTATATATCGTGTCTTTGTCTTCATGATCATCATCATCCACGGTATCTGGCAAGTTGGTTACTTGGACACTCAATTTTCTTCTTCCCACAGATCCATGGCGGGCGCTTCTGAATTATTTTTATTCTAGGGCTTCGTGCTTTTGATTTTATTTTATTTTTTGCATGTTTTGGAAGTCTCTGCTTTTCAGTCTGTTTTGGGCAGGGAGTGGTGTTGTTTATGTTTTAGAGTTGCTGTGCGAAGATCTGAGATGGGTTTTTGAGCTGGGCCTTTGCATTTTGTTGATGTTTATGGTTTGGAATTTGAAGGGTTGCTTGTAGATTCTTGTTTGATGGGTATAATTATTGTTAAGCTGATTTTATATGCTTAGAAATCTTGTTGTGGTGGCTATAGTTATTGTTGTTCCTGCTTTTGGTATTCTCATCTGTAGTATGCTTATATATAATTGAGTACGATATGTTATTACCAATGTAATTAGAACTCCAACAAAATCTAAACGTAGAGGGAGCATTGGCTGTACCGTTGTATAGGCTTTTTTGATTTGCAATTTTCATTTTGGAATGTACTTGAGTTGGGCCTTTTTGTCAGTGCATCGTTATGGAATGTAATCTTAAGTAGAGGGCTTACCCCACCCGCCTACTGATCAAAGGGGCTGAGAATAAAGTTAAGCTTGACCCATATTTTTTGAGCTTTTATCCACCAGAGTACAGAAGGAGAGATGCATCTCGTCGGTAAACATAGTGAGTTAGTGGAAAAAGACTTTGAATAAGTTTCTTCTCTGTGATTTCTACATTTATATTATCCTATTGGGGCTTGATGATATTTTAAGCTGCATATGCTTTCGTGTTTTTTTCTGGTGGTTTTTTACTTTGATTTGGTTATAATTTCAGTTGTGTATTGTTCTAATATATCAAGTTGCTTCTTCAAATGGTGTTGAAAGTTTTATTACATTTCATTTGAATTTGAGCTTCTTTTTCTTACCTTTTGGGTGGCAACTGATTTGATTTATTGGATCAGATTAGATCTAAGCCAGGGGCATGAAGACTGGTGTTTCATTTACAGAGTTTGCCCTGTGGAAGTCAGTTGAGAATCGGTTTTATATACTCTGTAATGCAAGTATACGGTGGAATTTTTGCATGAATTGGATTAAGCTTCTAATCATGTTCAGATGATGAATAGAAACCTTATTGGGTGTCAACACCATCTGGGTTGGTATTCAAGTAATTTTGTCAAAGGCATCTGTATCTAAAAACTGTGGGTGGTGTTTGAATTTTTTTTTTTTTTAATCATAAATTGCAGGCAATTTGAAGCTATTTGGTCTGATTCAAGCAAGTTGCATTATAGGGCCTGGAAGACTCATTACTTATCTTGGTCATCTTTGGATGCCATACCAGTTCATCCAATTTTGTTGGATTAAACTAGTGCTTTAGCGTGGTTAGTATTGTTGACCCAATGCTTCAGTGACTGACTTGTGAAGGTTGTATATCCTCTCTTACAAATAATGTTGGCAGGCATGTGATTTATTATTTACACTCAATTGGGGGTCCTTCCATTTCTCAGAAGTGTTGATTAAGTATCATGCTGGACTGTTACCTCTGAGAGTTCTGTTTCTAACAATCTTCGGGGTAGTCTTAATATGGTACTTCCTGCTGTTGCACCTGTGCTTCTGATTTCAATTGTATATGTTGACCCTGGAAAGTGGGCAGCAATTGCTGAAAGTGGTGCCCATTTTGGGTTTGAACTGGTAGCATGGATGCTTGTTTTCAATTTTGCTGCTATTTTATGTCAATACCTGTCAGCTCGGATTGGCTTGGTCACTGGACGAGATCTTGCTCAGGTATAGCTTTCTTTGCCTTTAGGTTTTACTTGTGGTATGGAGTTATTGTTTTATTTTTCTCCATTGTTGCATATTGTTAGTTTTCTGGTTTGTTGTGTCAACCTTTACCTTTTATTTTATTTTTACTGTTTTGATAAGTATGTCAACCTTTACCCTTTCACCCTCGTGACAATGAAATGTATGGAATAAGAAAATAAATTAGAGAATTTTGTTTATGAATTTTTTTTGTCTTTTACACTGTAGTCTGGTTTGATTCGTTACACTGTAATCTGGCCCATAGGCAGATTGGTTGTTAGGTGTATATGCCTGCATGTCTGTCCTAAATGTGGTTTTCAGAACGTGGTTCCTCTGGAAATGCCGGCTGCATTCTTTTTAAATTTTTTTCTTCTCAGTTCTAGTTCATTATCCATATTAGCATTGATTCCTTTGCTTCCTCCACTAGGCTACCAATGCACATAATCATAAACAAAAGCTCAAAGTTGATGACAACTCTCTCTCTCTCTCTATTTTTGTGTGTGCATGCTGTCTTTGTGCATGCATGTGCATGTGCACATGTTTATAATTTTCTAATTTGTGTTCTTTCTGAATTATTATGCCAAAGATTTGCAGGGATGAGTATGATAAGTTCACATGTTTATTCTTAGGAGTCCAAATAGAGCTTTCTGTGATTTTGCTGGATCTTACCTCGGTAATTTCTCATTCATCATCATGATACCTCTTTACTTTTTTCATAAAAGATTATTTTATTGCCTGCTCTTTAGAATTATGACTGAACTGGGGATGCAATTTAATCTTTGATTTTCAGCATTGATTACAAGCTTTGTTTTATCCCCCTAACATATGATTACACTACTTTTGCTAGATCTTGGGCCTTGCACATGGACTTAATCTTCTTTTTGGGTGGGACCTGTTCTCTTGTGTCTTTTTGACTGCTATCAATATTATTTTATTTCCACTTTTTGCCATCCTCCTGGTAAGTGCTTTCATGTGCATTCTTTTTGGAAAGCTTATTGTTTTCATTGTTCTTTATATATATATTTTAATTTAATGTTGCAGAAGAACAGCAAGGCCAAGTTCCTATGCATATGCATATCAGGCTTTATCTTGCTTTCTGTTGTTCTTGGAGTACTGATCAGTCAAACAGAAATTTCACTTTCCATGAATTGGATGCTAACAAAGTTATGTGGGGAGAATGCATTTGCGCTGATGAGTCTTCTTGGGGCAAGCATCATGCCTCATAACTTTTTTCTCCATTCTTCTATTGTACAGGTGTCTTTGCCTTCTATCCCCTTTTATTTGTTTCAAACTATACAAATATTTTCTGGTTTCCGAACCATGTGACTCATTGTTTTTAATGTGCATATGCATGTCTGCACCTATTTATTTTTATCTTTCATTTCTTACAAGTATGTGAATGAATCTGGCATTCCATATCTACTTTAAATTTTACTGCCATTGTAGCTTTGAGGTAGAAAATTTGCAATGTTTGGCTTTGTAAACTTTGTGTTGCAATAATGCATGTGCATGGGATCCCTTGTTGCTCTGCTGGATCAACGTTAAATCTTGGATTTTGGCCTTTTGATATAAATTTTCATTTGTGTCTACGGTGGTAGCCTTGGAGTTGATGGCATGCATGTGTGTTTGCTTTAGTTTCATTTTTTTTAAATAACCTGTAAAAGATTTGATCTTGTAATATTAGCATGGTGCTCTGGATTGTGTGACCTCCGAGATAACTGCAGAAGAAGGCTAAATAGGTGTCTCTTTGTGATGAATCTGGAAATGATGTGGAGAATAGGAAAATACTGTAGATTATACCGATCATTCAACAACCTACATGATACCAGAGTTAAGAAGGTGAATAAGTTTTTTAAATGCAACTGTAGTCTGCGACCATTGGTTGGGTTACAGCTTTCCCAGGCATCGGCTACGCCTGCATTTCTTTTGCACTGTGTTTATGTAGGGTAAATAATTTAAAACAAAGATATATACGGAAGAAAGGGACAACTATATGCTATCCGAGTTCAGATAGATGATTGCTATGAGTTTTAAACTGTGCCACAAGGCATTATTTATGTGATGATCAATTGTGGTGAAAAGAGATTTAGACAATCAGCAGTCACTATTAAAACCTTGAGTTGTTGACTCCATTTGGTTGGTGAGTAGATAATATATGTAGGTCCTATTGAGTTGTTGCTAGAGCCCAAATACAATGAAATTATTTTGAAAACCTCAGATTGTGATATCTCATATGTTAAGGTTGTAGGTGGCGTATGTGATTTCACATTGCTTGGTAAGGAGAAATTTTTGCTCTCTCTAAGGTTCCAATGGGGCTGTAATTGTGTCATTGATTAGTCCTTTTGGAGTATAGACTGTGGTTTGGGTCTTCAATTGGGGCGTTAAAAAAGGTATCATAGTCTATCTCAACCAGAAATGTGGGATTTGAGCCATGCCACCTACAACGGATAGGCCTGACGAGGACGCGGGGAATTTAAGAAGAAGGGGGGGGGGGGATTGTGATACCCCATATGATAAGGTAGGTGATGTAGGAGATCCCACATTGCTTGCAAAGGAGAAGTTCTTGCTCTTTATAATGTTCCAATGATACTCTAATTGTATCATTGACTAGTCCTTTTGATAGCTATGGTATATGATCGGTATATATTTTGATTGATCCACAGGTGGAGTCATAACCACTCTTGTGAATGGTTTGAGTTGTTTTGGGAAAGGAGTGAAAAAGTTGAATAAAAATATTATAAAGTTAAAAAATTGTTTGAATGTAATTTTTGTTTTGAAATTTGAAAAAGTTACATTGTTTTTTGTGTTTTGTTTAGAAGTATGGGAAAGTTGTATTGGATTTTGTGTTTGGATAATGATTAGATAAAAAAGTTGAAGATTTGAAATTGAAATGCGTTTTGTGTTTGAGTGATATTTGGGAAAGAAATTATAAGAAGTTTTGAAAATATTTGAGAATATCTCATTACACAAACAAGGCCTAGTGCTTGTTGATCGTTCCATGTCTACAACACAGCAAGCTGAAATACATCATTGTCATGGTTTCTTCTTATCGGCACTTGACTAATTTATGCTTTACTGCACATACGTTGCGTAATTCATAAAATGTGAGACCATAATGAATAATATATACCGTATGTAAACATATGTGATTTGACCTCCCAAGTTTTGCTTCCCCCCCTCCCCAAGGGCGAAGGAAACTGTCTACAATGATGTTGATCAGAGGTGTGCTTTTCTGAGACTTTGCTATCTGTCATATTCTTGCAGCAGTCTCAGGGATCACCAAACATTTCCAAGGATGCCATGTGTCATAACCATTTTGTTGCCATCTTATGCATCTTCAGTGGTATTTATCTGGTGAATTATGTGCTGATGATATCAGCAGCAAATGTCTTCTCCGGCCTTGTCTTGCTCACTTTTCAGGATTCAATGTCACTAATGGAACAGGTTTGGTTTGTTCTTATAATGCTGACTGACACTAAGATAGTGTTCAGCATCTTAATAGATACTGATCAGATAAATTTCTTATCATCAATACAGGTGTTTAGGAGTCCCATTGCTCCCTTTGCCTATTTATTGGTTCTGTTTTTCTCTAATCAAATCACATCATTAAACTGGGGTCAATGTGGACAAGTAGTTTTGCATGATTTCTTGAAGGTAGACATTCCTGCTTGGCTTCATTGTGCTACAATCAGAGTTATTTCTGTTGTTCCAGCCCTTTACTGTGTGTGGAGTTCAGGAGCTGAAGGGATGTATCAATTGCTTATAGTCACGCAGGTGATGGTAGCTCTACTGCTGCCATCTTCTGTGATCCCTCTTTTCCGTGTTGCTGCATCAAGACCAATAATGGGTGTCTACAAAATCTCTCAGTTTGTGGAGTTTTTAGCCCTCATCACATTTATTGGGATGTTAGTCTTAAAGCTTATATTTATAGTAGAAATGATATTCGGGAATAGTGATTGGGTAGCTAATTTGAGGTGGAACATGGGGGGTGGTTTATCTTTCCCTTACCCAGTTCTTGCTGTCACTGCTTGTGCATCACTTGGTCTGATGCTTTGGTTATTAGCTACCCCATTAAAATCTGCAAGTGCTGGATTACATGCTCAGCTGTACCGGGGTACACCAAAGGCTGTACCTGGCACATCCACAGAGAGAGAGGATACAGATTTAACTGGAACTGGATACCATGGAGAGGCTCCTGTTCAGAAGCAAGAACCATTATCAGCACGAGGGAAGGATTTGAAGAGTCATTCAGATATGCCAGTTGGCTTTGATGTTGATTTGCCTGAACATATTATGGAGCCTGATCAAGAGATTGATTTGACTACTGTTGAGGAAAATCGATCTAAAGCTATACTTTCAAGCTCCCCCATATGTGGCCTGGATGGATCAGCAGCCACAGTAGAGTCAGTCCCATCAATCCCACTTTCAACTGTTTTTAATGAGGTTTCTGATGTTAAATTTTTGGACTACAGAACTGTGCGAGCTAAATCAATGGAACCTCTTGAGAAGACACTGGGAATTGAGGGAGAGCTACAAATTGAAAAAGATAATGATGAGGGAGATGCCTGGGAGCCCGAAGAATCATCTAAAGGTCTGTCTGGGAGCACCCAATCTTTGATATCTGAGGGTCCAGGATCATTTAGAAGTCTCAGCGGGAAAGGTGATGAAGGTGGGAGTGGTACAGGAAGTCTTTCAAGATTAGCCGGATTGGGTCGTGCCGCAAGGCTTCAACTTGCTGCAGTTCTTGACGAGTTTTGGGGGCAGCTGTATGACTTCCACGGCCAAGCTACTCAAGAAGCAAAGTTAAAGAAACTGGATGTGGTTCTGGGAGTGGATTCTAAACCTGCCTCTTCATCCCTAAAAGTGGATACTACTGCAAAGGAGTTTTCTAGGTGCTTGCTGTCTGGAGGAGTTAAGGGATCTGATAATCTAATCACCTCCAGTTTATATGAGGCTCCCAAGCAGCAAAATGTGCAAAGGAATTCAGAATCATCATATGGGGTTCAAAGGGGATCTTCATCATTGTGGTCCAACCCTATGCAGTTGTTGGATGCATATGTGCAGAATCCAAGTCACAATGTACTTGACTCTGGTGAGAGGCGCTATTCTAGCTTGCGCAATCTACCATCTACTGAAAGCTGGGATTATCAGCCAGCTACAATACATGGTTATCAGATTGCTTCCTATCGAATGGCTAAAGAAAGAAACTCTGATAATTTGAATAATCTAATGCAGTCAGCAGCCATGAGTACCCCCTCAATGGGTGTTACAGGCTACAGAGATTCAATTGCATTTGCGTTGGGGCAAAAGTTGCAAAATGGGTTTAGCTCTGGTCAGCCCTCCAGTTACCAGAACCCTGCAATAACCCGAGAAAGTCCATTTCATTCAGAAAGACCAGCTGATATTATGGCAAGTTCAGGCAACACGAAAAAGTACCATAGCTTGCCAGACATGTCTGGATTCTCTGTTCCACAGCGGGATTTATATGTGACTGATAAGAGTGCTCAATGGGACCATCCCATTGGATATGGATCCTCTGTTCGTAGAACAGGTTATGAACCATCTTTACATCCAAATCCAAACTTGGGATTAAGGACCGGAGCTCCTTTGGCATTTGATGAACTCTCTCCATCAAAAACATATAGAGATGGTTTTTCCTCGCAGTTGAGCCCCACTAGAGATACTGGATCCCTCTGGTCTAGACAGCCTTTCGAGCGGTTTGGTGTAGCTGACAAAAATCTTACCGTTCGGAGCGGAGGAGTTGGAAGCAGGCCAAGTTCAATAACTCAAGAAGCAACTTCTGTTGTGGATTCAGAGGCAAAGCTTCTTCAGGCTTTCAGACATTGCATTGTGAAGTTACTAAAATTGGAAGGATCTGATTGGTTGTTTAGTCAAAATGATGGGGCTGATGAGGATCTAATAGACCGTGTGGCTGCAAGGGAGAGGTTTTTGTATGAAGCTGAAACTAGAGAAATGAATCGGGTGGTTCACAGGGGTGACCCTCAGTATTTGTCTTCTGAGAGGAAATTTGGTTCTGCAATGAGGAATAATGAGGCGAGTTTCAATAACTTTTTTATTTCCTCTGTTCCTCATTGTGGGGAGGGCTGTATATGGGGACCAGATTTGATGGTAAGCTTTGGGGTGTGGTGCATCCATCGGATTCTTGACCTGTCACTCATGGAAAGCCGTCCACAGCTGTGGGGGAAATATACTTATGTACTCAACCGTCTTCAGGTAAATATTTTTTAGCTAGTTTATGGTGTGAGCATATGTTGAGAATTGCTTGTTTGTGGTAATCATGGTCTCTGCAGTAAGATCGATGTCTTTCTTGCCCATTGTTGATCAAGCAGAAAACAACCTTTTCATCCTTTATCTTTAGAGAGGAAGGTTTCACCCATCATGGTTTTTCCTGGCGACTCTTCTTGATGAATACCTGCTCTCTGTTAGGATATCTTGTTAAATCCATCAATCCTGGGGGATTTTTGCACCCATTGTATCTATGAACGAGTACATTCCCTGTTGAATATCTTTGAGTCTTTAGTTATACTTTTTGAAAAATAAAAAATAAAATAAAATCCTTTTAGCTTGGTGACCTTGACAGTGACTTCTTTTTATGAGCAGGGGATCATAGACGTGGCTTTTGTGAAACCACGTTCTCCAATGTCCCCGTGCTTATGCCTTCAGATCCCTGCAACGTTCCTGCAGAAATCAAGCCCACCTGTTTCAAATGGAATACCACCCCCAGCTTCAAAACCGGGCAGGGGTAAATGCACCACTGCAGGGATGCTACTAGACATGGTTAAGGATGTAGAGATTGCAATTTCTTGCCGAAAGGGCAGAACAGGCACTGCAGCTGGTGATGTGGCTTTCCCGAAGGGAAAAGAAAATCTGGCGTCTGTCCTCAAACGCTACAAGCGACGATTATCCAGCAAACCTGTTGGTGTTCATGAGGCTTCTGGGCCACGCAAGGTTCTGACATCTGCTCCATACAGCTCATAGCTTGTTGCCATCGGTTTGGTTCTAGTGGTTCAGTGATTATAGGGCTCTACTTGATTTTGGACAGCAGCTCCTGGTCCGGATCATCTGACCTCAGTGGTTTGAGGACTCTCTCTCTCTCTCTCTCTCTCTCTCTCTCTCTGTGATTGTGTATCAAAGTGTTGTTGCAAATTTTATTCCCATGTGTTACATATACATGGTATGAGAATTGGTGGGATGTGTAATTGCAGAAGAATCAATCAAAAGGGTAAGGAGAAAGGTGGAAAAATGATTATGTGTTGGGTACGTAACGCGTTGCTTCTCTTATGAGTTGAAAGCCACTATAGCGACTAGCAAGATGCTTCTTTCTATAGCTCATTTGCTGATTTTATTATTAATGCTAAACCAATGTCCAAACTGAGTGGGGAGATTCTCGACAATCATGCCAGTTATATATATATATATATATATATATATATATATATATATATATATTAAAAGAAAAGAAGGAAACTGGAGGTGGTATTTGGTAGGAACTGTTGAATTGTTTATTATATTTTATATGTAAATTTGAAAAAATTGTAATAATAAGATGAGATAAAATCATTTATATATCCAAACTAAGCTTAAGAGTAATGCTAGTGACTATTTCTTTAAGAGAATTGTTACAGACACAAATAAATTATATAAAATAAATTTATAAATTGACGTGACTCTATGGAATTTGTTAGATTTACTTTATTATAAAAGTAACTTTACAATCTGATGCATTAAGACATATCAGTTTGTGAGTTTATTTTTGTAGCTAAAGTTTTTACTTTTTTATAATATAATAACCGAGAAATGGAAATTGTTGAACCTAAGGTTTCAAGTTTTGTGTAATTATATATTTACACATGGATTTTGATGATAACAAATGAATTCAAAGAATGAAGGAGTCTCAAACTCAAGTTGTCCACACAATGGAGTCAAGCACAACAAGGAACCAAGCATGAGCAAGAAGGGAACAAGTTCACATTAAAGTCATAGAGTAATGTTGTAAATCTCTTCAAAATTCGAAATTAGGAGTAATGCTCAAAAATTAATATTTTATCATAAAGCATTAAAATACATTTTCCACATATGCATGAACATTTTGAAAATTAAATTTGAATATTTTGAAAGATAATTGATTGTCATCTTTCACATGTGCATGTCATGATTAAATGTTTGAACTTTGAAAATATTAAAGATGATTGATTGTCATCTTTCACATGTGCATGTTTTATTTGAATAATTTTAAAAGTGATTTATGCTTTTCTTGACTTATGCAAAAGGAAGATGTCTTTGTTTAAAAAATTTGAAAAGTAAAGTGTGCTCCTTTTGTCATATGCAAAAAGTAAAAGATTAGATTTGAAATTTTTGAAAAGCAAAGTGTGCTCCTTTTGTCATATGCAAAAAGTAAAAGATTAGGTTTGATTTTTTTTTAAAAGCAAAGTGTGCTCCTTCTGTCATATGCAAAAAGTAAAAAGATTAGGTTTGATTTTTTGAAAAGTGAATGATGATGTCTTTGAAAGTGACCCAACAAACCACATCCATGCATAAGCAACTTACGCATAAGACTAGTAGGCTCACAAAGTTTATTCTCTCCAAACAAATACCAATCTAGTCTATAGCACTTACCAAACGATGTTTTCTCATGTACTCCATACACACTGGCAAAGTCACCATCATAAGCATGCAATTTCTTGTCATATTCAAATGTCAATAACTTTGCATCTAAAATAATAATATGATCATACCTTCTTGCTAATACACCAACCACAAAAGTTTCCTTACCATGTGTGTACTTGATTACAAGAGGAAAAATCTCAATACATTCCTCCCACTTGGCATGCATTCCAGTCAACTTACCTTGTCCTTTAAATTGTATCAATAACTCATGTTCTTCAAAGCAAGGTCGGGTAGGGATTGTCACACCTGGCACAAAATCAATGTATTGCTCTATCTCTCTAATAGGTGGTAATCCACTAAACACACCTCTAAGAATCACGACCTTACATCCCTGCAACAAAAAAACAACAATACTAGGCAAAGAGTCGTTAAATTCATTAATATAAAAGCTTACCTTAGCATAAAAACTTACTTTTATTTTTCCTTTTCTCTCTACAATCTCTCTTTCTTTTTTCTTCCATGGCTCCACTCTATTTTCTTGACTCTCAGCCATCTCTCTATTTTCTTTTTCACTCTCTACTTCTTTTGATGTTTCGGCTTCATTCTCTTTTTTCCTTTCACTCTCTCTTTCCATTTCACTTTCTTTTTTTCTTTCATTCTCATCTTTTTTTGAACTCTTATTCTCTTTGTTTATTTCACTCTTTCTTTTTTGCTCAATCTCACTTTTATTCTCTCTTTTCTGATCAATCTCAATTTCACTTTTTCCTTTTTGATCAACCTTACTTTTCAGCTTCAGTTGGTCCTCATAGACCTGTTTTGTGGTTAAAGGAGCAAGTTTGATTGTTTTATCATCCTTTACAAAGCTATATATGTTCTTGACCCCATCATGGGTCACCCTTCTATCATACTGCTGCGACCTCTCCAACAAAATATGACCACAATGCATAGGCACTACATCACAAAGAACCTCATCTTTGTACTTCCCAATTGAAAAAGATACGAGCACTTGCTTATTTACCCTAACCTTCCCGCAATCATTCAACCACTGCAACTTGTATGGTCTAGAGTGTTTCAAGGTAGGTAAATTCAATTTCTCAACTAAAGTAGTGCAAGCAACATTAGTACAACTACCCCCATCAATGATCATACTACATACCTTGTTGTTGATGTGGCATCTAGTACGAAAAATATTTTCTCTCTGCAGCTCTGTATTATTCATCTTACTTTGTGTATTGAGAGCACGCCTGACAACAAGAGACTCACAATACTCCTCATTCTTATACTCATGTTCATTATTAAGCTCACGTCTTCTCCTATCTCTCTCACTTTGTAAATTTCTAATCAATGCACCTTGTTGTTTCATATTGTCCCTCACTTTCCCCAACTTCAAATTTAACCTTTCAAACTTTTGTTGCATGGACTGCAACACAAATAATGAATTATCTGCCATCCCCTTCGGTGTTGAGTCACTATTATGAGACATAGTAAATGTTGCACAAAAAAGAATGTTAGTGAAAAAAAGACCTCACACGCTCCTTTACGTGTTTACACTCAAATAATGGCGCTCCACTCGTATTTCACTTGCTTTTTCCCGATAATGATCTCACACTCTCTTGCCTTTTACCTCAAGAGTTTTCCCACTCAAGTTCTTTAAGAACTAATTGAACTCAATTAAGACAATACAACCTTGTTTTGTTCAAACTAGTAATTAGGTTCAAGAAAACAAAGTACAAGAGAAAACACGGAATGAATAAAATGACACGAGACTCAAGGAATTTATAGGATGGAAAGAGTAATTATGAAATAAGATACAAACTGGAAAAATGTATTCAGCCCCTTTAAAGATTAGGCTAAATCAACAAAATAAAAAATTTGGATTTTTTTTTTCGATTTTTTTTTTCCTTTCCTTTCTTTTCTTTTCTCTTATTTTCTCAACAATTCAACCACAAACAGAAATATCCAATTGTGATAATCAAACAATTGAATTCAAAAACAAAAAAATTTGACAAGGAAATAGAAGGAAATCAATGAAACCCTAGAAATTTCAAACCCTAGATGGTGCAAATTTTGGCAGTCCTAGGAAAAATGAATTTCTGTGCTCTTTTTTTTTTTTTTTTGTAACCCTAGAACAATGAAACCCTAGAATTAACGATACAGTAAATAAAAGATAGAATCAGACCTGATTGAAAACCTTGCTCTGAATACCAAATGATGTGAACCCCAATCAACTTGCTTTGAGACCCAACAACAATATTGGAAAAAAGAAACCCAATAAAGCCAAACTCAAGTCAATGGATGGAGAATCTAGATCCGATGAGAAATCGTTTCAAGAACCTAGATTATATGAAAATCTAGACCCGTTGAAGAACCTGTCTCAAGAACCCAGATTACAAAGGAGGAACGCCACAAAAGTTGTGATTTACCTTTGATAAGTTCAAATGTTTAATCAAGAACAAGAGGAGATAAACTCAACTCACAATGAATAAAATTCATCAATTTCAATAATGTCTTACCTTCTCAAATGAGGCTACAAGTGGTTTAAATAACAATCCCTAAAAACCCTAGAGAATAGTGCCACGAGTACTGTAGCATAAACCGTGCCGCGCTACAGTGACTTCTAAAAACTCTAGTTGAAATAATATAATACTTTTCAAATAAGCCATTGGCCAAAATACAAGGCTTTCCCAAAAATCCTAGTTCATTAGAAATAATACGTGTGGGCTAGACATTCCCTAAACCCAATTATTCTAGATTAAGTCATATGACTAATAAAATAACCATTTTAATGAAATAAATAAATCCATGGCCTTCAATAACAATAAGCCCAAGTCATGTCTTCTTCCATAGCTTTGATCAAGTGGATCAAAATTGGTTCATCTTCTTTCAAACCTATCATGAGTGTTGGGCTCTTGCTAGTTTCATCCCAATTGGATTGCACCAATTTTTGCATTGCTCCCTTGATCTTCGTGGCTCTTAATCTTGTAATTGATCCTTGAGACTTGGTCCGCCTTGGGGCCCATTATCCAGTGAGGTTTTCGATGGAGACGGTAGGTTCGAATAGAGAAGAGAGAAGATGGAGATTTTCGGGAAAGAAAGAAAGAGAGGAAGCGAGGGGTCTGGGAAAGGGGAGGCTCGACTCGCACTCATGGTAATTCTCGTAAAACTATGATGTGTCAAAATTTTACTGGATGGTGTAAAAAGGAGAGCGGCACCCGATCTATTTGAAGCTTTTCCCATGAGTGAATCTTTTAAAAGAAAAAGAGATATCACAGAGTCAATATCAATAGTGGACCTCAGTGGACATCGCGTGATAGATTGTGATCCCACATCTATAATCACATTTTTAATATCTACAATTAAACTTGTATAGACTCTAATCTAAAGAAATCCGTAATTCTTTTCTCGTCAAAAGAAATCTGCCTCATTGTGTGATATTTGTAATGCAAACGGTAGACAAATAAGTAAATTTAATAGGTATAAGTCTCAAATAGACAAATTTCATACATACCTTTTGTATTTATTAGTAGGTTTCATTAGCCAAGATCATTTGGATCAAATGACATAAAGTCTAGTCTCCAAATAGGAGAACGTTCGAACCCCCAACCTTATATATATATAAAGTGTTATTAAAAGAGAAAATGATTTTTTACATTATTTAATGGTGAGATTATATTTTATAAAAATAATGTATGAGATTTATCTATTTAAAGTTTCTTAAAAAAATATTTTCTCGTAAAAAAATTATATCGTCGATATACAAAGTACATAATCTATTTAATTGGCAAGACGGAATCTGATTTACTAGAAAAACAATCAAATCTTGTAACGTCGACAAAATAGAGGGGCGGGGTGGGGGCGGGCTTGTTCGTCAATTAGAAGAACTCTGTCATATATATTCCCTCTTATAAATTTGATTCCGATTAATCGAACGCGTAATCCCGCTTCGCTCGATCTATCAGCCTGCGTTTTCGTTTATACTTAGGTTCATTGAGGAAATTGCGATCACCGGGAAATCGAAACCCGGCTTGGTACTTTGGCACATCTCCATGATATTCCGCGTCGAGAAATGTGCAAAAAACATCCACAATCTCCTCGATACATCTCGTGCCGTAATCTCTCCTTTTGCTCGAATCCGGTCTTATTCGTATCCTTCTTCTCTGTCGGAATCTTCTTCCCTCACCCGGCGCGAACATCAACAATGCCAAGACTCGAAAAGATTGTCTGAGCTTGACATTCTCGTAGCTAAGATTCCTTTTGGAACCAGCGACGATGAAGTTCTTCGGTCTCTCTCACATGATCAAGTGTGTAATAGCATAGGGCTGTCTAGTGACCTTGTTGAAAAGCTGCTTCGTAGGTTTAAGGATGATTGGAAGTCTGCATTGGGCATGTTCAGATGGGCAGAGTCGCGGTCGGGTTATAAGCACACGCCGGAAGCATATGAGATGTTGGTGGACATATTGGGTAAAATGAAGCAGATGGATAAGATGAAGAGTATCCTAGAAGAAATGAATCGGTGTCATCTCGTTGGGACCGACACCGTCGCGAAGGTCATGAGGAGGTTTTGTGGTGCAGGGCAATGGGAAGAGGCTGTGAGGACATTTGATCGGTTGGGAACTTTCGGGTTGGAGAAGAACACGGAATCGATGAACTTGTTGCTGGACACACTTTGCAAAGAGAGTAAGGTTGAGCTGGCGCGCGAGGTTTTCTTGGAGCTCAAGTCGCATATTTCGCCGAATGCTCTAACGTTTAACATTTTCATTCACGGTTGGTGCAAAGTGAATCGAGTGGATGAGGCGCATTGGACTATCCAAGAGATGAAGGGACATGGGTGTCGCCCTTGTGTAATCAGCTATTCGACAATCATGCAATTCTATTGCCGACAAGGCAAATTTGATAAAGTCTATGAGCTGCTTGATGAAATGCAAGCGCAGGCTTGCCCACCAAATGTTGTTACTTTCACCAGTATCATGTGTTCTCTGGCAAAGTCGGAGGAGTTTGAGCAAGCATTACGTATTTATGACAGAATGAAGATGGCTGGATGTAAACCGGATGCCCTCTTCTACAATGCATTGATCCATACCCTCGGGAGAGCTGGTCATGTACAGGAGGCTGTTCGTGTTTTTGAGGTGGAGATGCCCAAAACTGGCGTCAACCCAAATACGTCAACCTATAATACAGTGATTGCTATGTTTTGCCATCGTGGTCAGGAACAAAAGGCCTTGAATGTCCTCGAGGGCATGGAGAAATCAGGCCTCTGTAAGCCTGATGCTCAGACATACTACCCATTGCTCAAGGCATGCTTTAAATCTGGGAAAACCGGCAGTTGCCTGAGTAAATTATTGGATGACATGATCAATAGGCATAACCTTAGTCTTGATATATCAGCCTATAAACTTCTAATTCATGGGCTTTGCCGAGCAAATCAATGTGAGCGGGCTTATGAATTCTTGGAGAAGATGATTGCTCAAGGGATCACACCTAGATATCAGACATGCCGTTTGCTATTGGATGAAGTCAAACAGAAGAATTTGTATGATGTCTCTGAAAGAATTGAGGATTTGATGAAAAAATTATAAATTTTCGAGTAAAGAGCATGTTGTGGTGAGAAGCTGCTCGAAAGGGTTGAAATGCTGCTCTCTCTTAATGGAATATATACTCAAGTGTATGACTTAATTCAAAAAGTAGCGGTGATGTTTCCAATGGGGCGGCCGTGAAGACACTGTACCTCCATTAGAGGATCAGTACGTCTAATTCATAGTATCTATGCTTAGTCGTTCTTAGACCTGAATTCAAATGAGATACTGACTCTTAAATTAGGTAGCTAATTTGATTGTTTTTTGTTACTATGTGATACAAAAAGGCAGCTTTTGTTAAAAAACAAAGAAAGAAAGAATACCAAGACCATATTCATATAGAAAAAATTAGACCCTGCCATTGTTTATTTGCTATATATGACTATGAGAGAGCTTGTGGTGTAGCTTGGAAGAGTGTTTTTCTCACACATGTTTATCCAAAGATTGCTGTTTAAGAAAAACAAATATACATGTAGATTGATTGGTCTCACTTTCCTGTCCTTACGTCATGAATATCTGAAGAGCCTGTCTGGCTGTCTCAGTTGGTAGATTGCAAAAAAAAAAAAAAAAAAAAAANCAGTCATGATATGGAATCCTCACACAAGGCTTTGGGAGGTGTGGATTTTTGCAAACACCCAACTAAATGGTTCTCGCTTTTGCTTCCATCATAACTTTCATTATAATTGGCCTCAAGTAGGACTTTCCTCGACAAAGTAGAAGAGGTTTCTATCTCCTTACTGTATGTACACTTTGTCTATTGCCCGCGGAAAATACTTGAGAGATTTATACTTCACCATAATATCATAAATCTAAGTCAATGAGTCAGATAATAAGCTTGACCATGAAATTCTAAAGCATCACTCCTACGACTTGGCCTAACATGCACCAGACAGTTCATAGCCATTGATGTCAATAACACTAGTACATGGTTTTTGATGAGGACGAGTTGTTAAAAGGTCATAAAACTGGCAAGTTCCACTCCACATAAACAGTGAGTGAGTTAGGATCATATGTTCATGTAATGGTTATTACAAGGGTGTCCATCATTAAATAATTCCACACAAAGTAGCTTCTCAACACCACTAGGACCTACCACTAATCTCAATGAGTGGTAGAATACCAATCATCCAACTTATACAGAGTGGAGAATTTATTACCATTTCTTAAATATTCGGTAGGTGCTATATGTTAAACAATAAAATGAAGGATGAGACTATAAGCTCACCTGGTTTCTAAGCTCCCTAATCTGGGGTTCCTTCTCCAAGTTCTCCCCTGATATAAAAGGCAGTAACATTTAAGATCTCTCTCACTGCAGTTGGACTACGTAAACACCCATTAAAAATAAATTGGGAGAGGGGAAGGGAAAGGCACTCACTGGCAAGCTGCAAAGTTTCCTTGCGAAGTTCATCTCTTAGCTGATGAGCCATAAAAGCAGGAGAAGGGAAAGAATTAGAAGACATGGTGAACTAAAATATAAGAAACAATGTCCTATGAGAGTAGATACTGGAATTATTAACCTTGGTGCAGAGCAAGATAAATGCAATTATTAACATCCATCAAACAATAACTATCCCACCTTATAAAGTAAATCAAGTGTCAACTTTCAAGTCAACGCCAGTTATATCCAAGATTCAAAGAAACTCTTAAAACAAAAAGGACAAGCTTAAGAGACCATCTGAATCAGAGCAACCTCCTCCTACAAATTTAAATCTAGTTTTTTCTGCAACCTGGAAACAACTCTAGTCAAATAGCATTGAAATAACCTCCCTCTGTGCTATTTCAACTACCCATTCCCACCCTAGAAATGCCTATATTATTATGTTCTTAAACTATGTGATCTCCACGAAATAATGCAAAACAGATTTTCCAATAACATCTAAGTCATATACCAGATCTCCTCGAGTCAAAAAATATCAAATAACATGCTCCTTGAGATCGAAGGGAAAAGAAAAAAAACTTGTTCCCATTTCGCTCCATGAGGAAAAACAGGGTAAAATCAACAAAAAACAGGAAACAAACCCATCCCAGAAACTATTACTCCAACCGATACTAAACCATTACATCTACGGTTAAAGAATGAGAAAAAAAAAAAACAAAAATGCCCAAATGAAGAGAGAAATGGAGAGGCTTACCAGATCTGTTTAATAACAGAGAACCAAAGCTATGCAGATCCAAATAGGAATAAAACAGACCCAAATCGCAGATAACAAACCTTGGGGGTCACGGGGATGACGGCAATGGCTAGGGTTTCGGAGCTCAAAATAGAGAGAGAGAGAGAGAGAGAGAGAGAGAGAGGTCTGTTAGGGACGAAGAGCTTCGAGCCTCGAAAGAAATAGGAAGAAGGACTTCCATGTTCTTCCCATATCTGCTCTCCTCCATCAAGCACCCATCAAGATCTTGGAGATGGTGAAAAACCACTGAGACAGAGCGGCGGCTAGGGTTTCATGGGTAGGTTTTGCGTGAGAGAGAGAGAGATGGAGAGGGGTGTTCAGCCGTTTAGGATTGGGGGAGACGTAAGGGAAATTTTTTTTTTTAGTTTTATACAAACCCGGTTATACCAGGTTAGTAATACGGATACCCGGGTCCGGACCGGATAAATCCGGTTTGTCTAACTTGGGTTCCGACCCGGATTTGATCCGGGCCGAAACCCGTAACCAGAACTCCGGTTATCCGGGTTCCGGGCCGGGCCGGATTTAATCCGGCCGCATGAACAGTCCTAGTTTGAGCGGTTTTATGTATTAGGAAAGAGTAATGTTATACATAGACTTAGTGAAGGAGTTGATAGTTTTCATATACTCTATTTTAAAAAGAAGTGAGAATTATTGTTAAAAAATTAATTTTTTATATGAATTTTATATTTATTCATTATTTTTAAATGGAATATGAGCCGTGCATGTTCTAAAATTATAAATGTTATTTTGAGTTAAGAAATGATAGTTCTATTTAGAGCTTTGCTATTCATAAACTCCATACACTACACACTTCACTTTTTTATTTTTTAAATTTTTTTTAGATTTATTCTTTTTAAACTAATTCAATTTTTCTATTCATTATTCATATACCAAATATTTAGTAAAATAAAAAAATAAAAAATAATAAAAAATATATATATAGTATGTGGTATATGAATTTATGTTTAGAATTTTTCTTTTATTTAATACAACTAGGAAATGATAGCTAGCGTGACTAATGACAACCAAAGTGACCAAATGCATTAATGTGTTTTTTTTTTTTATCATAAAAGGGTAGAGAGTTTGAGTTATGTTACAGTTATTTTTACGTATTTTTTATGTATTATATTGATGTGATTGGTTAAAATAATTATTTTATATTAAAAAAATAACGCAACTAATCACATTATTAAAACGTATAAACTATAAAAAAAATAGGTAAAAATGATTCTATATAAAATATTAAAATACTTAAAAAAGAAAATTGAGTGTAATAAAGGTATGTCATTCCAATTTGTAATGCCGAGTAGGATATGAGGGGTAATTGACTAGGGAAGAGCTCCCAATAGGATGGTTGAAAACCATTTTCACAGGCCAATAAAATTCTGCCATGTAAGACATCTGATAAATTTCTATCTACACTCAGGTATATTAGATTACTTGCTTCTCTTCCTTCTCTTCTCTTACTTTCTCCCTCTCCCACCCAACTGCAACTTCCCCCCTCTCTCTCTCTAAAATATACTCCTCTCTCTCTAAATTAAATAAATTAAGCACGAAACTCAGCACAGGGGTTGAGAACTAATAAAATTAATAACCACTCACCCACCTTAATGTTATTCCCAGGCGAAAGAATTGAATAAACTACCGCAAGGAACTCCCTGACAAAATGAAATCACTTTCAGACTCGTTCAAACATTTTACAACAAAAAATCCCAATTTTCGAATGCTTAAAACGTCTCTTGAAATATCTTCATTGTCTTGCCTAGAAATAATCGAACGCCAGAACGGCAATATTGCAAAGCCTGTTCTTTTAACTCCTTCGAGATTCAACTCCATCCCGTCCATTTGATTTGTGAGGCAAAGCTTCAAAGCAAAGTATGCGCATGAGCTCTAGAGAGAATGTATTTCAAAGCAAAAAAGAAAGGGGGATGTTGCAGCTGCAGTTGGGTGGAGGGAGAAAGAACGCATTAAAATGGGTTAAAAATGAATTAAAATGGGTTAAAAATGAATTTTGTGCTTAATTTGTTTAATTTAGAGAGAGAAAGTATTGGAGAGAGAACATTTCATATAGAGAGAGAGAGTCCTAGTTGCAGTTGGGTGGGGAGGGAAAAAGAGAGAAGAGGGAGGAGAGGGAAGAGAATCAAGTAACTTGGTACGCACAAGTGTGGTGAGAAATTTATTAAATTTCTTACGTGGCAGAATTTTATTGGCCTGTTTCAAAAATGATTTTTTACCCGTCGAGCTTTTCCCAATTGACTATTGTGATTGGCACACGAACTCGGCTCAAGAACTTTCAACGGTGCGAACGAATATTATAACCTAGTTTTATTTTTGTCTGTCTTGAAGCATCTGGCTACTCTCTCCCTTCTCTCTCTCTCTCTCTCTCCCCGTTGTGGCCGTGATTCAATGATCATGGCTTCCAAACTCCTTCGACGCGTCCTCAGAAACCGGTCGAGCCAGATCCTCTCCTCCGCCATAACCCCAAATGCTAATCCACCGTTTATGTCCAGGGCCTTCTCGTCCGTGCCCACGCCGATCCGAGCCACTCTCTTCCCTGGGGATGGTATTGGCCCGGAGATCGCCGAATCGGTCAAACAGGTCCCTCTCTCTCTCTCTCTCTCTCTCTCTCCCCCCGATATCCAATCGATTCTATCAAAGTTGAAATAACATTTTAATAAATAATATACTTATATGTACAACGCACGATTTTGAACCCGAATTTAGCTGCTTTTAGAGGCAACTTTCTCATCAGGAATTTTTTATTTGGAGAACGGAGATTTTGGTATTCTTTCTCACTTTCATTGCATTAGACATTTTGTAATATCTTTGACTTATATTCTGTTTCCTTTTTTTTGTTTTTTTTGGTTTACTTGCTAATCCCTTAATGTCGTTGTTAACTGTTTTGAGTCCGGTCTGGACCCTAAGAGTTTGCAAGTATAAAGGTCCATTAGGATCAACTCGGATGTTTTTCTGTGATATCAACCTTTTTGAGCATATGCACAAATTTAGTCCTTTGTGGACTGTTGAATAATTTGCACTAATTTAAAGCCCTGTAGTAACGAGGGGAAGCTGAGGAAATTCATTTGTTTGGTTGCAAATTTTCATGGCGATTAGTATCTGTGGCTGTAGTAACTTAGCCTGGGAATGGAGGTTGAAGACACAAAAGTATCTCGTATTGCTGATGAGAATATGCCTTCCATGCTCATGAGTAATGAGATTGCTGGGCATATTAAAGATCTTGAAAATGCCAATATTTTCTTTTAAATCTTCGTGTTTTCTTTTGGTTGGCTTCTTACGTGTGATATTCTTTCATTAGGCTTCTTTGTGCGGATTCATATGACCATATATTTTTTTCAAAATAAGAAAAATCAGGAAAGACATCTAAATCCATCGTCGTGAATAATTTAATTGCAAGGGATTTTCCAGTTATTGTATTTTATTGAGCGAGCGCCTTCTCTCTTTTAAAGTTTATACCTTTTCTTTTGGATTGCTTTATGTTCTGTAATTGACAGCATGGTCTGTATCTTTTTACTTCTTATGAATTGCTACTTTATCCCAAAATTGGACACGTTATATTAGATATGGAAATTTGACGTTGATTGCTGTTTTAGCATGTACTAATTTGCTAAATCTGTAAACAATCATAATGTTCAAGTCCCCATGATTTTAATTGGCCAATATTTTTACTGATGATGCCTTTATCGCTATCGAATATAGCCATCTTCGTACTAATCTCATTATTCAAGCTAAGCAGGTATTTAAAGCAGCTGATGTTCCTATTGAATGGGAAGAACACTATGTTGGGGACCAGATAGATCCTAGAACCCAAAGTTTTCTAACATGGGAAAGTTTAGAATCTGTTCGGCAAAATAGGGTAGGCTTGAAAGGGCCGATGGCCACTCCAATTGGAAAGGGCCATCGTTCTTTGAATCTTACTCTAAGGAAAGAACTTAATTTATATGCCAATGTTCGGCCTTGCTACAGTCTCCCTGGCTATAAAACACGATATGATGATGTGAATCTGATCACTATCCGTGAAAACACAGAAGGGGAGTACAGTGGACTTGAACATCAAGTAAGTGTATTTTGATATAGGCGGATAGGCAATATTGGATGTGCACGAATATGAACTTGTTCGCCTTTTTTATGCTCAGGTTGTCAGAGGTGTGGTTGAAAGCCTCAAGATCATTACTCGACAGGCCAGTTTGAGGGTGGCTGAATACGCTTTTCACTATGCGAAGATCCATGGAAGAGAGAGAGTGTCAGCAATACACAAAGCCAACATTATGCAGAAAACTGATGGTCTCTTTCTAAAGGTCTGTGCTAGTTGATGCATAGATTAGAGATTTGGTTGTTTACCCTAGTAGCATCATGTTAACTTCAGTTGTCTTCACTTTCAGTGTTGTCGTGAGGTTGCAGAAAAGTACCCTGAAATTATATATGAGGAAGTTGTCATTGACAATTGCTGTATGATGGTATAGATATGATTTCCTCTACAAGTGTTATTGAAATTTATGTGTGTGCAGCCCTATGCTAGTAAATAAAATCATTTTAAGACATGCTGTGAAACTGCATGTTCTTGAGATTTTTTTTATGCAAGGTTTTACACTTATATCTAGTTTTTCCATGTGCAGCTTGTGAAGAATCCAGCACTTTTTGATGTATTGGTGATGCCTAACCTATATGGTGACATTATCAGTGACCTTTGTGCTGGGTTGATTGGGGGTTTGGGCTTGACACCAAGGTTTGTGCGTACCTATAGACATGTCCAATAGTAAGCAACTTGATCATCTGACATCATGACTTGACTTGCAGCTGCAATATTGGTGAGGGAGGCATTGCCCTAGCTGAAGCTGTTCATGGTTCAGCACCTGATATTGCTGGAAAGGTTAGCCCTCAAAGTGAATGTATAAGTATAAACCTTGTATTTTCCTAGTTCCATGGTGTGTAATCATGTATATCCATTTATATGTCCCTTTTTTTTTAATCTATCATTTCCTAAACCTAAAGGGTTGGCATGAATAACTAAATAATTTTCTATAGCTGATCCAAAGAAGGGACTTTCCCCCTTTAGGTTTAAGTCATCATGCTGTTTGAGTTGATCCCGTATTACCAACACCAACATATTATTTTCGTGGGACTTTGATACTCATATTATTCACCAACTTAAAGAAATAAGAGGAAAAAAACTCTACTATCTATGTGGCTATTATAAGCATTATTTGGTGCATTCACATGTATACCTCCAGTGTACTTGGGCTATGCCTATCTTATATCAATGAAATAAATTATTACTTGTAAAAAAAAAAAAAAGCATTATTTGGTCAAGAAGAGATTGTAGAATCACTTTTGAAAAAAGGGGAAAAAAAGATGGTAGATTTGTAACACCTTCAAGATAACCCGACTTTCAGGATTTGTTTGGGACTACAAAACTTAAAAGGGGCTTCTAAGGGATTCAAAAAGTGGGGTTAAAATATTCTCTTTGATGCTTTCTCTCTTTTATAGGTAATCTAGAAGTTTTATTCATAAGAAAAGAAGGAATAGCCTAAGTACACATGATGTATACCGAAGAAGTACCTAGCTCTTTATTATTTCACATCATGTGTACTTAGTGTGAAAAGGGCATTCCCGGCTCTTTATAGTATTGCAGTGAATAGGGAGGCTTCAGTGGCGGATATGCGCTTCCTGTCGCATGGCTCTCTTCAATGGAATATTATTTTTGTTAGGAATTTCCATGATTGGGAACTTGCTAGTGTTTCAGATTTTTTCAGCTTACTATACTCCGAGGGAAGGTCAACGACATAGGGGGATAGATTGAAGTGGAGGTCTAACAACAAGAAATGCACGGTTAAGCAGTATTACAATATCTTGAAGACACAAGATCATATTCCGTTCCCTTGGAAAAATATATGGAGGTCCCGGGTGCCCTCCAAAGTTGCTTTTTTCGTTTGGAGTGCTGCTCTAGGGAAGATCTTGACGACAGACAACTTGAGGAAGAGGGGTTGTGTTATGTTAGACTGGTGTTATATGTGTAAAAAGAATGGAGAATCTGTGGACCACCTGCTACTGCATTGTGAGGTGGCAAGGGGGCTGTGGGATGAGATTTTTCAAAGAATTGATGTTCCTTAGGTGATGCCCTTGAGGGTTGTGGATCTGATGGGTTGTTGGAGGAAACTGCAAGGCTGTCATCAAGTGGCTGAGGCGTGGAAGATGATTCCGCTAAGTATCATGTGGTGTCTTTGGGTAGAAAGGAATGCACGTTGCTTCGAGGATAAGGAACGAACAAGAGAGGAGCTGAAGAATTTTTTTCTACACACTCTTTTGTCTTGGTTTTCTGCCATTGTACTAAATGGGGATAACGTTCATGATTTTTTGTCTTCAATTCAGCATAGCTAGAATGTATTTAGGTTTTCTTTGGTACACTTCCGGTGTACATGGCTTATGCCTTTTTCCTTTTTTTTCAATAATATTTTCTCTTACCTATCAAAAAAAAAAAAAAAAAAAAAAGAAGTACCTAGCTAGAGTTTACAACCAAAAATAGAAATTCATGGACATTTAGCCCATTAACCCCTGCCCATAAGAACAAGGCTTTAAAATAGAAAACTTTATGCTCATGCATGGTCCTCTCGTGATACTCAAAGCTTCTATCATTTCTCTCCCGCCAAATACACCAACACATACATATAGGGGCCACCTTGCAAATAGTTGCCCCTTGGGATTGCCTTGGAGGCCTCACAACTTGTTAGACAATCCAACAGCCTACAAGGCATGACCCATGATATTCCAATTCCCACAAAAAAAAAAAAAAAAAAAAATCCCGTATGGTCTTGGCCACTTCACAATGTAGAAGCAGGTGATCTATTGATTCCCCATTCTTCTTACACATGCAACACCAATGTAACACCATTACATGATGTTTCCTTTGTCTATAGTAAGAATCTTGCCTAAGGAGGCTCTCCAAACAAAAAAGCTGCTTTTAGGGGAGCTTTTGTCTTCCATATATTTTGTGGAAAAGTGTTCATGCTGTGACTAGTTAGGACTTGGTAGAACGATCTGATTGTGAATCTACCTTTCTTGGAGGGGCTCCAGCTGATCTTGTCTTTGGTTCCCTCAGTCGCTCTTACGGAATACAATAAAGCAAGAATTCGGTGATAATCTCCAACTCTCAATCCCATGCTACACTGATGAAATCTTCCACTAAGGGGAGCCACTAGTCAAGACCAAAATATCAGCTATTAAGGCATCCTTCGTTCAAAATTGGTAGGGAATGTGTCTTTGAGGCTTTGTTCACCACATCATTTGTCATGCCAAAATTTGACTCGAGAACCCTCACCCTCCTCAATACATGCATGTGTTAGAAAAATCTCCCATTCTTTTCTAATATGTTTCCACAAACCCGTCCCATATAGCCCGCGTACCTCATTCGAATACCATCCTCCCCATGCTTCTCCGAACTTTGAATCTATAATTGTCTTGTATGGGGCCCCACTTTCTTGTTGGTACTTCTACAACCATGTACCCAAAAGAGTTTGGTTGAACCTCATCAACTTACAAATCCCAAATCCACCCCCAGATATTGGTGTTCAAACAATTGACCAATACCCTAAATGAAATTTCAACTCATTCTTAGACAATCAACTACGATGCTAAGGGTGGTAGCTCAACTAGAGGGAAGTCTAAAGGGAGGGCATTGTGAAGATGGGAAACAAGGGGTTGAGGTTGGGTTTTTGGGTAGAGTTTTAGTTCTATGGGAAACAAGGTGTTGGGGTCGGGCTTGGTGTATTATGGGTTGTTTTTCATAGGTTTTTTGGGTCATTAGGGGCTCTCTAATATGGGCTAGGTTTTTTCCAATATACATTCAATGTACTTGGTTACTCCTATTAATATATATAATATTTTGCTTATAAAAATAAAAAATAAATTCAACTCGTCCCCTTCCCACTCCACAAGAAATCCTGTTGTAGCTTCTTAATTCAATTGGCAACCTTTATAGGGAGGGGGAAAAGGACAGGATATAGGTGGGTAGGCTTGAAAGGGTACTTTTGATTAGAGTAAGCTTGCCCCTTTAGACAAATATAACCTCTTCCAAGTAGCCTATCTACGCTCCACCTTTTTAATCACAGCATTCTAAATCCCCTCTTATTTGAACGACGCACCAGACATAGGCCAAGATATTTCATGGGTAGAGAAGATAACTTACATCCCAAGAGGTGGCGAGCTAGATTCACCTCATTAGGGACAACCCCCACTGGCTCCAATTTAGATTTTGAAAGATTCACTCTCAAACTGGAGACAATTCAAAACAAAGAAGAAGTGTCCTCAAAGATTGAATGGGCCCATGATTTGTTTCACAGAAGAAAAGCAAATGAGAAATATCAATAGAGTTGTAATCGCCATTCCCCACCAAGAAGCCGCGGAGAAAACCACCTTCCACAAGCCCCGATATCAGATGCTGAGAGCTTTCATGAAAGATAATGAAAAGTAGTGGAGAGAGTGGATTCCCTTGTCTCAAACCACAGGAGAACCATTCACCAAGATAGAAAAGCGAATTGTAGAAATACAATACACTACCCAAGCACATAATTTCTTCCCAAAACCACTTATTGCAAGTACATAAAGCAAGAAGTTTCAGTTAACATTATCATAAGCTTTCTCCATGTCTAGTTTTCAAAGCAACCCATCTTCAATAGATTCGAGTTGTTCGTCCAAACATTCATTTGCAATGAATTTTGAATCAAGAATTTGTCTACCTTTGACAAATGCGTTTTGAGGCATCGAAATTAACTCCATCACCGTTCTCTTTGCTAGAACTTTAGATAGGATCTTGTGCACCCCATTCACAAGGCTAATGGAGTGGTCATCTCGAGCATCTATGACCCCATCTTTTTAGGAATGAGGGCTAAGAAAGTAGCGTTGAGACTGTTTTCAAACCTTTTGTTATCATGAAACTCTTGAAACACCCTCTTATACTGTACAATGTGGTTCTTGATGGCTAACTTGTCCAAGGAAATTACTCCGTCTACCGTCAATGTCTCAATTGCATTGTTCCACCTATGCGAATTAGCCAACCAATGGAAGAACTTCGTGCACTTGTCTCCCTCCTTTAGCCATATAGTGCTCTTGATTTTTTTCTTCAAGAGATTTCCTCCAATCAATGTTGCTCTTTCAAGTTCTGTGAGTACACAACTCTTGCGAGTTCTTTTGGATTCAGAGAGTTCTTACCACCTCCTCACCCTCGAGACCTTGTATCTCCTCCAAGAGAGAGCACCTTTGCTGAACCACATTTCCAAAAACTTGTTAATTCCATCCCTTCAGATAATTTTTCAGCACTTTTAACTTTCTAGCCGTTATGAAGCTTGGGGAGCCTTTTTATGCTTAGGACTTGTTTGGGGTTGCATTAGGTGTCTTAAAAAGTGTTTAAATAGCCTTAAAAGCTATTTAATAGAAAAATTAGGTTATTAGGTATTACATATTAAAATATTTTTTAATCTCAAATAAGCTCAAATACTATTCCGGATAATCCAGAATGTAGTTTCAATTTTAAAAGGACTGTCAACGGGCAAATACCTATACAACTTTAAGATAATTACAACTTTCAAACTTTTATGGATATGGTCATAATCTTTAAAAAATTGAATGATCGTCATTTTTACCTTAGAAAACACTTTTTTAATTTGTTTTCAAACAAATGTAACATGTTTGAAAGTTTTTCAAACATATGGTTACCAAACAGTAAATAAATTTTTAATAATAGAACTTATTACTTAAGCTATAAGTTACGTCTAAAGCTATAAGCTATATTTCTCACCGTAATCCCAAACATGCACTTACTCTACCGAGAGAAAATTATTTTGATGGGGATTTTCATAGTTATCTTCTTCTATTCCAACACTTGAAATGATAACCGTTCCAAACACTTGAAAACTGTTTTCATTTCTATTCAAAGCCATCAGCTATATGGAGACTAGTATGATATAGGTGTTGCATCACTAGTTAGTCTTTTAAACAAGCTCTGTAGTGTATTTTGTAGTTCGTCTTATAGACAAGATCTGTGGAGTGTTTTCACCATGGCTTTTCTTAGAAGCGTGCATAGCTGCATTAGTCAGTAATTAATGACTGAATGTCAAGGGAAGGATTGTTTTAGTGGAGGATTATATATTATTGCAACTTGCTGAAATTTTTTTAATTGGTTATTTTTTGTTCCTCTCCCTTATTTTTCTTCCTCCCTGATAACATTCCTTGTGCTTCTGCACTTGTTACTCCTTGTTTCTTTTGGTATACTTCTCATGAAGGAAAATATATGCAACTTAATTATATTTGTTACTGTTGAATTTATGTAGAATTTGGCGAATCCAACTGCTTTGCTGCTGAGTGCCGTCACAATGCTGCACCATCTGAACCTCCATGACAAAGCTGATCAGATTCAGAATGCCATCCTTAACACAATTGCAGAGGGCAAGTACCGAACTGGTGACCTTGGTGGCCATTCATCTACAACTGATTTTACAAAGGCAATTTGTGATCATCTTTGAAGAATGTTTCAATATAGGATTTGAGTTTTGCATTGAGTTGGAGGCTATTCTATGTCGTGATGTTTTTAATGGAGCCATATTCGGAACCTTACTAGATCTTTTCCAGAGGGAATAAAGACCACATCAGCTTGATGCTTTGAAGTTAATCTGGTCGACAAGAAATTACAGTATAGCATTTAGAGGGGCGTTGATGGACAGAATATGATCTGGTTCCAGTATAAATCATCATGACTGTTATTTTGCAGAATAGGCATAGACTCATGCTGTTCTCCCTGTGGTTTTGATTTTCTTTGTGAATACAAGAAATAAAAGCATGTTGGTGTGGTGTTAACCTCTCTATTCCCAGCCTCTTGGATAGGCTTCTGATGTATGATGCATTCAGAGTGGTACTTTTTGTGTTCTTTTTTCCTAAGCTTCCACAGTGATATTTAATTTCACTAACAACTGCTATTAATTTAAAAGTATCTTTGCAATGTTCTGGTTTCATACGACTGTTCCTTAGTCTGAAGTATTGTTGATTTGTTTCAATCCACTCCCCTTTTATACTTTGTACATGCATTTTAACATTGGAATTGTCAGAGCAGTAAGTTTTGTCGGATTACGTTAATGTCGGAAGGCAAAATAAAAGATGAGTGGCATTTTTCCGTGATACTTGATTAATTCTTGGCGTTACTCGTTCGACGTTGGTCTTTATTTTCCTCTTTCTTCTCTGTTTTGCAGCACCCCTCGGCCCTCCCTCCTCTCTCCCTCCTGATGAGCCGGAATTTATGTACTTTACAACCCCACTCAATGCTTGATATGTTACGCCAAGTTAAAAACTGAAAAATAACAACTTCATCCAATTATACATTTAAAGAGTAATGATACATACAATCGTGAAATGTATAAATGCCGTGCAATCACTTTGAAAAAGAGTAAGATTCACAATTAAAAAGTTAGTTTTTTTTTTTTTCATGTGGGTTCCATATTAATTCACTTTTTTCAAAGATATACTACGCGGCGCTTGCACAATCATGACTGTAAATATCATTTCTCACATTTAAAATGATTAATATAAATAAATGATGTGACAATATCCATTGTCAAATCTTAATAGATGTCGGACAAGTACAAAGGAATTTCTCCCAATAACATACAAAATTTGAGGTGCATTCTCTTACAAAATGAGAGAGCACCTCGGATCAGTTTAACAGGTACTTTTCAACGACGAGGTGAAATATTAAGGTGGCTGTTTCGTCCCAACATGCCATGGTTGAATTCGAAGTTTTAAATGGAATATTTTTACTTCCCATATTCTGGTCATCTATATGTATGGATATTTAAGCAGGAAAATGCTAGGTTGTCCGATACGTGGCATGTATGTGGTATGCCACGTGACTAGTTTTTTTATATTAAAATGAAAAGAAACACACGAAAATATCTTAGTTTTCCTCCCCCAGAACCGATACCCCCATTGTTACGACACTGCTGGTGTTTGAGATGTAAGTACCGCGGTTTGGTTTTTGCCTAGATCGTTTACATGTAGCGGTGGTTCGGCGGCCGTTGCAGGTTTAGAGGGATGGAAGGATATGAGAAGGTGCTGCGTTTGATTTGGGACGAAGCCACCGGCTGTGTTTGGTTTGGGTTGAAGCAAACGAGGTTATGCAGAAGAAAGCTCTCCTTGTAGCTTTACCGGTTCTTGGCTTGCCTTCAGAAGAAGTCAACACCATATGCACAGGCACAAAGTTTGGGGTTATTGGTTCTGGGAGAGTAACTCGGACCATTTTCGTCTATATTTTTAGATATAAAAACTAGAGATCGGTAATATTCATTGGTAAAAATTATCAGCAGGACCCATTTAAGCATCTGTATAGTTAAACGAAAGAAGCAGGACCCAAATAAAATTATCAAACACACAAAAAACCAAAACACTGCCACTCAGATTTGACTCCAAAAAGTTACTACGTGACTGTTTACAATGCCCCATTGTCAGTGCATTGACATCCCAAAATGACAAATGATACAGATGTCTACTGTAAGTTGCCGCACGTGAAATGTGCGAGCAAATCAGTTACCGTCTTTGCGAGCAGCAGCGGAAAGCTCGCCCAAAAAGTCAAACTAAAATCCTACAAAGGTAGTAACTTGATTTGTCACTGTCCACCAAAGGTGTTCTCAACAACTGTGTCAAGATTCCCTCAACTTGAGGGACTAGTGAGAAAAGATAGTCCACAATATTTAATATTGTCCTAAAGATTTATACACCAGTAATAAACATCGTAGGGCTGTCTTTCTCATCCACTTGAGACCTCAAGTTGGGAAATCTTTTACCTTGATAACCATGGAGTCGCCGGCAAACTTACCCGCAATTTCTAGCTGATGGGTTCTGCTACACTTCCGGGGGTGCCTTGATGCTGCGAGCCAGCTTAACTGACGTTGCAATAGGATTTCTGGGTGATTGATTTGGCATCCCACTGCACGTGGTTGAGACAGCTCGAAGGTGTGGGGCAGGGGCATGTAACTCGATCCCATTTTGAAGGTTCCGTGGGTATTGGATCATGAAGCTAGAATGTGGTGTACCAAGACTGGTAGAGAGAACTGCTGATGTTCGGTCAACCACGGCTGGTGGGGCTACAGGTGGTACATTGATTTCAAGGCTTGCTGAACGTTGTTGTCTTGGGGTAGTCATCTGAAGTGGTTGCTGACTTGATAGCTGAATCCACTTATTCGTGAAAGTAGATAATGCTGCTGCAAGATAAAGAAATTTCGTAAGCTATGCGGCATTGAGAGCAATTTTGTTTCATATTTCAGTGTGCATGCAAATATGCAAGCAGTTCATGCTTGCATACAAATGCATTGCAGCCGTTCAAAATTTTTGGACCTGCGTAAGTTTCGTGGGAGTACATGTTTATGCAATATTCCAGTTACTTGAAATGCGTCAAGGTAGACTTATTGGACAACATCTAATTCTCATGAAATTCTCAAAATTTCATTCTCAAACACAAAACAGTTTTCAATTTCAATTTTTCAATTTTTTTCTTCTAATAATAACCTATTCATTATTCAAACACAAAAGCCAAAACAATTTTACAAACTTCAAAATAAAATACAAAAATTAATACAACCTTTTCAAGCTTTAAAACAAAAGTTATATTCAATTTTTTTAAAAAATTTATAATATTTTTATTCAATTTTTTTGTTCTTCTTTCTCAAAACCCAATAAAATATTTTAATTCAAAACTATATTACTATTATTCATTGAATTCTAAGATACTTTAAGCGTCCAAACAAGCCCTTAGACCTTACCAGGCAATGGTAAAATCCGCTACAGCCCCATAACATAGCTTTTTTTTTTTTTTTTTGAGCATCATAACATAGCTTTTAGTCAGATGTTGATGTTGTTTTTTAAAACTAGGAGAACGAATCGGTGATCTCGATCATCACTTACGATATTCCAAATCGTTGTCTTTTTCAACATCACTAGGAGGTTTAGTTCGAGTTCTATTGATAATCGACATAAATGAATGAGCTGAAAGCTAGTTAAGTAGTTTCTGTTGTCTGATCCTCTGAGGGGGGATTAGGGGGTAACGTTCCTTTCTAATCTAATCTGTCATCTATGAGTTCCAGTCAAACCTATAGCTCAATGAATGTAATCTCATAGCAAAATCTGATCTATGTCAAGATGGATAGGTCTAAATTTATGGGGCATGCTTCAATTAACAGTAATGTAAATCATGATTTGATATCAGAATCTGAATTTAAACTCGTAGCAAATAAAACACGACAAAATGGGAATAAACCCACAAAATATGAAGCACAACAAAACAAGAAAATAAGGATCACGACATAAAATGTACATGCACTTGGAAACAGACTGGAATGCCGCTCCCACCTTTGTTCCCACAGACTTCACCAAGCTTCACTTGAATTTTTGGTGGATCATTAGTGGACTTCGCAAGTGTTGGGTTTTAACCATCTAACTAGTTGCTCTTTTAATACAAAAACTGCTAACTAAATCCAAACATGACAGCGATATTGTAATTTAGCTTCATCCATACGGTGATTGATTCAAAAGAAAATTTAGAAAATATTATACTAAATAATAACCCTACAACATCAACTCTTCCAAGAATCCCAAGATACGAGATTTTCGATATAACTACGAAGACATTTCAATACCACACAGGAGTTAGTGGACATGCCAGTTTGATATAGCCCATTTGGTATCTTCGTATCCAGAATTAGTAGGGTTAAATCCGACATTTCAGCAGAAATGCCTGGAACAAACAGTAGTACTTCAAAAAACCATGCATCTAAATGAGAGAGAGTGAGAGAGAGAGAGAGATGTATTACTGAATGCTGTACTAGATCAGTTTTATACCTTGTTCTATGCATACTGACCCAATTGCCCCATGACTCTTTATCAAAGTATCTGCCAATTCCTTATTTAGATTAACTTTGTCGTGAAATGTCTCAAGATCCCTCTGCTTTTGCATTAATGAAGTCTCAGCATCCTAAAGTAACAAATCATACTTCGTGCGTATCTCTTCAATCTCTTTATCACATTTATATCTCAGCTGCAATTTATACTCAAAATGATAAACTTTAGTTAATTAAACAGGAAATATCTAAGAGCTAATAAGCAACAAAAGGAGTTGTGAATAAAAAAATTATTTTCGAAGGCATCGTGGACGAAACATATCTTAATGCCTCTTCAAGGCTTGTTCCTTATCCTTTTGTATTCTTTCCATTTCAATTTGCAGTGGATTTAAACAAACAGGCTGAGGCATCTCAGGTAGAACAGCATGTGGATAATCAATCAATGGTCCAGGAACAGTAGTTCTGCTCCTATCTGCAACATGTTCACTTCTACCAGCAGGTATATATATGGAAGATGGCAGTGGCAAGCAAATGGCAGAATGCAAGAGGTTGGACAAATCCAGTAGATTCCCCAGGGATGCAAGTAGTGAATTGAATTCGGTGGAGGATGGATTTGTCGATATAGGCTGTGAAAACTCAGACAGTAGGACTTAGTTTTCAAGATTAGAATGGTCAAAAGGATTTTTCAGATTTCCCCTTGACCGGTCTGTTTCTTGCACTTGGTTGATACACGGGCCAAATGTATTTAAAACAGACCCATTGCTTATAAAACGATCCTGTATGTGGATCTGTATCTCTCTTTCCCTCAATCTCAATAGCAAACACCTAACTTTGTCACAGACATCATATAATAATACACAGAGATATGAAAACTGTGAAAAAATGAAACCAAAAAGAAAGATATTTGATACAGGAAAATATTCTCAAAAACAGTGTACCTTCATCAATGACATTTGTACTTGGGCACAAGGAGTACTAACAATTCTAGGCCCGTTTCTCTATATACTAGTTCTTCAAACTAAAATACAGCAGAAAATTTCATCCCAGCCAGAGGCATCACAAAAAGCAGCAGGACTCTATTAGCTTCCTTTAGCAACTAAATGTACTGTGGAAGGCAAACGAATTCATTATTATGTCAACAATCCATATGTTTTTGTTCTTTTAATGGATCATCATGAACACCACAGGAGTATTTCATAAATGGAAAGAATTCTTGAGCTTTTTCTTGCTTTTCAATTATTTTACTGCTAGTATTCTTTCATAATGAATTTCGCATTCAAACATATCTGTTGGATAATCCCTAAAGTTATTAAGAAAATGGAGTAAAACCACCCAATAGAAACTACTTGACAAACATTCAAGTACCTGATGTGATGCTGACGAACTTCCATGGGCTGGGCAAGTATCTGTCTGCACCAAGGATGGCCAAGTCCCATTAAACTCCGAACCAGTTGAATCTCTGGAAATAGCCATGACTTCTCCATCTTGCTGCCTGTCCTGAGTATCAGCTGTGCTGTCCAATGTCACAGCATCTTTTTCAGGACACACTCCATTTGGTTGCACAGTATTAGGTAACATTTTCATGGATTCATGCCGCATGATCACTTCACTTAGTGTTTGAGGAACTTCAGAAGGGCCTTCTACTGATTGTATGGTCTGAACATTGCAAACAGAACTCTCCAAATCTGAAGAACCCAGCACAGGGGCACCATTTTTGGGACCATCACGGGAACCGACTTATTATGCTGCTCAACACAAGTTGTTGCCCATTTTAAGGCCATTACTTCTGATCCATTATTCTCTGCATCAGATACTATTGAAACATTTTCTGCTTCCATGGGAAAACTACAAGATATCTTTTCAACATTAGAAAATTCAGGAACTTCAGCTGGCATAACTTGGCATACTTCCACCATCATTCTGGTTTTGAAAAGTAAGGCATGCCCGTAGGAGCAGCATTGTGGGATCCATCATCAATTTCAGATATATCACTTGGTTGCATTCTGCCCACCTTCAACTCCAAGTCACTCCAAGAGGGATTATCTGATATTGCAGTTGGGACCCCTGATTTTGGTTTTCCTAACCAGACTTTAGCTTTGATTTGCTGCTCTTCAAATCTTGAAGCCAACTGTGAAGCCTCAAGTGTTTTTATAGATGTATTTCCATCTGATGATTGTGTTCATCCATCTTTTCCTTTAAGTTATGATCTAATAACCTAAGCTTATCTAACCTCACTGAAATGTCACTATGCTTGGTGCGAATAAGGGCCGACTCTAACCTGTGTGCTTCCTCCAACTTTGCCTTTTCTTCCATCTTCTTTTTGTGAAATTCTTTTTGTTGGTTTTGCATACATTTTTCCACCTTTGTATCAACATTATCAAGGATGTCTTTGATGCTATTGGAGCTATCATTCTTCACCATGTCAGGTGTCTGTTCCACTGTGGTAGGTTCGAATAGATCAGAAAGAGGATGACTTTTATAGCTCATTTGTGTCTTACCTTCTACCACATCTTGTTGGTTAGACATAGTTGATTTTGAAACTTTTGCCCAATGTCCCTTGACACATTCTGCATTCTCTAAACAACATGCAAAACTTTTCTTAATCTTCTCCAATTTGGAGTAGATATTGAAAGTCCCAAAGTACCCCTGTAAAACTACGAAATTGTCTACCAATTTCTTTGAACAAATTTATTAGATCTCAATTATCAAGATTATATAACGAATCAAATACTTTAAAATAAATAATCAAATATGCAAGCCACAACGATTGGTTACGAAGGGAAACCCTTTAAAGAACTCTTTAAAGGTAAAACCCTACTAGGCAACCAAACCCAGGAAAGTCAATCTTATTATTTGAAGAACAATTACAAGCAATCATCAATTATAAAACCTTTGCAATTCGACTATCTTACTTGCCAAGACAAACGACGTTTGTCTTCTACCGCAGTAGCAGCCAGAACCTCTGGCGATTTTCAAATGTTGCCTTTCCTCCTAGAACTCTAGGGGCTGAATTCCAATCACACGATCCTCCAACACTGGAGCACGATCACACTTAAAGAGAGATGAAAAATCCCATGAAATTCACAAGTGAATTTTCTCACACATATGCTCAGAATATCCTCTCTGAAATTCGTGGCTCAAAGTCCATAATAAGATACAAAACTGAATCCCTTTAAATAGAAATTTTGGAAAGAGTTCCAGTCACAGTAGGACTCTGCTGACGATTAGGAACAGTCGCGAAGACGTGTTTCGACGGACTGCTAACATTTCGCAAATAACAATCTTCTGGATTGACTAATCTGTCCAGCTTTCTTCAGGATATACCAGGACTCAATTTTAACTTTCAATGACTTATCTAAACAACACCTAAGACTTCTAGATAGACTCAACATTGTTTAGAGATAAATAAATAATTATTTTACATTCATCCAACAAATTCAAATATAATGATAAGATAAGCCTTATCATTTAGTCAAATAATGATAAGATAAACCTTATCATTTAGTCATCTAATCCTAGCCAATTTTCACCTTAACAGATATAATCCACCTCCGCTTCCTTGCAGACATAATTTAAGTTCAGTTTTGCAAGAGCAATTGATTCAATGTGATCAATACTATGTTCCGGCAAAGAAGCTGCAACGCAACACAGAAAAAATATCCATTAGTAGTAATTGCATCATGCATAAGTGCACAAGCGCATCCAAGATATTCATCATCATTGTACATCAAGATCACAGACAACACAAGCACAAATACACATACAAGAATAGGGGGGCAACAATACACACACAGCACAGCTGCACAAGAGAGGTATCATCTGAACTGTGGTACCAAAAAAAGCTTCCAACTGATGCAAACAAACCCCAAAGAAGACACACTTTCCCAAAACGTAAGTTTAGTAGTGTCATCTACTATAAAATGTTTGTCATTTCCTACTCTAGTTGAATACTTTTGAGGAATTCAAGGAGAGTTCTTGAATTGTGGTTACTAATGAGATGCATAGTCAGTTAATAAAATTTTCAAAAAAAAAAAAAGGTTTATTGCATGATAACATCTCTTTACATAACATTTTGGAAATAAACTATTAAATTTATTATATTAACTTGTAAGCTCTTTGCTATTTCACAGTCGTATTTATGGTATTTGAGGCCTGTGTCACATTGGTGACAACACTTTGAGCATCTAAATCTATGTGATGCCTATTTGATGTCTGTGAGGCATTAGTGATTATCGGTCTCTGTGGCCTTGCATCTATGTGATGTCTATTTGACATTCATGCTGGCTTGTCTTTCGGTTTGGGATGAATCACCAGTTTTTTGTTATGTAGCTGTGAAATTTACTTAGGCATAGCCTAACTACACAGGTCTTAAAGAAGAGAAACACCCATTTAGGATTATAAGCCGATACAGAGAGTCAAGGACATATAGCCCATTAAAGTATCGCATAAACCCAAAGCAACAAAAGTGTCAAGAATTTTTCATTTCATTCGCGGTCTGCTTGCAATCTTTAAAACTTCCTATTATTTAGTTCAGATTTGTTGGAGTATGAAAATTTATTAGGAAGGGCTGGGAGGATTTCATTTGTAATTTCAGATTTGTGGCAGGTCGAGGAACTAGAGTCAGATTCTGGTTTGATATTTGGTGTATTGATGTTGCCTTAAAGGAGGCTGTTTCTTCTCTTGTCAGAATTGCATTGCATAGGAAGCTTCTGTTGCTGAATATATGGACACCTCAAACGACCTGGTGCAGTGGAATGTGTCATTTATTAGAGCAGTTCAAGATTGGGAAGTGGGAGATATTTCTGGTTTTTTTCAGCACCTTGTATGCATTAAATTTGGAGTGTGGTGGGAAGGAAAAACTGCTGTGGATTCATCCCAGGAACAAGAATTTTTCAATTAGATCCTTATATGATGCTGTGTATACCCATTACTCAACTGCTTTCCCTTGGTAGCGCATTTGGAAAAGCAAAGTGCTCCTAAAAGTTGCTTTTTTTGGTTGGCTGGTCTCTTATGGAAAAATTCTAACCATAGATAAGTTGAGGAAGTATCGCATTTTGATAATGGATTGGTTCGATGAGATGTTTGTAAGGCTGGACATTGCTTGGGTGATGCCTAAAAGGGTGGTGGATCTTTTGGCTTGTTGGAATGGAATATGGAAAAATCATCAAATAGCGGTTGTTTGGAAGATGGTGCCTGTCAAATTGTGGTTATGTGGTGTATATGGAATGAGAGGAATGGACAATGTTTTGAAAACAGAGAACGCTCATTGGGGGGGATTAGACTTATTTTTTCAATCTTTGTTACTTTGGGCTAAGGCCATTGTTTTAGAGGGGATTAATTTTAATGACTTTTATGCTTCTTTTTCTTGCTTGTAGGCTGTAATTATGTATTTCTCTCTTGTATACTACCTGTCTACCTGGGTTTTGCCTAATTATGAGGATCAATAAATTTTCTTACTTATAAGAAAAAAAGTTCCTTCCAGATGCACCACATAGAGCATATGGGAGCCATCTACAGTTTTATTGTTCTTTTTATGCATACAATATCAATCAACAACAATGATCTGACGCTTGCTAAGATTATCCATGGCTTTCCTTATGAAGTTGTCCGAACAGGAAATGCTGCTTTAAGAAGTGCCCTAGTCCTTCAAATACTCCTCTAAGGAAAGAGGTTGTTCTTTTTAATAATGAAGATTTGATAGAATGAGCGGGTGCTAAACTTCTCTTTCTTATATGGGCTCAAAGGGTCTGGTCTCCACCTCCGATTCTTGGTCTAGAAGAGCACAGTAAGTTAAAATTCTGTGATAGAACTAATCTCCCAATCTTGGGCTACTCGGAAAATGTTGCCATTCCATTGAAGTGAAACTCTAGAAAAATACCTACTAAAGCTTCCTGCTCCCTCGCAATCCCATACTGTTGGAAAGTTTCCAAAATTTGCCTAGTCAACTCTGTTATATTTTAGGAGATATTGGCTGTAAATGTGTGAATATTCTAGGAGATTTAGTTTCCTTGAAAGTTAGCATTTAATTTATTCTTTCCTTTTCCTTCTACTGTAATCTATTTATACTGCCTTGTACCTATGTTACGAATAATGAGAATTATTCCTACAAATTATGCTCTCATTCTAGATGGTATCAAGAGTAAGTTCCGTTTCTGATTCATGTAAAAACCCTATTCCCTCTTATGTTGCTGTCAAGCCTTTTACCATGGCTGATACTTCAAACAACAAATTATAACCAAAACCTACCCATTTTGAACCATACTGTGTCCAAATTACAAACATACGACTGAATGAGATTAACTTCCTACGATGGTCACAATCAGTCAGGATGTATATTCAAGGGAGAGGGAAGGTAGGGTACTTGACTGGTGAAACCAAGGAGCTTGAGAAAACAGACCCATCCTATGCTGTATGGGATACAGAAAATTCCATGGTGATGGCGTGGCTTGTGAATGCTATGGATGAAGAAATTAGTGCCAACTACATGTGCTATTCGACTACAAAGGAGCTCTAGGACAATGTTAGTCAGATGTATTCTAACCTTGGACATTATTCTCAGATATACGAATTGCAGCAGAAAATCAGTAATACTCACCAAGGAGAAGGCAATGTGACCAAGTATTTCAATGTTCTTAAGGGACTTTGGCAAGATTTAGACTTATTTAATGATTATGAATGGAAAAATTCTGATGATTGCAATCATAATAAGAAGATGGTGGAGAATGCCAGAATTTTTAAATTCTTGGCTGGACTTAATAATGAATTTGATGAAGTTAGGGGAAGGATTCTAGGGAGACAGCCATTACCTCCACTTGGAGAGGTATTTTCGAAGGTGCGAAGAGAAGATTGTCGTCAGAATGTCATAATGAAAACAAATGAGGATGTAACTGTGGAGAACTCTGCATTAGTTATTGCCAACCCTGCTCCTTATTGTGTTACTAGCACAAATCTGTCCACTGCCAATATTTCTGCACAATGGTCCTATTCTAACCAAATGGGGTATGAAGATAAGTCTCGGGTATGGTGTGATTATTGCAATAAACCACGCCACACTAGAGAGACTTGTTGGAAACTCCATGGAAAGCCTGCAAACTGGAAGAGCAGCAAATCTAGAACCTCTGGCAGCCACTATATAGCCCCTAAAGCCAATGAAGCAAAGGCTAATTTCCTAAGTGTTGAACAGGTGGATCATCTTCTTCAATTGCTGAAATCCACTCCTACATCCGGTCCTCCTACTGGTTCCTTGGCCCAAACATGTAATACCCCTAGAACCTACTCTTGTGGCTTAACTCTTGCACCATGGATTATTGATTCTGGTGCATCTGACCATATGACCAGTACTTCACAATTTTTTCAATCTTATTACCCTTGTCCTAGTAATAAAAAAAAGTCAAAATTGCAGATGGAAGTTTCTCATCTATTGCAGGAACAGGTTCTGTCCAAATCTTTGAGAAAATTGAACTAAAATCTGTCCATCATGTTCCTAAACTTGTTTGTAATTTGTTGTCTGTTAGTAAACTCTCACGGGATTCTAACTGTCGTGTCATATTCTTTGATTCCCATTGTGAATTTCAGGACCAACTCTCGAGGAGGATGATTTTTAGTGCCAGGATGATTGATGGAATGGACTCTATTATTTTGATGAGACCCTATTCAACATTAAACAAGCTCAGGGTTTGAGTAGTAGTCGTACTAGTTCTATGCCTGTACAAGAATAAATTATGCTTTGACATCTTTGACTTGAACATCTTAGTTTTCTCTATCTAAAACATTTGTTTCCCAACTTATTTAAAATTGTTGATTGCAACTCTCTTCATTGTGATACTTGTCATCTATCCAAGAGTCACCGGAACACTTATCAATTAAAAGGTTATCATGCTTCAAAACCTTTTTATTTAATTCATAGTGATGTTTGGGGTCCCTCAAAATCACCACTGCATCTGGAAAAAAATGGTTTGTGACATTTATTGTCGATCATACACGGTTGTGTTGGGTGTATTTGATGAGTGATAAATCTGAAGTTGAAAAATTATTCAAGGATTTTTATCATATGGTTCAAAATTAGTTCCAAACACAAATAAGTATCCTTAGAACTGATAATGGTAATGAATAGTTCAACAAATGTTTAGGAACTTTTTTGTCAGAAAAAGGTGTTCAACATCAATCTATTTGTTATAACACCCCACAATAAAATGGTATTGCGGAGCGAAAAAATTGTCATTTATTAGAGGTTGCACGTGCCCTAATGTTTTCTATGCATGTTCCTAAATATTTATGGGGTGATGCTATTTTGATTGCCTGTTATCCCATTAATAGGATGCCTACTCGTGTTTTGAAATACATCACTCCTTTAGCTTGCCTAAAGGAGCTTTTCCCTACTCGTCGAGTAACATCAAATTTACAACTAAAAGTTTTTGGCTGCACTGTTTTTGTTCATATACCAACCCATCTTTGGTCCAAACTTGACCCTAGGGCATAAAAATGTGTTTTCCTCATATATGCTCCTAATAAGAGAGGGTACAAATGTTTTAACCATATTACAAAGAAAACTCACATCAGTATGGATGTTTTTTTCCTTGAAAAACAGCCTTACTTTAGCCATAACTATCTTCAGGGGGAGAAAGAGAAGAGTGAAGATGAGTTTTGGCAAACTTCTAATCTTTTTCCTAATGTTTTAATTGAAATTGACATGAACATCCATACTCCTTTAGAAGGTCAGAAAACAGAAAATTTATCTAGTGAAAATAATGGAAATCCGAGTCTACCTGTGCAAGGCATAAGTGATTCACAACCAGGGGGAGAAATACTACCAGAGACATCTGAACTTTGTGTTTATACTAGAAGAAGAGATCGTCATAATAATATAAATCCTTCTTCCAATCCAGAGCAAAGCCAATCATCATCATCTCTACAAGTTGGTCCCTCCAATACGCCAGGTAACTCTTCTACTCCAACTCTTTTTGTTGACAATTCTGCTGATCTAGATTTACCTATAGCCCTTAGGAAATAAGTTAGAACCTGCACCACACATTCTATTGCCAAATATCTATCCTATCATAGACTCTCTGATACCCATAAGGCCTTTACATCCAATATTTCTCATCTGTTTATTCCAAGAACCATTCAGAAAGTCTTGGATCACCCCGGAATGGAGATTGGCTGTTCAAGAAGAGATGAATGCACTAATTGCTAATGACACTTCAGAAATTGGTGATCTACCAAAGGGGAAGAAGACTGTGGGCTATAAATGGGTATTTACAGTCAAATTCAAGGCTGATGGTAGTGTAGAGAGGTACAAAGCAAGACTTGTGGCAAAGGGGTTCACTCCAAAATTTTGAATGCCGTTTCGGTGACCATTTCGGTTAAGGCACTGGAACGAAATATTTTGGTACCAGTATGTTTCAGTGTATCGTTTCGGGATTAATTATATATTATATAAAAATATTTATATGTATATATAAACGAACAACTAATAAAATAAATACATATATATATATGTAAGTGTGTATCATGTATATGTATATATATATATATATAGAAGAATTGAATATTTATAAAATGAATATATGTTGAAAAAAATCACAAACTTGAGTTAAGACACAAAAATAAAGAAAAAAAATAAAAGAATGGATAAAGTACTAAAAATAATGATATTTAAAAAAAATAGAGAATGAGGGAACATATTTAAAATTATTAAAAAATTAAAATTATATAAATATATTTATATTTTGGAATTAATTAAATACTATTTGGATTTAAAATTTACAAAAATTTCATTGAAGTATAAAAAAATTACAAAAATAGCCCTAAACGGAATGGAGATCGAAATACACAATTCTAGCCAAAATGGCCGGAATTTAACCGGAATGACAGAAATTTGAAGCGGAATGGAATGGGGTGGTAGAGTGTACCAGACACCACTGGAACGGCAAATTCCGGCCGGAACGGAACGGAATTCAAAACCTTGGTTCACTCAAACATATGGAATTGACTACCAGGAAACTTTTGCTCCCGTAGCCAAGATGAACTCAATCCGTGTATTATTATCCCTAGCAGTCCATTCCAATTGGCCCTTGTATCAATTAGATGTGAAGAATGCCTTCTTAAATGGAGACCTAGAGGAGGTAGTTTTTATGGATCAACCACCAGGATTTGAAGGCATAGAAGGCAAATGGAAGGTGTGTAGATTGAGGAAGTCTTCAAATGGACTTAAACAATCTCCTAGAGCTTGGTTTGAACGCTTTGGGAAGGTGATAAAGAGTCACGGCTACTGCCAAGGTCAAGCTGACCACACTATGTTCTATAGACACACTGGTGGAGGCAAAGTAGCTATACTTATTGTCTATGTTGATGATTTTATTCTGACAGGGGATGACAACAATAAAATTGAGAGATTAAAGAAGATTCTTGCTAAGGAGTTTGAAATCAAAGACTTAGGTAACTTGAAATATTTTATTGGAAGTTTGCAAGGTCAAAGAAAGGTATATTTGTTTACCAACGAAAATATATTCTTGATTTACTTGGAGAAATAGGTTTATTAGGGTGTAAAGCTGTAGAAACACCTATAGAACCGAATCTAAAACTTCAACCAGCTAAACCTGAAGAAGTAATCAAGAGAGAACAATACCAAAGATTGGTAGGGAAACTCATGTATCTCTCTCACACACGGCTTGACATAGTCTTTGCAACAAGTGTGGTAAGCCAGTTTATGCACTTACCAGGACCTGAACATTTTGATGTTGTATACAAAATCCTAATGTGANAAGTGGAAATATACACTGATGCAGATTGGGCTGGAAGTGTCACTGATAAGAGATCAACTTCTGGCTATTGCACATTTGTTGGAGGAAATTTAGTAACATGGCGCAGCAAGAAACAAAATGTGGTGGCAAGGAGTAGTGTAGAGGCTGAGTTTAAGGCTGTTGCTCATGGAATTTGTGAAGCACTGTGGATTAAAAGATTGCTGGAAGAGTTGAAAGTTACTAGTTCATTACCAATGAAATTGTATTGTGATAATAAAGCTGCGATAACTATTGCTTATAATCCAGTTCTTCATGATAGAACAAAACATGTAGATGTGGGCAAGCATTTTATCAAGGAGAAAATAGATAATGGGGTAATTTGTTTGCCCAATATTTCTACAGTTGAGCAAGTAGCAGACATACTTACAAAGGGACTGCCAAAGAAATAGTTTGAAAACTTAATCAGCAAGCTAGCTATGGAAGACTTCTTCAAACTAGCTTGAGGGGGAGTGTTGGAAAGTTTCCAAAATATGCCTAGTCAACTCTACTGTATTCTAGGAGATAATGGCTGTAAATGTGTGAATATTCTAGGAGATTTAGTTTCCTTAAAAGTTAGCATTTAATTTATTCTTTCCTGATTTATTCTTTCCTTTTCCTTCTACTGTAATCTATTTATACTGCCTTGTACCTATGTTACGAATTTAATGAGAATTATTCCTACAAATTATTCTCTCATTCTAGAGTATTAGTGGGGATTTTAACATCACTCGCTTTCCTAGTGAGAGATTGGGGGAGTCTTGTATTAGTTCGACGATGAATGAGTTTTTTTAGTTCATTTTTTATTTCAATCTTTTGAACCTTCCTTTTGTCAGAGGTGAGTTCACATGATCCAACAATCAGGGTTGGTTGAGATTGGACAAGTTCTTGTTTCTCCCTCTTGGAAGGCTCATTATCTAGAGTTGTGTTAGAAGAGATTGCTTAGGGTATACACAGATCATTTCCCTATTTTGTTGGATTGGGAGGTATTCAAGGGGGTCAAATGTACTTTAAGTTAAAATATGTGGTTAGGAGCTGATGGTTTTGGGGAGAAGGTTAAACATTGGTGGTCATCTTATCAACTTCCTAGCACCCTTAGTTTCATTCTTGCTAGTAAGCTTAAGACTTTGAAGAATGATTTGAAGAAGCAACACCATTGAGATGCTTCATTCTAACAACCATGTGATTTCTAATCATTTTGAGATTAAGGATCATATTATGCATTATCATGAGTCTCCCCTTAGAACAAGCTAATTGGAGGCCAAATCTTGATGGTTTGGCTTTTGACTCAATTGATCCTCAAAGTGCCAGATGGTTGGAATGGCCTTCCGATGAAGATGAGATCCATAATGTGGTTAGGGGGATGGCAAAAGACAAAGCTCACGGGCCTGACGGCTTCTCCATGTCATTCTTTCTAGCTTGTTGGGATATCGTGAAAGATGATGTTTTTGGGCTATTCCATGAGTTTCATTCCTTTATAAAGTTCAAAAAATGCCTCAATACAACCTTCATTGCTCTTATCCAAAAAAACCAAGGGCTTCGAAGGTAAAGTATTTTTGACCCATAAGTCTTGTGAGTGGGTTTGTAAGATACTTTCGAAAGTCCTTACCAACCATATGAATACGGTTATGGAGTAGATTATTTCTAAGCCCTAAAATGCATTTGCCAAGGAGAGACAAATTCTTGACTCAGCGCTCATTGCCAAGGAATGCCTAAAGAGTATAATTAAAAAGGGAGTTCTTGGTATTCTTTGTAAGTTTTGCATAGAAAAGGCGTATGATCATTTGAATTGGGATTTCCTCTTGTATTATGTGAATTGGGATTAGGCATTGTGTATCCATGACTCGTATCTTGGTGTTAGCAAATGGCACCCCTGTGGGCTTTTACAGCAACTCTTGTGGCTTGAGGTATTGTCCCCTTTCATCTTTGTTATTGTTGTGGAGACACTTAGCAGGATGGTGGAGGTTTTCTCTTCAATTCTTGGTGAGACATGCTAATAATGATTTTATCATTGTCTCTCATCTTTTTCCAGATGATACTTTACTTTTTTGCGAGGCTGATCATGGTTAGATACAAGCATTGCGGGCCCTCTTGTTATGCTTTGAAGCTTCATCAGGCTCAAGGTGAATCTTAGGAAGTCTAAGATAGTACAAGTGAGGGTTGTGAGCAATATCAGAAGTTTGGCTAGTTTTTTTTGGGTGCAAGGTCACATCTTTGCCTATAAAATATTTGGGTCTCCTTTAAGGGCTCCTTTTAAGGCCAAAGTCATTTGGGATGGGGTCATTGAGAAGATCGAGAGATGGTTGGCAAGGTGGAAGAGGATATATTTGTCAAAAGGGGGTAGAACCACTTTAATCAAGTGTACTCTCTCTAATCTCCCCACTTATTTTCTATCCTTATCTCCTTTGCTTGTAGGAGTGGCCAAGCAAATTGAGAAGTTATTTTGAGCTTTTTTGTGGGGTGGAAATTGGGAAGGAGGCCAAGTTCCATTTGAACAGTTGGGAAAATTTTGCTCCCCAATTTCTAATGGACAATAAGTGGTTTGTAATTTGACAAATTTTAACAAAGCTGTTTTGGGAAATGGTTGTGGAAGTACCACCTAGAATTAGATTCTTTTAGGAGGGATTTTTTTTTATATAAGTAAAAATATTATATATATTAATAGGAGTAACCAAGTACACTAGACGTATACAAAAAAACACCTAGCTCATAGTAGAGAGCTCTTAATGACTCAAAACACCCATGAAAAACTACCCAAAATACACCAAGCTAATTGGAATAGAACACACCTCCCCAACCCCAACCCCTTGGAATAGAATTGGGTGCCTTGGGTTTTTTCTCTCTTCGGACTACTCCAAATATTCATCCAAGGGAAAAAAAAAAGACCCGACTTATTGGATGGATGTTATTGACTTCAAATATGAAAGTGCTTAGGGGGTTAGTGCTCTAAGGAGTTTACGGAGTGGTTTCATGGAAAAACATTAGGAAGGACTGGGAAAGTTTTGCTACTAACATATATTTTGAGGTTGGAGAAGGATCCAGAATCAGATTTTGACATGATACTTGGTATCTTGCACTCAAGACGATGTTCTTTTCCCTTCATCGTTTAGCTTCTGATCAGGAGGCCATGGTGTTGGACCTTTTGCTTAACACCAATGATTCTTACAAGTGGAACATTCGCTTTACTAGAGATGCTCGTGATTAGGGAAATTAGTGCTTTTTCTAAGTTTTTCAGTTCCTTTTATGCATGCTGTGAGTATTGACTGAGATGAGCAAGGTACCTTCCAAAGTTTGTTCTTTATTTGTCTCTCTTGGTAAAATCTTGACTACAGACAATTTGAGAAATGATGGTGTTATTGTCATGGATTGGTACTTCATGTGTAAGAAGAATGGTGAATCAATTATTGCATTGTGAGGTGGCTAAGGCACTTTTGGGATGAGATTTTCAGTAGATCAAGTATCGCATGGGTGATGCTGGGGAGATGGTGGATCTCCTAGCTTGTTGGAATGGTCTTCAAGGTTGCCCTAGGTGGCTGCAGTTTGGAGAATGATTCCTTGGTCTTATGTGGTGTATTTGGCTAGAACGGAATGATAAATTCTTTGAAAATAGGGAGTGCAATTTAGAGGAACTTTGAAGGCTTTATTTGCAAACTTCATTGCTTTGGTTTTCTCCTACATTGTATTCGATGGAACTAGTGCTCATGATTTTCCTGTTTCTTTTTATGGTTCCTAGAATGTAGTAGGTGTTTTCTTTTGTGTACTCCCTACGTACTTAAGCAACACCTTTTTTTTTTTTTTTAAGTACTTGAGCAATAACTATTTCATTCTTGTTAACAAAGTTATTTTTACCTATCAATAAAAAAAAAAAAAAAAACTTGATAGCTTCTAGCATCATGTTGCTGGGATGTACAAGGTACATTCACCACAAGAATGAGAGTGTCCCCCAACACTTATTCATAAGCTGTTAAACACAGCAGAATTAGGAGTGTCGGAGGATGACACCCCAACAATAGTAGGTATTATCAAGAGGCAAACAACCATATACAAAGTAAGCTCAAAAAACCATCTAACTTCTTGAACTACACTGTGTCCCTAGACATTGGAAACTATAGAATAAAATTTTTAAAAAGAGGCTAAAGGCTACAACCATATCCAAGCCACCCCTTCCAGAAGACTTAAGCCTCGTTTACTTTTACAAAAATTTTCATCTTATCTAATATAATTATTACAACTTTTTCAAATTCTCATACAAAATAAAATAAATAATTCAAAATTTTTAAATCCCGAAATAATAATAATATTAAAAAAAATATATTCTAACAATATTTTATTTAATTTTTAACTTTTATCTCAACTAATCTCATCTCATCTCATCTGCAAAGACAAACAAAGCCTTAGGTTGTGTTTGAGTAGTGAGATGATTTCAGATATTCTGTGAATGGTGAAAAAGTAATAATAAAATATTAAATAATAGTAAAAAGTCGAAAAAAGTAGGTGAAAAATAATAATAAAATAATAAATATAAGTGGAGTGTTCTCACTACCCAAATGGAGCCTTAGACAAGACTAGAATTAGGTATTGATCTTGTGCACAAGTAAAATGCATGACATCCAAGAATTCAAAAGGTTAACCAAGAAACAGATTTGACCAAAGTAAACACAATTGGAGATGATGAATTGATAACAGGTTTAAAAGGTAAGATCCCATATTAAAGTTTGTTTAAGACAAACAAGCAATAATGGAAAGAAATCAATAAAAATAAGGCAACTCACAAGAGCTTTCCTCCATGCTTGCAGATGATGCAAGTCTTGTATTCACCGTCTGTTTATCATTTATACAGGATTTCATACTCCGCAAATCTGCGGGACATTCTCCATTATGTTCCATGTTAAGCTTAGCCACACAGTCCCGTCCATCCTAGTATTGAACAGAAGAATATGTGCAGAGGAAAAATCTCAAGGATTCTTAACAGAATAAAATTAGCATATAGATATTTCCACTAGAAATAAAAGTCGAATTACAATAACGATGTAAGACCCCATCGGCAGTTCTATATGGCTAAGATGAAAATTTTTATTGGGCCCATGAACTTCTACAAGCCCTTCTGATATTTTATTGTATAAGTTGGGCTTCTCTTGGATCTACGGATCTGGCCCATTTGGAAATCAACCGAAACTCCTCCCGCCTGTCATACTCCCATCTCGGCAGGGCCTCTATAGTTTTCTTCCTCCATGCTTCTCTCTAACAGTACCCACTGTGCCCTCCTACTCCAATTCAACCTTTACAGTCCCTTTTCTTTTTAAATTTCCCTTGCCCACGTTTCCAAATAAGACCGAAAGCCCCTTCCTCCTCTTTATATATTTCACAAACGTAGCTCTCATCTCTCACACATCCTCCCTAGTTTCTTATACTTCCCAAAACAATTTTCTCTCTCTCTCTCTGCTCTATCTCTCACTGCCCGCCTCTGCATTGCTCAAACAGAAACCCAGCTGCAAACCAGCTTTTTCGCAAACGACCAACTCTGCACTACTAAAGATAGACCAACAAAAGCCCAAGCAGGCGCAGACTGTTGCCCACACTCAAAAAGGCATACCACAATATCTCTCTGGTTTACATTGCCTCTCTTTCCCTGCACTGTCTCTCACTCGTCACTGCATCAAAGACAGCTGAAGCCCAAAACAACCATTCATGTACTAGATGTGTTATAACCTTTGAACACTATGACTATTTGAGTCGTTCAAACATTAGATTGCACCAAACCTCTCTTCGTGTTTCCTCATTTCTTAGCAAAAAGAAGTACCTTTAGGACTTATACCCTGCAACCTGCTAACGCTAAAAAATGCACACAAATTACAGAACTACAATCTACCCATTATGAAATATATTCTTAAAAATTTTTTTTTAATAGATAATTTGTTTAATAAAAATGATTAGTTGATAAAAGTACAATGAAAACAGAATATTAAATGAGCGAGCATACAGGAAGAAAGATGCTTTGCAACTCATGGCTCGGTTCCGAATTACCAAACCGGTTTTTACTTGAACCAAAATCTACCCTGCAAAAAAATAAATGGAAATTTTGAGTTGTCAGTCTTGTCCATGATCCATTTGATATTAATATTTTACCTTCCATTCAAAAGAGATTATTCTACTGTCTGAAGCTTTATGTAGAGTATTGGGGGAAAGTAATTGAGAAGGATTTCAAATACTAAACATATATGGTTTTCTGCAACCATTTATATCAGTGATCCTGTTGAAGTTCAAGATACTAGGGGTTGCTGGATGATAACAACAGTCAAGTTTTTCAGAAAGGACACAGACATGCATTTCTTACTAGAACAAGGTTTGATATGGCATTTACAGCCATGTCAAAGTAGGATTGGCATTTGTACATAACTGTGGCCACGATGAATTCATATCATACGCATCCTTAGACAAGTTCTGTTCCTTTCCCTTCATCTCTTTACATGAATAGATATTTAACTGACAGAAAAGATATGTGGCTGTATACAAGAAAGAGTTGATCCACTTTTTTAAAACAAGATTTTCTATAGACAATCGGTTAACACTCAATAGAGACCAACCTGCACAGACAGTTTTGGACAGAATGTTTCTACAAGTGAAGAGTTGAAATAATTTGATCAGATGAAAATTGATTACTACTTGTAGAACGTAGATGCAGGCAAACATCTTACATGTATAAAATACATTCCACACATACATGAATTCAGCAAAATGCATTTAGACAATGTTGCAATGCCCATTTCTCTGATTTTCACAAATTTTTCATAGCTATGTTTCTATCATGTCAAGTGACATGACTGGGAGGTTGATGCACATACTTGATTCTTTAATCTGCTATATTCTACTAGCTTGAGATAAGGAGAGGAAGACAAGCTTATTAGGGACCCTTCTAAGAAAAGGATCTTTTTGTTATAGAAATAATTCAGAAACTTCATTAAGAGAAAATAAGGGCGCAACCGAAGTACACTGAAACAAAATGAAAAAAATATAACCACCTAGCTATAGGAAGAAAATAAGCAAGATTCCGCAAATGCACCAGCATTCCAGCACAACAATATGCCACTTTCTCATCATTAAAAAAATCATCCCTCAAAGGCGCTTGGTTTCTCCACATACACTTCCATTTAATAAAGAGAGAACTGGAGAGATTGTCAAATTTGCTTCAATACCCTCAAATGAGAGTTTTCCCGTATATTATATAAACTGAGCCTTAATTACGGTCCAGAAATTATATGTAAAATAGGAAAGAATAAAGCAGTACAGGAAAGGAAATAATATTAGCGCCTATACCCATATATACAACTACTGCTATTTACATAAATATTTACTGCCATATATAGATATCATTGACATCCCCCCTCAAATTGATGTTGGTCAATCAAGAAGCATCAATTTGTCAATCATGAATTGATGACAGTGGCAAGACATGGCCTTGGTAAAGACGTCGACAGTTTGGTGTTCGGTGGAAATGTGAGGAAGTGTAATTACATGATGATCAAATCCCTCAAGAATGGAATGACAATCTACTTTAATGTGTTTGGTGCGCTCATAGAACATAGGATTGGCCGTAATATGAATAGCACTGGTGTTATCCGCATGAAGAGGGGTAGGAATAAGTTGCAGAACACCAAGTTCACTTAGTAAACCCCGAAGCCACACAATCTCAGAACATGCTGATGACATAGCACGATACTCATATTCAGTAGAAGATTTGGATACATGATCTTGCTTCTTACTTTTCCAAGAAATGAGAGCATTGCCAAGAAACATACACCAACGAGTAATAGAACGACGAGTATCCACACAAGTAGCCCAATCAGCATCACTGTAACCTGTTAATTGTAAGGAATTCTCAATAGGAAAGGATAAACCTCTACCAGATGTACCTTTGAGATAACGAATGATCCGTCGTACTGCTGTAAGATGAGATTGACTACGAGCTTGCATAAACTGACTGACTTGCTGGACAGCAAAGGAAATATCAGATCGGGTAATAGTCAAGTAATTTAAACTCCCTACCAATTGCCGATACAGAGAGGGATCAGATAATACATCACCCTCATCCCGACAAATCTTTAAATTGATCTCCAAAGGTGTAAGTAATGAGTTTCTAGATTGAAGCCCAGCCAAGATGAGAATCTCTTGGGTATACTTGTGTTGATGCAAAAGCATACTATTGGAACAAGAATGTACCTTGAGACCAAGAAAATACTGAAGTAGACCAAGGTCTTTCATATGAAAGGTAGTTTTGAGATGCTGTTGTAGTCGCTCAATCAGGTGAGAATCAGAACCTATGATAACTATATCATCGACGTATACTAAAAGGAGAACAAGTCCAATGGCAGTTCTTTGAATAAAAAGAGAAGAATCAAACCAACTTTGAGTAAAATGAAAATCAAGAAGAGTGGTGCAAAACTTCTCAAACCATGCACGTGGTGCCTGCTTTAAGCCATACAAAGACTGCTTCAACTGACAAATCTCAGTGGAGGATGAACTGAACATACCAGGAGGAGGAGACATATAGATTTCTTCCTTCAAATCCCATGTAAGAACGCATTTTTCACATCCATTTGCCCTAAGAGACCAGCCTTTGGAAGTAGTAATGGCGAGAAGAGTACGTACAATAGTCATCTTGGCGACGGCTGCAAAGGTCTCCACATAATCAAGGCCATACTCTTAACAATTTCCAAGAGCAACTAAACGGGTATTATATCTGTCAATAGTACCATTAGGCCTGAGTTTAATAGTGTACACCCATTTGCAGCGAATGAGTTTTACGCCATTAGGACATGGGACGATGTCCCAAGTGTAGTTATCTTGAAGAGCTTGAAGTTCATCTTGCATAGCTTGCCGCCAACAAGCTTGAGCAACAGCCTGAGAATAAGACTTGGGCACAGAAGTAGTATCAAGAGTAGCCTGATGGGCAGTATGTACAAACCCATACCTATCTAGGGGACGTGAAACTCGAGATGATCGTCGAGGTTCAGTTGGGATGGGATCAAATGTCAGTTTTGTGATAGGAAGGGGTAGCGAAAACTGTGGACGATGTCTTTGATAAACAAGCCCTGGCTTAAAACGCTTAAGAGTACAAGAGACATCATAAAAAATAGGCAACTAAGCAGAAGTAGAATCATGTGAAATGCAAGATTGGAAGAAATATTGGTTTTCAAAGAAAACCACATTTCGAGAGACACGGAGCTTGTGAGCATCCACATCATAACACACAAACCCTTTATGAACATTACTATACCCAAGAAAAGCACACTGAGCAACCTGAGCAGAAAGTTTGTGAACAGGATTACGGTTTATCAAACTAGCTCGTGCAGTCTCAAACTCAAGTCTTACTTTCATCAAGAATTGATCTCTTTGACTCTTAGCATGAACAACTTGGAATGCTTCTAGGGCTGCCTTAGGAACTTTCGAATATACTATCCCAGAATACTCACTCCATAAATTTAGAATCCAGCATAGAACTATTCAATAGAGATTACCTTGTCTGTAGGTGGAAATATCTAACTCAACTTGAAATTTGCATGCAGCATTGTCATGATAATATACACGGCTAAAATAGTCCCACATCTCCTTAGCAGTAGTAAATGATCGAATATTGCTAACCATATGTGGTTCAATGGAACTTAATAGCCATGAAACAATCTTGGCATCTTTGCTAGACCAAGAACTAAATTCTTTGAGATCAGTAGGAGCCACAGAAGATCCATCCAAGTGACCCCATAATTCCTTTCCTTTCACAAACATTCGAAACTGGAATTCCTAGCTTCCATAATTCTTCCCATTAAAGCAAATGATTGAATTTTCACCCGACATGATTATCACAAAATTAGAATGAGTAAAAAAAATTAGTTGCCGATAGACAACACCAGGATTAGAACCAGAAAAATTTTCCACCACAAAAAATAGAAACTGTCGACCACCCAGAATATGCTAACCCGAGAGATAAATGTACCGACAAACAAGAAACAATTGCCTGTAAAAAAAAAAAAAAAACAGATTGCACCAAAATGCCAGATAACACTGGCCCACAAACTGAGTGCAGCAAAACAGCCAAAGAACACCTCTCTGAAAAACAGAGGGTGCGGATAACCCCAGTGACCACTGACCCAGAATAGAAAGCACCGAAAACAGCCAAAGACTTCTGGCATAAGGACAGAAGGTGTCGAAATACCAGAATAGCCAGAACAGAGTGTATCGAAAAGGGAAAACTTTATTAACACTAACCCAGAGATATTCGATGCCGACAATAGCGAAAACTTAGCCCAGAAAAGTTAGCTCTGATACCATGTCAAATTTGCTTCAATACCCTCAAATGAAAGTTTTCCTGTATATTATATAAACTGAGCCTTAATTACCATCTAGAAATTATCTGTAAAATAGGAAAGAATAAAGCAGTACAGGAAAGGAAATAATACTAGCGCCTATACCCATATATACAACTACTGCTATTTACATAAATATTTACTACCATATATAGATATCATTGACAGAGATGAGCACTTTGAAATAAGATTTCACCTCTCAAAGAGTATAATCAATAAAACTTTAATGAGAACAACTCCATCCCCCAATCATGGGCAGATGTGATAAAAAGTAACACCCCACTGGGGGGGTGTATTATCTAACAATTGCAAGTTTCTACCATGGATGCCTCCTTACGAAGATAATGACGAAACAAATCCAAGTGCATTGTCTTCAGAGGTTGGTCCCCAAAGCACGCATTGTGCCAAAATCTGATTTTAGACCCAACCCCCACCTAGAAACTAATAAAAAGAGAAATTCGAGTGATACCCACCCTATGCAGGTGGATTATCACCGCCATCTGGTCCTTGCCCCCACCCCTCTGCATATTTGGCTACCCCTGTTCTGATGGGCTCGCTCGGGCTACTTCAAGCATGTAACAAACCCATAACCTCCAATGTCCAAACCTCCACAATCAATAAGCAAAGATTCATGTGAAGTACTACAGAGTGAGAAGTGTTTCATTCTTACTTATATATATATATATATATAAGTGTTTCATTTTTGTTTGGTCATAGGCTCTGTAAAGAAATAGAGTAGAAGTAAATAAGAAAATGAAGAAGAGAAAAAGTGAACCGGTGCACTATGAGAAGCGTTTTGTTTTAGATAATTTTTGTATTTTTATCTGTAAACAAGATTTTACTGATAATAGGGATAAGCAATAGCCCAAGTACAAGGGTTGTTTTGTTTTAGAAAATATTATATATATATATACATATATAAAAATATATATATATATCAAATGGGCCCATGGGTATATACAAGGATTGAATATTGGATAAAATATACTCGGAACCTGCCCAGCCTTTAACAGTTTGAACTTATTCCGCCAAGCCTGCCCACATTAACAAGGGGATCTCTACCTGTCTCCTGGGGGCCGAGTGATGAGTAAACAGTTACCCTTCACCAGAGAAATCCTAAAACCTCTTCAAAATTTTTTCTCACTGTGACTCCAAAAGACTCGCTAACTTTATCCCCACATAATACCATATTTAGCTTCCACCACAAAGCTTCTCTCTTTATGGCATGCCACCAAACCATCTCCCTAAGAGAGCTTTGTGGAATAAAAGTAAATTTCTAGTACCCAATCCACCAGAAGAAATTCAAGTGCAACTTGAACGCATCACAAATTAGAAGAAAAAAAACTGTTGAAGCTTCTCAATGTGTCATGCTAAACATTTTCTTTTAAGGATGATTTTTGTAGCACCCCAATGGAAGGCCCAATTCACATGGCCTATACTCCAAAGGACTAGTCAATGATACAATTGGAGCCTCATTAGAACATTATACAAAGCAAGAACTTCTCCTTCCTAAGTAATATGGGATCCCATAAACCACCTACTCTTACTTATCATATAGGGTATCACAATCTCTCCCCCTTAAATTCCCAACTTCCTCCTCATCAGGCCAATCTATCGTACAACTCAAGTTACACATTTTTAATTGGGATAGGCTCTGATACCATTTGTGACACCCCAATAGAAGACACAGAACACATGAACTATACTCCAAAATGACTAGTTAATGATACAATTGGAGCTTCATTAGAACATTATAAAGAGCAAGAACTTCTCATTCCTAAACAATGTGAGATCCCATAAACCACCTACTCTTTCTTATCATATGGGGTATCACAATCTCCCCTATTTAAAGAGTATATGGGGTATCATATGGACTAGTTAATGATACAATTGGAGGCTTATTAGAACATTATAAAGAGCAAGAACTTCTCATTCCTAAACAATGTGGGATCCCATAAACCACCTACTCTTTCTTATCATATGGGGTATCACAATCTCCCCTCCTTAAATTCCCGACCTCCTCGTCAAGCAAGTCCGTCGTAGGTGGCACGGCTTAAGTCTCACATTTCTAATTAAGACAGGCTCTAATACTATTTGTAACATCCCAATGGAAGGCCTAAACCACGTGGCTTATATTCCAAAAGACTAGTCAATGATATAATTGAAATCCCATTGGAACATTATAAAAAATAGGGGTGATACCCACATGGTGCAGGGCGGGGGGTCCCTTCTCCGCACCCCACCCTGCACCATGCAGGGGGTAAGGGCGGTGTTGAAAACCTCATCCGCCCCACCCTGCCCCCCGCACCTTGCGGACTCATTGGGTCTAAAACTATTTTTTGGGTCTAAAAATATATTTTTAAACCAAATTATAATATAATTTAAATTATAAATTAAAATTTATAATACAAAAAGAATTTAAACTCGTTAGAGTTTTATTTTGGATTGCCTTAACCTCCCAAACCAACCTTTATATAGGAGGTCAAGGCAAGACAATAGTCATATTTAAACAACGCGAGACTTACTATTAGGAGGTCAAGGCAATACAATAGCCATACTTAATTCATACAATTGCTTAAGTATGACTATTGTATTGCCTTGGCCTTCTATATAAAAGTTGGCCTAGAAGGCCAAGGTAATCTAATAACTTGAATACAATTTCAAGTCTTTAGCAAATTGTATATATCTATATACAATATATTTATTTATATAAATATATAAAAAAAATTTATATGGGGGTGCAGAGTAGGGGGCAGAGTGGGGCCCTGCTAGGTAGTCTCCTTACGGGCCAGGGCGGATAGGGGTGGGGACCCCCGTTGCCCATCACTAATAAAGATTAAGAATTTCTCCTTCCCAAGTAATGTGGGATCTTATAAACTACAAAACCTTACTTATTATCATATGGGGTATCACAGTTTTATCTCCTTACACTTGTTCTCTTCTCTTGCCTCTCGCTCTTGATAACTCTCACAAGTGACCATTACTAATCGCCGGTAACCATTCAAAGATGGTGCTTATTGAGACAAAATATTTGAGATTTCGGTCGATGGTGTTTACTATATATGCATTATAGAGAGACGTAGGAAGGTGGACTAGTGTAGCATGGACAAATTGCCTAGAAAAGAGAAACAAAATGAAGTATGGACAAATTCGAAGGGATTATCGGTCCGTGTCGGTAATTTGACCGTTCATGGGCCGAATTGTGCTTGCTCGACGTGTTTTCTATGCATCCCATCCAATGCGACCGACTCAGGTGCTCTGTATGTAATTCACTGTCCGAAATTAGAGAAGTGCAGTATAATGTTTAGGCAGTTTGGATGTCAAGCTTAATCGAGATGAGATAAATTCTTTATGAATAATAGTAAGTTGAAATAATAGAATGCGTTTTATAAGACTCATCTGAGATGAGTTTAAATGCATTTAAATGTTAAGATGAGTTTAGATATATTTATGAAAAGTTGAAAAAAAATTGTAGGTCCTATATGTAAATAGGTGTTAAGTTGAAAAAGATTGTGAGTCTCATGTACAGAGAGATTTTGAGTTGAGATGAGTTTAGTGATTTGAGAATTGGGTTGTTTGGATGTTAGATTCAGTTTAAAATTACACTAGTTCAAGTTCCATCTTTATTTATTATGTAGAATAAGATATTTATTTCATTCTACATTTTTATTTCATCTTTATTTATTATGTAGAATAAGATAATTTTATTATTTTTGGATGATCTTTGATTTTTTTAAAAAAAAATTAAAATGAGTAATTATACCAGACAACACATTTCACAATATATTTCACAACACAAATTATAAAATTAGGATATCTTAATAAAATGATGTTAATTTTATAAAGTAGTTTACAAAGATACCCCTCATTTTAAAACATTATTATATAAAACATTGTAAAAAGTTATGTGTGTTTATCGTTTTTCATTCTTTTATGCTTTATAAGTCTTTAGAAAATGCTCAAAGACTGGTTCACGGGATTTTGCAAAAAGTGGTCAAACTCATTTGAATCAAGAAAATCTTGAGAAATGTTTGATTTAAGTTTGAAAAAATGGTGAGCTACATTGTGGCCTTATTTTGATAATTAGATGAGATAACATGTAAATAGTAGTAAAATAATTTGTAAATAGTAGTAAACTAATTTGAGTTAAGATATTAAAGAGTTTTGGAAAATGAGAGAAAAATTTTGAATAAAAATATTATAAAGTTAAAATATTGTTAGAATATAATTTTTTAATATTTTACTTATTTATGTTAGTGACAATATGCTGGTGATAATATGTTAGGTTTAACTTATTTATATATTTGATTATATATATTAGTATAATATGCTTGATTACATATATGTTAGCGATAATATGATAGTTACATACATTTTTTATATGAGTGTATGTGATCAAATATATAGAATTATATTTATCAAAAAGAATATATATTATAATTTATTATGCTAGAAAATGTATTTATCCTTAATATATACATATATAGTTTATATTAATAACATGTGATCAAATATTCATATTTAAAATTAAAATTTTATGTTATAAAATTAAATTTTTTAATGATAATGTTATATAAAATGTTATGTTAAGATTTATAAGATTATTTTTATGTTATAGCAAATTTTATATTAATTTTATGTTATTAGATTATTATTATACATGAATAATAGGATTTTGAAAGTTAATGTTATATTAATGTGCAATTTAGCATATAATATAAAATTATTTTATCTATCATTATATATGTTATATGTAAAAATTATACAAATTATATATAATATAAAAAATATTTTATATAATATAAAACATTAAATATATATATGAATTGGTTCGGTCTGGTGTTAGAAAAAGAAAAACTAAAACCGAACTGGTTTCAATTGATTTTGAGAAAAACGGAACCGATACCAGACTGAACCAATTCACCTTTTTTTTTTTTTAGCCTTAATCAAAATTGTTTTGATGTTGATTTGCTGTGTAAATAGAACTAAGATATTTTAAGGATTGAGATTATTTTGGTGTAAAAAAAAATGTTGATAGCTATTTGAGAATCAGTGGAGTGCCACCAAGAAAATGGAACATTTGCTTCTTTGCGCATTTGTTTGTATTTGAAAACATCTCAACGCATTTCATCTTATCTAATCTAATCATTACAACTTTATCAAAATTTTAAATAAAATATAATAAATAATTCAACTTTTTCAAATTCTAAAGCAAAAATAAGAGTAAAAAATTATATTTTAATAATATTTTATTCAACTTTCAACTCAAATCTCATCTCATTTCATCTCAACTCAACTCACTATCCAAACCTCCCTAATTGACTAGTGAAGAAGCTTAACACGACCCTCAAAACCATTTCCCACCTTCTTATTTTCTGAACCAACTCCATACAACAAAGCTCACTACTTCATGATTTTGTCAAATATATATATATATATTTATATATATTTATCCTTCATAAACACCCTTACAAACAACTCAGGTTCTCTAACACTCCTAAAACCCCTTTTCATCTTTTAAATTATATTATCTTCATCGCATTTGATGCAACATATTGTTCATTATATAAGAGTATTGTAGTTTTTATTTTTACTTTTGTTGTCATCTTTAGTTTCCCCTCTCTCACTTAGTCATCCAATAACCTCATATGCAAACCTCGACTAACACCATCATGTTGTATCACAGGGCACTGAAATAAGCCACTGACAACATCTCCATGCCATCGAGTGTTATCGAATTAAACTTATAAAATTTGATAAAATAATTAGAGCATTAATAACACATTTTTATTATTTAGTTAAAGGGGATTTGTATATTGGTACCTATAGGAATATGTTTCTAACTTAGTTGTGTATTGAGATATGTGTAATTGTGCTTTTGTGGCAGTTGACTTTGTTGTGTGGTTGATGTAGTGGTTGCGTGGGATTTTTGTAAATGGGCTTATTGTGTTGAACTGGTGTTAAGGTTGGACAAATTGTGATGGATGTGTAGTGAGTTAAGTGGATGCTCGGGGTTTGAGGAGTGGCTATTTTGTTTTTGTTTAAGTTATATACTGACTGTTAGAGCTAATGTTAAATTGTTTAGGTACATTTCACTATTTTGGGTTAATGTTGGTTATGGGATATGTTGTATTATGTGACTGTCCAGTTTTGCTCAATGGTTGTTTTTTGGTTGGGTTATGGGGGCTGTTCGGGTGTACATTGTGACTGTGATTGGGTTGGTCAAGTTGGGCTAGCAGGAATAGTGTGAGTTGTATGGATGTTCGGGATTGATGTGTTTGTTGATTTGGAATGCTTTTGACATGTGGGAGTGACTTTTATGATGTTATAAACGAGTTGAGTGTGTGAGATAGGTTAGTTTTCAAAATGTTTAATAGATTGACATGACAAGAGTAAATAAGGGCTGATTTATTTCTACAAATAATGGGTGTTGGACTTATATATGAATTAAATTGCTTATAGACTTGTTTTATTCTATTCACAGGAGGGTGAAGATTTTGGTTAACTAAATCTATATGCTAGTTTGGTTATTAACTAAATATTATAATTTAAGTTATCGTGACACAACTAGATTACAGTCCTAGAACGTAGAGAATACACTTCAAGAGTTAGGTAAGCGGAGTTCATATGATAGATTTTGCATAAAAAAAATGAACTGAGGATTATTTTATGAAAAATGTGCACGACATGTTTTGAAAACATATGTGAAAACAATCTTAGTTATGTGTTTTGTATTATTCATAAAATCTGTATAAAAGAGAAAGTGTTTTCTGACATGACTTGTATAGACATGAGCAATATTTTGACTTTTGTTTCTGAAATGTGCAAAAGAACGAATATGAAATTTGTGAATTTTGTACATGTTATATGAAGATGCTTTGAATCCGTTTTGAATATGTAAAAATGATATGAAAATGTTCAATACTTTGTTTGATATGATATGGTATCTGAAAAATCTTTGACATGACTTTTTGATTCTGTATTTGATTCTATTATATGGCTGGTACCAACATATTTGATATGAATACACCCACTTTAGAAACAAGTGGTTTTTTTGCGTGTTCCCTTTTGTGTGCTTACCCAGGACTCCAAGAATGAATAAGAGAAAGTTCCACATTCTGATATTGCCTAGTTTGGCCACCGAGAATAGCACAATCCTACCACGAGGGCTAAACATGGTGTATGATAGGACATGATGATCTGATATGATATGAAATGATATAATAAGAGGAAAATTTTCAATCATGTTATACCAAAAAGGTCTTTGAATATGAACAATTGAAATGTTGCTATGATGTTTTGATAATATGTTTTTGGGATATAAAATCTAAAAATAAAATGTTTTATTTTTGCATACTGAACTTTTTGAAAATGCTTATGTTAGCATACTAGTATATATTTTTTGCTTATTGAGTTGTTAATAATTCATCCATTATCTTCACAATATTTTTTAAAGAATATTGATGGTTCAAATAGAGATCAAGAATAGAAAATTGAGTAAGGCTAGTTGAGGATAGGGAGTCGAGTACCTAAGAGTACCATTGCTAATAGAAGTGTTTTGTTTGATTATATGAATTTTTTAATGTTATTTGGGCTTAGTGAGATTTATTGAATTATCAGTTTATTATGTTGAAGTTATTGGAAGATTGTGGAAACATTGATTTATGTTATTTGATTTATCACATTGATGACCTTGTGGAGGAAATCTATGTATTAAGTTGAAAATGATGAATTTATGTTTTGTTTTGGAATCTTTGATAATGATATTTGTATTTGAGAGATATGATTATAGGTTACAGGTAGTAACTTTTCGACCTATGCGGGTACATGTTGTTACACGTGGGGGATCCCTTCTACTTGTAGGAGTTAGAGATGCTAAATGCATTCTTCAGACAAAGTCACATCAACGAATTTTACTTGTAGGTATGATGAAGAGAGCCATTCGTACACACGGTTATGATGGGAGGCCGTGGTGTATGTTAATATAATAAGAATATGGTGTTTGTAATTTCAGATTTTTTTTAAAAAAAAAGTCCTTTTAATATGCGCATTGACATTCATATTCAATTGCATCTTTGTCATTGCATGATCTACATGAGTGTAGTTTAGGACTAACTTATTGAAATGATTATAATCTCACTATAGTAATCCCACTACGATCCCATTCTTCGAAACCGTAAATCTTGTTATAGAGCAAATAGAACAAGACCAGGAGGAAGAGCAGGTTGATGTCCCATAATACTTTGATTAAGAAGTTTCTTGGAAGGAGCACATTGTAACTATTGAACATTTTGGAGACAGGATGTATGTATATAAATGTATATATCTAATAAGGGTTATCAATGTTTTTAGTTTATGATATACGGCTTGCGATTTAAATATTATGGTGGAAACAAGAAAATTTTAATTTGGGATGTAATCTATTTGATACAAGCTATATATTAACATTCTTTTGTGAGTTATTGCATATTGCTAATAACATGTTGGGCTTATGCATATTATCTGTCATGATTGTGAGGGGTGTATAACTATTGTTTCATATCTTGACGTTGCGATTTCCATCAAATCCTAAGCGAGAGGTTGAGAGCATCACAATCATAGTTGCTTAGGCTAATTCTAATTATGATGCACAAGGGTGGAATGAAGATGATGGAACAGATCCTTTCATTATCAATTATCTGGGAAATTTTACCATTAGTAACCATTCTAGCAAGATGTTATTATTGTTGTGGGGAAACTTGTTTCTATAGAAAGTATTGATTCACTTGTCTTCATTCTTCATCCTCTTCTATAGAAAGTATTGATTCACTTGTCTTCATTCTTCATCCTCTAATTTCCACCTTCATAATTTCTTCAGTGCTTTAAATGCCAATATAAGTCGCTTGTGTGTAATAATAATTTTTGTTTAAAGTTGACGTCAACTCATTTATGCATGGAAGACATAAGTGAAAATGGACTCAGCTAAAATAATGAAAAATACTTTAATTATAAATGAATTATACAAAAGTAAATTTACAAACTAATGTAGTTTGATATTGTATGTCAGATTTTAAATTTACTTTTATCATGAAATAGATCTAACGAGCTCTATAAAACCGTATCATTTTGTGAATTTATTTTATATAATTAATTTGTATATATGACAGTTCTCTAAAGAAATTTGTAGATATTCAAATAGTATGATTAAACATGGTCTATTTTATACAAAAGGGTTCCTCTTCACTCCATTACTTATGGTAATTTTAACTAAGCAAGAAGCCTCGATGTCTTGTCTTTTAAATTGTAATTGTTTGAATATAGACCTATTGAATTTTGAATATATTTTTTTAATATAATTTATATTGTGAAGTTTGTAAAAGTTGTATTGATTTTTATATTTTGTTTTTACTCTATATTGATTTTTGTGTTTAATAATAATTAGATGAAAAAAAATTAAAAATTAAAAAATATTTTATATGTTAAAATATTTAAGAATCAAATTATGAAAAATTTTCATATTGTCCAAAAATCTGCCCGTAGACTAGTAAACAAGGATTCTTGATAGAAAAATTATTTACACATAATATTTTTTATAATATGTTATGCACTTATGTTTTAAATGATAGATATTTTTATAAAATAATTTATAAAAATAATATTATTTAAAAAATATCTTTATTTTAAAATATTATTGTGAACTATGATTTGTGTATCATCATTCTGTTTGATAAGTGATAAGTCATAACCGGAAATGGATTGATCTAGAATAGGTCCAAAGGACACGATGGCATAGAAAACTTTCCAAACAAACCAATCATCTGCCAATCAATCCCACACTCTGGGCCGCCCAAATAAATTTCCTAGTCTCTAGGCATATTCGAAAGGTTAATCATAGGATTACCATTTCTCATTATTTTATAGTGTATTAAAATTGTTTTTTCTTTTCAAATATTATTTTAACATATTTAATCATTAAAAAAATTAAAAAATATATAACTTCACTAATATTTATTTTTTAATTATTAAGTAAAATAAAATAATAAAAAAATTAAAAAAAATAGTAAAAAGGTAATAAGAAGTAGTAAACTAAAGATGATTAAGAAAATATTTTTTAATCATGTTGTGATTTTTTTTAAAATTATTTAAAAGCATTAAAAAATACATGTAAAAAAATAAAAATACATAATTTAATACTAACGGTAGCTTCCAGTGACTGTGGCTGTAGTGCCATCCTATTAAAAATTATAGGATTAGCAATACATTTTAATAAAATAAAATGAAATAAAAGTTGAATAAAATATTATTAAAATATAAAATTTTAATATTATTTTTATTTTAAAAATTAAAAAAATTAAATAATTTATTATAAAAATTTAAAAAAATTATAATAATTAAATAAAATAAAATGATATGAGATAATTTATTTAATTAAATGAGTCTTAATAATCTGATAGAGAGCAACCCCTCAAGATTTCTACCTAAAAATCAAAATGGTCGCCAGAAAAATTCAATGTTAGGCTGTCTAGCCATTTAATAAACAACCATTCTATTTATCATTTTTATACTATATATTATATTTAATTTTTGATATTTTGATTTTATTTTTATTAAATTAAAAAAAATAAAAAATTATATGTTGTAAGTGATATAAAAATGACAGATATTGTTTTTTTTTTTAAAATAAATGATACAAATGTACGTGTACACCCTCAACACCATCAAATCTGAATTCGCACCTCCAGCGCGTAGCAATTACGCGCTACTCCGTCGCGTGAAGTCATTTTCCTTCTCCTCTGGAGAACACGCAGGCCGCTCGTCTTCTCTATTGGTCTCTCTCTCAACCCCAGACCCATGAAAAATCAACGCCATGACTGATCAGTTCCGGCTGGAGAACCTCTCCAGAACCTCGCAGATCTTCCGCGAGACAACTTCTTCCTTCACCTCCAAACTCCCCACCTTCCTCTTCCTGTCCCTCCTCCTCTTCTCATTCCGAACCACCGTCGAGGATGGCACCCGCCATCTCACCTCCTTCATCGATCGAGACGCTTCCCTCAAGGCGCTCCTATCCCGTCTCGACCTTGCCGGCTCCCAAGCCTCCCGTCGCCATGGCCTTTCTTCCCCCGATGAATCCCCCGCCGCTCTACGCCGCCGCCGCCGCCGCCCCTTCCTTCACCTCACCCGCATCGGTACCCTTGACGAGGACTTCTTCTCCGGCAATGAAGAAGAGGATCGGTCCACCTTCGGCTTCAACAGCAAGCCACCAGTCAATGGTACCCTTGTCTTTTTCAACAATTTCAGCCCCAGATTAGGGTCTTCGAGTCCCGTAATTGACAACGGGATCAACATCCCCGAGATCGTCCGCACCGGAATTAGTTTTCGAGCTGAGAGCTTGTATCTTTCCTCCGACGATGACAAACGCGACGACCACAAAGATGAGCAAGAGGAAAGCTCGGAGGAAGTTCAAGACTTGGACAGAATCGTGGATTTCCATTTCCTTATCAAAGGATTAGAGCTTGGTCGGCGCGACGCCGCAACGCTGCTCTTCCTTGTGAGTTTTCTATCCGCCGCCTATGGTTGGGTGATTCTAGGGTTTCTCGTTTCGTATTCATTGGTATTAGGCATTGTTTTTATTACTGTTGCGAATGATCTGTTAGGGAGGTTCAGTTCGTTTTTCGGTACAATGTGGGAGGGTTCGAGATTGGGCCTCAAGAGGCTTTCAGGGTTTATTTTGATGAGATGGGCGGTGAGAGATGCATTAACTCAACTCTTAGGGTTGTGGTATTTCGGCGAAATCGAAGATCAGTACTCGTTTTTTAAGCTTTTTGTGAGGTTGAAATTGATGCCATTTTCGATCATGTCTCCATGGATCAGTGGTTATGAGAAGGAGATTTCAGGGTTTTTGTTTACGTGGTTTTTGGCCGATACGATTGTGGCTTTTATTTTTTCTGTGGATGCTTGGGTTGCCATAGCAGACTCAAGGAGGACCGGGAGGGAGATAATGAAGGAAGGTTGTTATCTGATATCGACAATGTTGAACCAGGCTATCCAGATTAAGTGTTTGGAAGCTATCTTTTGTGGCTCATTTGTAAGATGGGTTCTTGCTCGAGTCTGTGGGAGGTTCTTTGCAATGGTGTTTCAGTCAGCTGTGGAGGTTTATTTCATGGTGGCTTGGCTCATATTTTACTTTGCTGTAAGGTGTAAGGATTCTAGCTTGCAGGGTAGGAGGTTTGGGAGGAGAGAATTGGAGGGTTTGGTTGACAGCCTAAGATGATTCTCTGTGGTAATCAGGTGAGACTTTCATCCGTAGGAAGCTTTAATTTTAAAGATAAATTAGCAGTAATCTTTTGGTGCTTTGTGTGTACTTGTTATGCAACATGTGATTAGCGCCACAGTTGTCTGGTGTAGTCAGCATCAATGCGTTGTACGTACTCTTATTACATTACAAGGCAATATGCCACTTGTGTATATTTTTGGATGAAAAGTCTTCATGTGTATATCTTGCATGGATCATGATTTCAATGCCTTGCAATGTTTCCTGTATGTGATGGTGATGTAAGAACTCGCCAATGCTAATGATATTTTTCGCATTTACTGCAGGAAGTACTTGTGCTGTTATATTACAGAGCATTTGTGTCTGTGATCATTTTCTATTTAACTTCTTCAAATGAGTCAAGACAGCCTCCGCGTACGACTTAAATCCATATATAGCCCGCAGATACTTCTAAGCCCCGCCTGAAACGTGGGTTTATCCTTTAAATAAAGCAGTTGACCATCTCCCTCAAGTCTAGTATCTCCCTTTTGAGGCTATTGCTATCTAAGGTGATTTGCTCTGCACCATGACCACTGAGTAGAGCGCTCCCCGCCCTTGTTGCATAAGTGTTGTTGGTTGGTAGTGTGTCTGACCAAAGTGTCTGGCATGCCTCTACAACGGTAACACCATGCCTTTGTGAATTGTCCAGATTGCCCTTCGTGCCCTTCGACGACTGCCCATCTCTTCTTAGTGCTTCCTCTGGCCTACAATGGACTCCTCTAATGGCAGAGCCAGTGCATGGAGTCAAGATAGCCTCCGCGTATGACTTAAGCAAGCCTTTTTCCAAGTCCCGTTGGATGTTTCCAGCCCCTTTTGATAAATTCTTCCCAGATTTTCCCACGCTTTCATGCACCTCACGGATCTCCATAGCCATTTTTTTCCAACCCTTCCCTTCCACTTCTTCAGGGATTATGATGTGGCTTCTTCTTCCACCCCCTCTATCTCTCACTAGAGTCAGGAATCTTCCATAAGCATTAGAACATTTATGTGCGATGAAAGCACTGCTGCTTACAGGGTAGATTTTGTAAAATTCCTTTTTCCCATTTGAGCAAGCACACTCCTCCAACGTCTGCACAAGCCATGTCACTGGCGAGAAAAACAAGCTCTTTCACCACCTTTCTACCTCACTCCACAATATGCACCGATCGACTACCTTCCACAGAGAGCTCAAAAACCTTAGTTTCAACAAGGACCAGTTTTGAGTAACCCATCTTTAATTTTAATGGAAAATACTGAAGAAGATGATGATCAACGAGAGACCTTCATTGCAAATCACAGAAAATGAAAAGACACAAACCAATCTATTTGGGTAACACAGATCTCAAGATACATTATTACCTGTTATCTTTTTTTTTTTTTTATAAGTAATTACCTGTTATCTTTTTTAGCATTAGGCAATTGCAATTTTAGTACTTTCAACTCTGTAGGAAACATTTTTGGATTAATTCCCGAGATACCCATTTATCAAAATAAATAAATAAACTCCCTGGATAGCTGGAGTGGAGATAATTTATACTGAGGTGAGTTATGTAGGAGACTTGAGTGGTAGAGAAGTTTTAAACTTTGAGTTCCAGAGTTTCAATTATGCTTTTCTCTTAAAACTCTATGATATTTTGGAAAATATATTTTAGAAGTTTTGGAGTAAAATCCACAACAAAGGAGACAAAAAAAATTACGAAAGTTACTTTGTGTAGCTTTAGAATCAAGAATATCTTGTGTGAAGGGACTTATTAAAAAAAAAAAAATATTGTGTGACGAGTATCAGTAAGTTCCTTGATAATCCTTTATCAGATCCAGTATTTATTGTTTAGACCAATTGAAATCTGATGGTTGCCTACCTAAGGTGTAGCGATTAAGGTAGGAATGTTTTATATGTGCTAAGAGTTGCTAATGGAGTTATGAATGACTACAATAAACTTGCTCAAGAAGCATGGTTCTGAATACTTAAATAAAAACAAATAGATGATCTTACAGAGGTTTGTAGGATCATGTGTTATCAGGGAAAGATCATGGTGCTAGGTTGGGACAATGACTTCACGTTGTTTGGTTTTAACCAATTTTCCAATTTCTATTTTTGGTGGATCCTTTATCATGTTGGAGAGGAAATTTTGCTATCCCTAATAAGGATATTTTACGGAAGTTGATCCCGCATGCTTAATGTGGTGCTCATGGAGATAAATGAACGATTGGAACTTTGAGAATTGTGAGAAGACAGTGCCAGAAGTGGTCTTTGTTTTAGAAAAGTTTTCCAATGGATGGTTGCTCAACTTTGTTTCTTGATAGCTTTAGGGATTTTTTGATGGCTTTAGGGATTTTCTTTAATGTTCTCGTTTTCAAATTAGATGTTTATGTTGTATACTTCCCCTGTTCATCGATAATGCTCTTTATGGTTCTCCTTTTCAAATTGGGTGGGTACATTGATAATGCTCTTTATGTAATCAATAAAATCTTGACTTATCAAAAAGGTGTTTCACGACATTTTTGTTTGTCAATCAAAAACAAAGTACATCACAACATTATCAAGTCACACTATTATCTTTCTTTGATATAATCTAGGTGGTCTATCGAGGAGAAGGAGAGGGCTTGTGGTTGTGGAGAATAAATTTGTAGGGCGGGAGTCCCGATTTCAGTTTTACTTGACTTGGGGGGTGCTTCTATCAAAGCTACAGTTGAGTGCACAAAGCTTCATACAAGCATTGGTGACACTCCTGGCCCTTGACTCAAGTGATGAAGAGGTAGGATGAGGTTGAGATCAGTCAAATGCTCAAATCTTTCTTATTGAACAAAGAAAATTAGAAGTGAGCATCAATGACACTGCAGTGTTGTGGCCTTTTGAGAATGTGTATGCTGCTCCCTCGAGTTACAACAAACCGAACATATGTTTCTTGAAAATGTTTATTTCCTTATCCTAGGATAATTTTAGTGAATGACATATTCTTTGCCTATGCTATAAGTTTGTGCAAGCAATGAAGATCAATTACCCCTGCCCCCCCTTCCTAATGATGCCATGAATTGTTGGAAAGAGTGTATTAACTCTTTTGTAGCCCCTTGGAGCATGGAGTGAATACACATCCCCAATAACAGTCCCTTTGTTTGATGGGAGGATAATAATTGTATTAAATTAAAAGGTAGTTCAAACATGGAGAAGGGGAATCCTAACAAATACCCCACATAAGTTAATACAAAATGAAAATCGAAACCAATACAAGGGAAATGACCATAAAAAGTTGGTCCCATATTTCTTAGTGTGAAGCTGAGAATCTATCACCACTTAGATTCTTGGGATAAGTACAAAGTATGCTCAGTAAGATTGAGGCAAAAATGCTATTAAACACCAAACCCACATTGTTGAAAGAAGAAAGAGCATGGAGGTCCTAGAAAGCATGCTGACTATCCCTTTTCTTGAAAGAGTATTGGGCGGATAAGGACCCTTTAGGAAACATGCTCATCATAGATAATTTAAGAAAAAGAGACATTGTGGTGATTGATCGGTGCTGCAATATCTGAGAAGTGGGGAGTTTGTTGACCATCTTTTGCTATATTGAAGATGGCTTGAGCTTTTTGGAGTTACTTCTTCATAACAATTAGGGAAAGTGACTGCCACACTGCACTATAACCCTAAAAGTAATAATCAATTTGATTATTATCAATAATTGTGCACGTTAATTATTGAGTCTCATCTCTGGTAGAGCCCAGGCGATTTCAGAGGTGGTGTTCTAAGTTCTGTTGTGAGGCAGTGAGTTAGATCTTGCAGATCCTCGTGTGATGGACGATCTTGAAGATAAGTGGAGGCAATTACATGTCTCGGAGGAGGAGAAAGTGGTTATTCATATTCCTTTGGTAAGGGTGGTTGACGTACATAGAACATGTGAACTTAGTCTTATTGGTAAAATTTGCAGTGAAAGAAGTGTGGGAAAGGATCTTATAGCAAACTCGATGGCAAAAATCTGGAGAATTGACAAGAATGTTTTTGTGGTGACGTTCGCTATGCATGCTGATAAGCAACGGATACCGAATGGATGTACGTGGCTCTTCGACAATATGTTATTTCTTCTTCGTCCATATGATGGAATGTTATTACCTAGTCAGATCAAATTTGAAAGTGAGGTTTTTTGGGTGCAGTTACATGACCACCCTCTGGGATGTATGATAAGGGAGTATGGCGAGCAGGTTGGTGTCTCTGTTGGCAAGGTGTTAGAGGTTGATGTGGCTGTTGATGGAATAGGATGGGGAAGATATTTACAAGTTAAAATTGAGATTCCTTTGCATAAGGCTGTTGCTCGTGGCAGGTTCATTAATCATCTAGGGAGTAAATTGTGGGTTTCATTCCAATATGAAAAGCTACCGAAGATTTGTTTTAAGTGTGGGTGGATTGTTCATGATCTTGCAGGGTGTCCTTCTGGTGTTTCTGGCTCTTGATAAGAATGATAATGAGGTTTACAGCTTGGTGCATGGCTTCTTGCAGAGGGAGGATTTCGACGTAGATCATCACCCTTATCTTCTGCAACTAGTTTTGTTGGGAAGGAAGTTAGTGGTCTAAAGAAGGATGTGGGGATGGAAGGATTTGTGGATAGCTCGGAACATGGCGGACAGTGTAAGGGCTTGGTGCGGGGGTTTGGCAATTCCATGAAACAAGGAGAATTTCGACGGGATAAGGATGGTTCAGTTCAGGGCATGGAAAGTGGGGATAAGGTTTATCAATTATCTGAGAGAAGTGGTAACTGCTTTGAGCAAATTTTGGTGGTTGCTATTAAAAAGGATTCAAAAGCAAAGAAGTTATCTGGTGTAGTTACTGGTTGCGATAAGGAAAAGATGATTGGCAGTGTTGGGCCTGGGGGCCCAGTACAGGTAGAGGAAGTTGTTTTGGCCCAAGACTATCATATGATTCAAATGGGGGGGACGTCCATGTTCTTTTGCTACTCCATCTTCTGAAGACTTAACAACTCCATCACTTCCAACTTCTTCCAGTGGATTGCAGGGGAAGGTATCTAGTAGAGGAAAGGCTCAACCTGCTCAGAAAGGGGGAGGCAAATGGAAGAGGAGGGCTCGAGGTCAAGGCTTGCCTGCTACACAATTGGGTATCTAGCTGAGTAGGAAAAGACTAATTGATGAAGATGATTCTATCCTCTCAGACTTAGTAACTTCTAAGAGAGGTAAAACTGTGGATGTTTTACATAATGAATTGGTGGAGGCTGGGTGTCAGCCCCGCCAAGCATTATGAAAATATTAAGTTGGAATTTTCGGGGGCTTGGGAACCCCCGAACAATTCAATATCTTTGCTACTTAGTGAAGACTAAAGTGCCCGAGGTGGTGCTTATCATGCAAACAAAATTGTCTGCTTATCGTGATAAGCTCATTGCAATAAAAGCTAAATATGAGAATTGTATTGGTGTTGATGCAAGGGGTAAAAGTTGTGGTCTTATGATTATGTGGAAGCAGGACCTTAATATTGAGTTGGTTAATATTGAGGATGAGACCTATACCAAAGAGAGATTAGACAGAGTGTTGGCTAATCAATCTTGGCTAGATGGGAACAGAAACTATAGAGTCGATTCATTTGCTGCTATTTGCTTTGACCATCGACCACTCATGTTAGATTGTGGTTTGTCTGGGCTTGTACCAAGGCGAGGTAATCCTAGTAGTTTCCATTATGAGCTTAATTGGGGGAGAGAAGAGGGCTACTTTTTATTGGTAGCAGCAAAATGGCAAAAAGAGACTGCAGGGAGGAGTTTGCTTGAATCTGTACAGGCCAAACATGAAGCTTGTGGAAAGGGCCTTAAGAAGTGGAGTAAGAACCTGGACAGAGAGAGAACAAATGCTATTGAAGATAAATTTAAATAGCTAGCACAGCTGCAAGTGAATGAGGTGCAGAGTTCTTTGACTGCTCAGAAACAAATTCAGAAGGATATTGACTTTCTACTAGATCAAGATGATATTGAATGGAAGCAAAGAGCCAAGAGACATTGGCTAGAGAAGGTTGACAGGAATACCAAATATTATCATGCTTGTGTCAACCAAAGAAGGAAGAAAAATTATATTAAACAAATTATGAATGCTGATGGGGTGGTGCTAACAGATTTTGAAGAAATTATGCATGGATTTTGGCAACACTTCTCACAGGTATTTCTTTCTACTAATCCTACTGGAGATTGCATTAATGATGCTTAGATGGGGTAAACTTGAGAATTTCTGAAGCTATGAGGGGTGACTTGGAAAAAGAGTTTAGTAGTGAATAAGTAGTTGGAAATCTGAGATGCTATCTTCAACAGGGAAGGAAATTTTAATTAAGAGTGTGTTGCAAGCTATACCTGCATACATCAAGTGTATTTAGGGTACCATTTGTTTTGATTAAGGAAATTGAAGGTATGCTTTCTCGATTTTGGTGGAGTCACAAGAGAGGCGTAAATAGCATTCATTGGAGGAGTTGGGAAAGATTACGGGATGTTCAGAGTAGGGGGTGTTGGCTTCAGAAATCTCACCAGTTTTAATAAGGCTTTATTGGCTAAACAAGTGTGGAGATTACTTCAATGTCCAAATTCTTTAGTGGCTCAGATTTTTAAAAGTAAATACTATAAAAACTGTGGCATGTTGGAATCTAACATATGCTTTTCTCCTTCTCATATATGGAGGAGTCTATGGTCTGCTATCAACTTGGTGAAAGTAGGTGCAGTTTGGAAAGTAGGGAATGGGCACAATATAAAGGTTTGGAATGATAGATGGCTTCCACAATCTATTTCCTATAAAGTTTAGTCCCCTATTAATCAGTTGAATGAGGATGCTTTAGTTGCTGAGTTAATTGATGGTGCTAATTGCCGATGGAAGATTGACTTGGTTAATGAAGTTTTCAATTCAGAGGAGGCAAAGATTATTTGTAGTATTCCTCTTAGTATACGGGATATTAGTGACAGGTTGATTTGGGTAAGGCACACAAAGGGGATTTTTTCAGTGAAGAGTGCTTATGTTCTGGACTGTACTGTCAAAACAGTCTCAAGGAGAGTCTTCGAATGGAGAGGCTAATCAGAGGGTTTGGAGGCAGCTATGGCAGTTGGATGTCCCAGGAAAAATTTAACAATTTCTCTGGAGGGCACTCGATGAAATTTTACCTACAAAACAGGTGCTGAGGAAAACATTTATAGAGGAGGATGAGTTATGCCCAGTTTGTACGAGGGATGAGGAGTCTATCATTCATGTTCTTAGGAATTGCCCTGCATCGATGGATGTTTGGGGTGACAAGGATAGTCCTCTAAGGAAATAGAATTCTTATTTTCATGAATTTAAATAGCTATGGGATGGTTTATGTAGAAGATTGGATGATATGATTTTAGTACAGGTGGCTGCTATATGTTATAAGCTATGGTCTAGGAGGAATTGCTTTGTTTTTAACAATACTTTTGAAGGCCTGTCTGTTCTACTTAGATCTGCATTAACTGATATGGGGTTTATAAGGATATTCATCACTGCTCAATGGCTAATGTTGTTAGCATGCCTCGACGATATGAGGTGGAGTCCACCAGCTGATCCCTTCTGTAAGCTCAATTTCGATATTGCTTATGACTCTGAGAAGAGACTTATGGGCATTGGCATTGTGGTGAGGAATAGCACAGGGGAAGTTGAGATTGTGGTGTCTGCTTCAAAGCTGCATATATGTCCTGCATTTTCAGCAGTCTTATGCTCTTATGAGGGGTATTGAACTCTGTCAGGAGATGAATCTCAACCAGGTGCCATCCGAAGGTGATGCTAAACAAGTGATTGATGGGGTGAATGTCATTAATGTTGATTTCTCTTGGAAGGGCCAACTAATTGATGATATAAAGGTCTTATTTTCTGCTCACGTCGGGTGGAAGTTATGTTTTACAAAAAGACGTAGCAACCAAGCTGCGCACATTGGTGCAAAACTTGGCATAGGATTAGAAACTGAGCTAGTATGGATTGAGGATGGTCCCCAGGATGTTATGTCTCTGGTTCAGTTTGATAAGTCCTGTATTACTTAATTCTTTAATGAAATTATTATTTCTCTTAAAAAAAAATAATCAATTTGAAGTTTTCCTAATATCACTTATCCAGTTGTAACAGACGAATCCTAAGATGAGCCATAAAAAAAGTTTTGTTTTATTTAATGTATTTTATTTTTAACTATTGGGCCAGACTCTATAAAGCCCAACTTATTATATTGAACCCATATTAAATTAAATTAACCCTAAGTGACTTAAGAAGCCCATAAAAACACTAGAAAGACTTATTATTATTATTATTATTATTTTATTATATTATTATTTCAAAAATTACTAGGGAATTCCATTTTAACTCTTTAATTTTAAGAATAATTCTATCATATCCTTCTACCCCTAAATAGCGGAGTAACTATGCTATTCTAAAGATTTTAGGTACCAATATGATCTATTCGAATCAATGGCCATGTTCATTTCACTTCCAATTCCTTCTTAAACTATGTCACATAAATTGTGTAGAGTGTAAAAGTTTTCAAAGTGATAAGTTCTACAGTCTTTTTTTTTTTTAATCTTTTTATCAAAATAGTTTTTAGACAACTAGCCGACTAGCGCACACAATCTGCCTCATGCAAAACTTCATCAAGTCGGTTTCACCTGTACTCCTTTGTGTAGTACTTTAACCAGTCACACACTTTCACTTATTTCTGTCCCTTTCTCTACATTATTATCCTCCCTCAAACAAGATGTACATGCAGTGAGTGTGCCGAGAGAGCAACTCCTCTTTTGCTCATGCCATCTCCGTCGTGGATCACCAAAGTAGACGTCGAGAGGTGAATTCCTTCCTCTTCACATCCGGTTCTCTCTCCCTCCCCTCTAATTTTTCCCTAACTGAAAATGACATCCATTCGCAAAGGTGTCGCTGCCCAGCAAACCCACCACCACGCCAGTGTAATAAAAAAGAATGCCAAGAAAAGCATGTGTCTTATTGATATGTTGAAGGTGTTTATATACACAAATTATTGAGTAATTACAGTAGTTGAGTATGCCATATATTATATACAGTTAATCAATCAACCTATAAATGGAAACAAAGAATTAAATATAATCTTGGCATGTAATGGTGGAATCCTTGATATCAGGCTAAGTTGACTATGACGATCTTGAAGATTAATATGGCATGAATTAGGCTTGTTTGGAGATATACTCTGACTTGAATTATGGTCTTGAGAATTTATAACATTAACAAACCCCACTCAAGGTAATGGGGTGAGGTTGAACGATTAGCTTGCTACCTAGGAAGATAAATCTAGCAATGGTTAAACCTTTGGTGAAGACATTTGCAACTTAAGTTGAAGTGGGAATGTGTTTAATCTAAATATCTCTTCGATTGATTACTCTCTCGAATGAATTAGTAGTTCACTTCAACGTGTTTTGTGAGGGCATGAAAGATGAGATTGGATGCAAGAGAAATGGCACCAAGATTATCACACCGGATGGTTGGTGTCGTAAGGGGAGGGGTTTTCAGATCATGTAAGAGCATCCTTAGCCACAAAAGCTTAGCTGTCACTTGTGCTAATGATTAATACTCAGCTTCTGTTCTACTTCGAGAGACCACAACTTGCTTTTTAACACACCATGAAACAAGAGAAGATTCAAGAAAGACACCAAAGCCTTTGGTGGATCTTTTATCGTCAACCAAACCTGTCCAATCTGAGTCATAGTAGGCAGTAAGTGAAAGTGAGCCAGTGTTAAGATGTAAACCATGAGTGATGAAGCCTTTAAGGTATCGAAGAACCCTTTTTGCTACAGACCAGTGTATGGTTGTTGGATAATGAAGGAATTGAGACAATTGATTAACAGAATATGCTATGTTTGGTCTGTTTAAAGTGCAATAGTGAAGTGCACTTACGATTTGATGATAAGTAGTGACATCAGGAGTGGATCCCCATCATGTACTGATAACTTTGAACTTGAGGCAGCATGAGAGGAACATGATTTGGCTCCAACCATGTTGGCTCAATGTAAGAGGTGTAGAATATACTTTGACTGATTTAGGTGAATGCCTATGTGGTCTCATATTGCTTGAACGCTTAGGAAGAAGGCAAGTGTACCTAGGTCTTTAACTGCAAATTCTTGTTGAAGTTGATGAATCAAAATAGAAATATGGTGTGTATGAGTTCCAGTGAAAATGATGCCATCAACATAGACCAAATGAAAGATGTGAATGTTATCTTTGTGAAAGGTAAATAGGGAGTGATCAACCAAGGATTCCTTGAAGTTGAGAGTGAGTAGAATTTGAGAGAGTATGTGGAACACATCTCTTGGAGCTTGTTTGAGTCCATATATGGACTCGTCGAGCTTGCACACATACTCTAGAAAGTTAGTGTGCTTGAAACCTTGTGATTGCTCTGTGTATACAATTTCTTGCAATTGTCCATAGAGGAAGGCATTGGACACGTCCAACTATTTGATAGGCTAATAAAAGAGGATTGCAGGAGTGAGAACTACACATATGGTGGATGGTTTGGTCACTGATTGAAAGTCTTAGTGTAATCTATGCCATAACATTGCTGAAAACCTTTGGCAACTAAATGTGCCTTGTACCTATTAAGATAACCATCTGATTTTTGTTTGATTCGGAAGACCCACTTGCTATGAATGATGTTATGGTCTTTAGGGTATGGACAAAGATTCCATGTATTATTGAGTTGAAGAGCATGAAATTCCGTTGCCATGGCTTCTCTCCATTCCAAGGATTTGGTTGCTTGAGTATAAGAAGTAGGCTCAGGAGGTAACTTGGTGGTGTGAAAGGCTTTGAGGGGATGTTTGGTTGAGTAATAAAGTTGATAGTTAGAAAATGATTTGAGATTAAAGGTGCCAACTTTTGCTCTAGTTGTCATTGAATGCACTGAGGTGGGGTGTGTGGCAGTAGGAGATGTGGTTACTGGGTGAGAAGAAGAACTAATGGTGCTATGAACTGAGTCGGTGGAGGAAATAGTGTTTGATTGAGGGAGTGGCAATGAAGATGAAATAGGTGTAGTAGATGGAAAATCGAAGGGGTTAGAAGTTGTAACAAGTGAGTGAGAGAGAAGAGACAATACCTATGTGTTGGTCTTTGCAAGGCGGAGGATAAGAAGTTTGCATATCTGTGGCAGCGAAGGTTTGTTCATCAAGGACAACACTGCGAGAGACAAAGATGCAGTTGGAAGTAAGATCTAAACAATTGTAGCCATAGTGGTGGGAGCTGTAACCAAGGAAGATACACTTCTAGGTTTTAAATTCCAACTTATGGTTGTTATATAGTTTGAGGAGAGGAAATCATGCACATCCAAAGACTTGTAAAAAGGTGTAGTCATGATGTTTGTGAAACAACTTGAAAAAGGGAGAAGAAAAATTAAGTAGGGGAGTGGGGAGTCAATTATTGAGGTAGCCAAATGTCGAGAATGCATTAGACTAATGTTTGGAAAGTAAGTGAAAAGTAGCTAATAGTGCAAGACCTGTCTTAATGATGTGGCGATGTTTTCGCTCCGCTAGTGTGATATCCGCTCATTCTTTCTTTTTCTTTACTATGTGCCTTGATTTACGTGTTAGACTTCGGTCAACATGTCGAGCCTCGTTCCACGTGTCGAATTTCGGTCTACGTGCCGAGCTTCGATCTACGTGCTGAGCCTTATCCTTAGTGTTGTACTTTGATGGCGTGTTCCGAAAGTTATCCACCGGGTTTCAAAGTAAGATAGATATTTTAAAGCTTACGGATATTTTAAAGTATTATGGAAATATCTATAGGAGATATTTCCAGTGTTATTAGATAAGCTTGTTTTTAAAGTAGCACAATTATAATATTTTAATAAGTTCTAAAAATATTATAATTGTGGATAAGGATTTAGATTAAATATTTTAGTTGTTTTAAAATATTAAGAGGTTTAACTTTACGTTGAAAACTCTTATTTAAATTAAATGGTTTTATTCTCTTTGAGTGATTAACGATACTTTATCATTTTAAATAATGATGAAGAAATATTATTTTATAAACTTTAGTTTATAAAATAATAATCTATCTTAATTCCTCTTAGTATTTTATTTAAGTGTTTTATTCAAGTGTTTTATTCTCTTTGAATAATTAACGATGCTTTATCATTTTAAATAATGACGAAGAAATATTATTTTATAAACTAAAAGTTTATAAAATAATATTCTACCTTACTTCCTCTTAGTGTTTTATTAAAAATAAAACACTTACGCGTTTTCAAATCAGTATTTAAACTCATCGTTGGATCGTTTGAGGATCCCGAAGCGTAGGATTGAAGTTAAATACCCAGGACCCTCTCTTTTCCTCCTCACTTTTTCCTTTCTCCTTTTCTTCTTTCTCTTTCCTCTCCCTCTCCCTCATGGCCGACGTACACGAGATGTTTGCCCCTCCATCGTTCGGTTCAAGTCACCCAGCCGGCACCACCTCCAGCCGCAGTGCCCCACCTCCCACACCGGCATGATCCTCCCTCACCGGCGACCACAACCTCACCGGTGGTGAGTTAAACCGGCCACCTCTTCTTTCTCTTTCTCTCTCCAACCGAATGAGCCTTAGAGGTTGTTTCTCCTCTTTGGACCACCATACACGGCCAAAACGGCCACCAAGCACCACCAACGAATTCACCATGTCATGGGCTTCCTTCCCATGTCTTTCTTTCTCCCTAACTCTCTCTTTCTCCGATGGGTTTCTACACCCTTTGTTACAGTTGCACCGCCGTGCACCACCGTACATGGCCACCCACGGTGTTTCACCACCACCACCTTGTTCCTCTCATCACCATGAACTTCCCCAAGAAATTTCATGGCCAATGGAGCTATGTGTAGCTCTCACTCTCCCTCACTTTCCAAGGCTGAAATCCACTTCAAATGGCCGATCCGCCGCCGTATGGCCACCACCTCGCCACCACAGCTCCATCACATGTTCATCTACCTTTCCCTAGCTTGCGATGAAGTTCTATGGCTTTCATCCACCTCAAGCAACTCCCACCATTTTCAGATTCACTGTTCACGGCATGATGCTGCCGTGCTCCGCCACCTTTGACCACCACGAGGCCACCATGAGCCTTCCAAGACCACGCCTAGCTATTCTAAAGCCCAAACTACCACTTTATGTGGTGGACAGCCACCGTACGCGGTGTTACCGCCACGTACGCTCCTCCGACGCTGGATCGTGACGAGCAGCGAGCGACGCACGGGTTATCCCGTCAATGGTATAACCCTCTATCTCTAGTTATTTACATTGAAAGTAGTTGATTGGTTGGCTTGTAGACTGTGTGGTTAGTATTTGTGGAGTTCGCTGCATAGTTGTGAAGTGAAGTGTAGTTGTGAAGTGTTGGGCTTGATTGTGTAGTATTGTGGACTGTGCTGTGAAGTATGGGCATGAGATGGATACCGTAGTTGTGATACGGCGTGTAGTGTGAAGAGGGTACGTGTGAAGCGTACTTTGTGTAATGCAATGACGCGCCGTGTGACGTGCGCTGTAGTGATGTGTGGCGTAGAAGGAAGGGAGTGCACGTGGAGTGTACTCCTTGTTGGATGGTGATGCACCGTGTGACGTGCTTCGTGATGATGAGTGTTGTAACGAAAGGAGTACGCGTGGCGAGTACTCCATGTCGTGTATCGATGCACTATGAGGCGTGTATCGTAGCGATGTGTGTTGTAGTGTGGATGGAAGAGAGTTCACGTGAGTGTACTCTATACTAGATCTTGATACACCGGATGACATGTCACGAATGGTTGGATGATGTAGTAGAGAAGTGTGGAGTGTATGGTGCAGCGTCAGGAAACTGTGTTACAGTGTCCCGAAGCAATGGTGACGTGGCTGTAGTCCAAGGTAACAGGTGTTGCCATGAGGCTAACTTGTGGCTGAAGGTATGTGTGAAGCGGTGAAAAGGTATCAGAGAGTGCAGCGGAAGCATTATGGGTATCATGCTGTTATTCGAGAAACGGCCTCAAGCTGCATAATGTGATAGAGACGCATTTGTGGATGCAGTCCTCTTGTCAAGTGGCGGGAACTGTGTAACAGTGTCCCGAAATATTGGTGATATGGCCTGTAGTCTGGGGTGACGTGTATCACCTTGTGGTTGACTATGACTAAGAGTATATGGAAGTGGTGGAAAAATATTAGAGAGTGCAGCAGAAGCACGATGGGCCCCGTATTGTAACTCGAGAATCTATCTTGAGCTGCATAATATGACAGAGGCGCATTTGTGGATGCAGTCCTCTTGTCAAGTGGCGGGAAGTGTGTAACAGTGTCCCAAAGCAGTAGTGATGTGGCATGTAGTTCAAGGTAACGGGTATTGCCTTGAGACTGACTTGTGGCTGAGTGTATAAGGAAGTGATGGAGAAGTATCAGAGCGTGCAGCGGAAGCATGATGGGTATCGTGACGTGACCCGAGCTTAGTCTTGAGTTGCGTGACGTGATAGAGGTGCATTTGTGGATGCAGTCCTTTCCTATCAAGTGTTGGGATGAACTTGTACAGTGTCGGGAAGTAGGAAGAATCCTATCAACCGGGTCTGAGCAAATTTGTATTGGAGTATGGAGCTTGTTTATACAAGCGGGTGTTCATTGGAGCTATAAGTTGCTCTTAGGTGATAAAAGGGGATGAGATGCAGGTGTTTCTGGCGAGACACGTGTACCAGACAAGTTTACCATATGTAATGGGTAATCTGTCTTGATCATGGTTATATGGTATTTTAGCCCGAGAGTTGGCTGACTTCATGTAGCCTGAATGGATGGTAATGAGGACGTAGTATGGGCTAGGATACATAAAGGTAGTAATGGGTAAGTTGTCTAAGGTTGGGACGCATGACTCTATCCGGTCGAAATCATGCGTCAGATTATGGAAATAGAAGAACGAAACGGAGGTCTTAGTGTCTTAACCTTAAGGTGAATCACGAGGGTTCGCTTTAAAGAATAAGACCCGATGGGTTTTAGTATAGTAAATGGCACATGAGAGCCCAGGAATGGACGGAGAGTGTTCCAAGTGAGGCGTAGTTCTATTTTTAGAATAGTTACTTATGCATTAGATAGATGATGACATAAGGTTATGTGTATGCATGTAGGTTGCCATTTGACACGCACATGAATGGACTGCATGGAATGAGTATGGCATGAAGTCCAGGTAAGTATTACGTTCATACTCTTTTAGAGTTTTTATGTATAGAAAAGAAGAAAAAGATGAAATCTTTTCTCTAAAAAGACAACGAAACTGAAATGTAAGTTTTCAAGTATAAGTACGTACCGGCCTTCCTTGGCAGCCCCTCTTTACGCAACCAAAGTATGTACGTGTATGCATGTGAATGGATGCTATATGTAGTACTTATTGTATGTATGTTCATGAAAAGGAAACGAAAAGAAGCCTTAAAAGACGTAAGAACCGTTAAGGAATGCAAGGACTGAAGCTGTAACGAAGAGAAAGAAAAGAAAACAAGATTTTTCCTAACAATGATTCTTTCTAAAATAATTTTTTAAAACTCTTTTTATATAAAAGAAAGAAAACCATTTTCTTAATTAAAACTCTTATGAAGTGAAAGAAATGAAGAAATGTAAGAACTGTAAGAAACGTAAGGACTGAAATGGAAGAATGGACTGTAAAGGAAAGAATGGACTAGACTGAATGGATGATGTATGAAAATACGTAACGGCCACATGGACTGAAAAGGAATGGTACCAAATGAATGGACTGTAAAGGGGCAAATTGCAATGTCGGGTAAGTAGTATTGATAGTGCACCCAGCGCTGCACCCTGACGGAATGGATTCTCAAACCCATGGCCACGGGCGGAATCAGTGTGATGACCCGCTTTTATGTGTATTTTCACTGAAGGAATATTTTAATTTAATTAAATATTTTATAGTGCTTTTATTTTAAATTATCGAGTTTTAAATGGATTTTATAGGCTCTACCTTTCCCTAGCTTGCGATGAAGTTCTATGGCTTTCATCCACCTCAAGCAACTCCCACCATTTTCAGATTCACTGTTCACGGCATGATGCTGCCGTGCTCCGCCACCTTTGACCACCACGAGGCCACCATGAGCCTTCCAAGACCACGCCTAGCTATTCTAAAGCCCAAACTACCACTTTATGTGGTGGACAGCCACCGTACGCGGTGTTACCGCCACGTACGCTCCTCCGACGCTGGATCGTGACGAGCAGCGAGCGACGCACGGGTTATCCCGTCGATGGTATAACCCTCTATCTCTAGTTATTTACATTGAAAGTAGTTGATTGGTTGGCTTGTAGACTGTGTGGTTAGTATTTGTGGAGTTCGCTGCATAGTTGTGAAGTGAAGTGTAGTTGTGAAGTGTTGGGCTTGATTGTGTAGTATTGTGGACTGTGCTGTGAAGTATGGGCATGAGATGGATACCGTAGTTGTGATACGGCGTGTAGTGTGAAGAGGGTACGTGTGAAGCGTACTTTGTGTAATGCAATGACGCGCCGTGTGACGTGCGCTGTAGTGATGTGTGGCGTAGAAGGAAGGGAGTGCACGTGGAGTGTACTCCTTGTTGGATGGTGATGCACCGTGTGACGTGCTTCGTGATGATGAGTGTTGTAACGAAAGGAGTACGCGTGGCGAGTACTCCATGTCGTGTATCGATGCACTATGAGGCGTGTATCGTAGCGATGTGTGTTGTAGTGTGGATGGAAGAGAGTTCACGTGAGTGTACTCTATACTAGATCTTGATACACCGGATGACATGTCACGAATGGTTGGATGATGTAGTAGAGAAGTGTGGAGTGTATGGTGCAGCGTCAGGAAACTGTGTTACAGTGTCCCGAAGCAATGGTGACGTGGCTGTAGTCCAAGGTAACAGGTGTTGCCATGAGGCTAACTTGTGGCTGAAGGTATGTGTGAAGCGGTGAAAAGGTATCAGAGAGTGCAGCGGAAGCATTATGGGTATCATGCTGTTATTCGAGAAACGGCCTCAAGCTGCATAATGTGATAGAGACGCATTTGTGGATGCAGTCCTCTTGTCAAGTGGCGGGAACTGTGTAACAGTGTCCCGAAATATTGGTGATATGGCCTGTAGTCTGGGGTGACGTGTATCACCTTGTGGTTGACTATGACTAAGAGTATATGGAAGTGGTGGAAAAATATTAGAGAGTGCAGCAGAAGCACGATGGGCCCCGTATTGTAACTCGAGAATCTGTCTTGAGCTGCATAATATGACAGAGGCGCATTTGTGGATGCAGTCCTCTTGTCAAGTGGCGGGAAGTGTGTAACAGTGTCCCAAAGCAGTAGTGATGTGGCATGTAGTTCAAGGTAACGGGTATTGCCTTGAGACTGACTTGTGGCTGAGTGTATAAGGAAGTGATGGAGAAGTATCAGAGCGTGCAGCGGAAGCATGATGGGTATCGTGACGTGACCCGAGCTTAGTCTTGAGTTGCGTGACGTGATAGAGGTGCATTTGTGGATGCAGTCCTTTCCTATCAAGTGTTGGGATGAACTTGTACAGTGTCGGGAAGTAGGAAGAATCCTATCAACCGGGTCTGAGCAAATTTGTATTGGAGTATGGAGCTTGTTTATACAAGCGGGTGTTCATTGGAGCTATAAGTTGCTCTTAGGTGATAAAAGGGGATGAGATGCAGGTGTCTCTGGCGAGACACGTGTACCAGACAAGTTTACCATATGTAATGGGTAATCTGTCTTGATCATGGTTATATGGTATTTTAGCCCGAGAGTTGGCTGACTTCATGTAGCCTGAATGGATGGTAATGAGGACGTAGTATGGGCTAGGATACATAAAGGTAGTAATGGGTAAGTTGTCTAAGGTTGGGACGCATGACTCTATCCGGTTCGAAATCATGCGTCAGATTATGGAAATAGAAGAACGAAACGGAGGTCTTAGTGTCTTAACCTTAAGGTGAATCACGAGGGTTCGCTTTAAGGAATAAGACCCGATGGGTTTTAGTATAGTAAATGGCACATGAGAGCCCAGGAATGGACGGAGAGTGTTCCAAGTGAGGCGTAGTTCTATTTTTAGAATAGTTACTTATGCATTAGATAGATGATGACATAAGGTTATGTGTATGCATGTAGGTTGCCATCTGACACGCACATGAATGGACTGCATGGAATGAGTATGGCATGAAGTCCAGGTAAGTATTACGTTCATACTCTTTTAGAGTTTTTATGTATAGAAAAGAAGAAAAAGACGAAAGCTTTTCTCTAAAAAGACAACGAAACTGAAATGTAAGTTTTCAAGTATAAGTACGTACCGGCCTTCCTTGGCAGCCCCTCTTTACGCAACCAAAGTATGTACGTGTATGCATGTGAATGGATGCTATATGTAGTACTTATTGTATGTATGTTCATGAAAAGGAAACGAAAAGAAGCCTTAAAAGACGTAAGAACCGTTAAGGAATGCAAGGACTGAAGCTGTAACGAAGAGAAAGAAAAGAAAACAAGATTTTTCCTAACAATGATTCTTTCTAAAATAATTTTTTAAAACTCTTTTTATATAAAAGAAAGAAAACCATTTTCTTAATTAAAACTCTTATGAAGTGAAAGAAATGAAGAAATGTAAGAACTGTAAGAAACGTAAGGACTGAAATGGAAGAATGGACTGTAAAGGAAAGAATGGACTGGACTGAATGGATGATGTATGAAAATACGTAACGGCCACATGGACTGAAAAGGAATGGTACCAAATGAATGGACTGTAAAGGGGCAGATTGCAATGCCGGGTAAGTAGTATTGTAGTGCACCCAGTGCTGCACCCTGACGGAATGGATTCTCAAACCCATGGCCACGGGCGGAATCAGGTCCAAAAGACCGCTAACCCCAGCACACAAGGCGTAACAGTGTGCAAATGGCCAATGAAAGTGAAAAGAAAGAACGGATGCATGTTAAGAAAGGAATGCATGTATGTATGGATGAACGGAATGCATGAACGTACGTAAGTAAGGAAAGATGAACGAATGAATGCATGTATGCATGAATGTATGTAAAAAAGAACGAATGCATGAAAACATTCTTTAAGAAATGAAGGCAGCGAAGCGTGGGGAACTGTTTTAAAGAAGAAAGCATGTTTATAAAGAAAAACCCCACCTCGCTACGTTTTAAAGTGAACAGAACGACGTATGCATGCTAAGTACGATATGTATGTATGGAATGATGAATGCATGACTGAAAATCTATGTTATTATATTTTAACCGTATGAAGTAATGCTTACGAGTCATCGACTCATTTTAGTTTTATGTGTGCCCTCCCAGGCACAAGATGAGCATGACAAGTCAGGACGGGCACAGCCAAAGGGGGAAGAGCACGAAGGCCTAGGCAAGATGTTTTTATATGAAAACTTAAATTATGAAATTTAATGTTTCCCGCTGTAACCTTTTAATTAAGAAAACGAATTTTATTTATAGCATGGAGTATTTTGTATCCTGGCATGAATGCAAAAGAATTGTAAAATGAATAGTAATTCCCGTCGATTTTTATCAAAATTGAATATAAAAAAGACCTACCATAAGGACGGGTGTTACAACTAGACCATTTTGTTAGGCTGTATAAGGGTAAGAAAGACAATGGTGAATGCCATTGCTGTCTAGAAATTGTTTGAAGAGGGAAGAAGTGAATTCTCCACCTCCATCCGATTGAAAATACTTGATTTTGTGAGAGCTGGTTTTCTACCAAAGTTTTAAAGTTGATGAAGCATGAAAGTACATTAGATTCAAGTTTAAGAAGGAACATCCAAGTAAAGCATGAAAAATTATTTATGAAAAGAACATAGTAGCGTCATGCATCAATAGATTGAATTGAAGTAGGCCAAACATCATAATGTATAAGTTTCCCAGAAATGGCACCAAAAACTCATTATGCCTAAATTTTGCTCAAATTAGTGAATAAAAAATTTAGAGTAGTTTTATCTGCAAGTATACATGTGTTGTAGTATCTAACAGGGTCGAATCCACAGAGATTCACTATAAGAAAAATGGCATTTTGTGGTTAATTTATTGCAGCGAAAATAGTATTCGCAACCAAAATGGCCGTTTTTCTTGTAGTGATTGACTTATATGATAAAGAAAATAAACTTAAACAATGAAAACAAATCATTAAAAGGAATATGTAATCTGATAGAGGAGAAAATTATTGTGATGAAAATATTTAATTTAATAGAATACAACTAAAATGGTAAAATAAATTGATGTGGAGAACAACTAAGGTTTCAATGATCCATCTAATAATTTAGAATATTGTATCTGATCAATTAACTTCAATTAGACTAGAATAATGATTCTGTCAAATTGTAAGATTTAGCAGTTAAGGCTAAGAAAACTAATCACTAAAGATTAAGCATGAATAATTGATAGTTAAAATATTAACAAACTCATTTGAATATCACAGAGATTTTTCAAGTATCCAATATACTCGAAAATCATAATGAATCAAGATAAATATATACATAATCAAAATATCAAATAATAAAACTATTCAATCGATCAAACTCAAAATATAAACTCTATTATTGATCCGAAATAATGTCTAAATCATTAGATTTCACGTCTAACCTTATTACAAAAATCTAGCCAGTCAAGTTTATGACAAGAGCCATGGAAATAAAAAAAATTCTCTATTAGAAAACTAAAATAAAACACCAAAAACCCAACACTTGAAAAATAGCCCTTACAAGAGAGCAAATGTGGAGAGAAGATAGAGCCAAAAAACTCCCTCCCTCCATCTGTCTGTTCTCTTTGCAGCAATTCCCATTAGGAACTCCCATCCATGCGATGAAAGCTCCTCCAGTAAATGCATGAAATCTAAAAATGAATTTCTAAAACCAAAATTGCCGCTGTGAAGGAGCACCGAAGCATTAAGAAAAATGTCTCCTACCCATGCGTCCAAAAGCTGAAGTGCTGGAAGCTGAAAATCCCCCAAGCTGTAATGCTGCTGTATGCTCTGCACCAAAAAGCCCTCTGCTATCGTCTGCCCTTGTAGTGGTTAAAATTCAAAGAAATCATGGGAAAGAAATTGTGTCTTCCATCCAACTTGTGCAATGTGCCTGCTATCTTTTCTTTATTTTCTGTGTTGCTTCTGTCGTGTGCAGCATAGCTCCTGTGCAAAACAGCTGCCTCGAAATAAATTGGTTCACGTTCGTCTCAACCGAAAAGAGAAACTTGTGTGTTGCTTTTTTTTTTTTTTTTTTCTCAAAACCCAAAGAGAAAAAAAAAAAAAAAAAAAAAGAAGCTTCCCGTGTGATGCCTGTGTTAGTCAAAAAGCAAGAAAAGAAAACTTTGCCTGCTGCATCTCACGTCCAGAACAAAGCCTGCTGCTACGTTGCACTTTTTTTTTTATTCAGTCTATGTTGTGCGTGTTCCATACTTCCAGTCACTTTTGTGTTTATTGAAAAGAAAAGCATTGTTTCTTTGTTTTCTTGCTCCGTATCCTTCCAAGGAATAAACTTTTTTCACTCATGTTCCCAATTGGGTCCTACATGTTTCCACCACTTCATTTCTTTTTGATTCTTCAGGAAAACAATACGTGGTGCTTGCTTTTGTGCCTCCAAATACGTCCGCATTTGGTTCCTCCTGATATCAAAATTACTAGGAAATGTATCAACCTGGAATAAGACTTGAAAAAGAAATAGAAACCACAAAAATAAAAACAAAGAATATAATATAAAAAATGTATTGTGCATTTGAGGAAATATTGCCCAATTAAATCACAGGTTATTAAATTAAGCATAAACCATAATATTAACTAATTTAAATCACAATTCAGATTTATGCCTATTAACTATTTTTCCTTCTAAAACCAATAATAATATCATGAAATATTTAAAATATATTGGTTCTAGATATATAAAATATGTAATAATTCAACTCAATCAACTCAGGTATATGAGAAAAATGGAAACCTTTTTATTTTTAGATAATTGAAAAGGCTCACATAGTGTAGTAGACATTTTTGAACTTGAAGTTGATAATTGAAAACTACGAATTACATGATTCACAATGTATTTTGTTTGGTGTCCGAATGGGTTATGCCAAATGATGGAAGAAGTTTTGATTCCAAGGAAAACAATGTGCTATTTGGACTGATTGGTGAACAAGCCTTTCAAGTGCATCGATACAAGCCATTTTCACTTTTGCCTTGGAGATCGAAGAACTTGTTAGTTTGATTGTCCTTCACAAAGAATGAATCAGCAGTAAGAATAAAATGACGAGCATTATCATGATAGAATTTTTGTTTATATAAAAGGTTGGAAAATGCTTGTGGGCAGTGAAGGACTTGTTTTAAATGTAAATGTGAACCATTAGAGAGACGAGTTAAAGAACTAGTATTTTGAATGAGAAGAGAGGAGCCATTTCCCACCGTCACAGTATCTTTTCCTTGGAGTGGTTACTTGATGTTGAGATTGTCAAGTGTTGCTGTTATGACTGTTGGCAGCACTATCGGCATACCAAGGTTGATCATCATCTTAAACGTGAGTAGCATTTGTTTGAGTTACCATGGTTGCAAGTTGGTTGGGAGGCCACTAACAATATAGGAGATGAGACCATCATCTTCAAGGGATTTATCCACGATAACAAGTTGGTCAGCATAATGCTTAGCCAACTGAAGATATGCAGTACATGATTTTGACTCTTGGCAGAGAGTTTGTAGTTTCCTTTTTATTTGGGCTAAGCGAGACCTTGAATGTGAGGCAAATCTAGTAGCAAGTGATGTCTACACTTGTTTGGAAGTGTTGAGTCCATAGATAGTGGAAAGAACACCTTTATCAAGGGTGGCATTGATCCAACTTAGTATAAACTAATCCTTTTTTATCCATAGGACAAATGTTGGATTGAGTTGGAGGGTGAGATTATCTTCGGAAGTAGGGAGATATTGTGGAGGGTAGGATTCTGTGCCTTCTACAATGCCAAGGTGGTTGTAGGTGCACAGGTAATGAAAAAATTGGGAATCCCAAAGTAGGTAGTTCGAGGTGTCAAGTTTAATGCAGATAAACTATATGATGTTGGGGATAACAAAGGAGGAGCTGAGGGAAGAGATTTTAGCCATTTGGATCGAAGTTGGTGTTGACATTGTGGCTCATGATACAATGTAAGAAAACAAAGAACGCCAAGAAAAGTACATGTCTTACTGATATCTTGAAGATGTTTATATACATAGATGTTTATATACATATCTTGAGTAATTACAGCAGTTGAGTATGCCATATATTATGTACAGCTAATTATCAAGCTATAAATGGAAACAAAGAATTAAATTCAATCTTGCTATGTAATGGTGTAATCGTTGACAACAATCTGAGTTGACAGTGAGGATCTTGAAGATTGAATATGGCATGTATTATGCTTCTTTGGAGATCTGCTATGACTTGAATTATGATTTTGAGAATTAATAATAATAACAGCTAGAAGTCATGTGCTGCCCAACTCCAACCGTAATTGCAAGCTTCAACAACTACAACCACCGAAACAGGGCACCCCACACCGCCGAGGACAACTGAAAACAAGGAGAAACCCTGTACGCATGAACTTGGGATAGCCAATGGCCCACTCTATCGCCAACGCCATCCATCTCATTGGAAACCATAGATACAATCATAGAAGTCGCCGACCAATTGTTCGATCCTTGTCACCCTCGCACCACCTCGGTAAGCCTCCATGTTCCCCCACCTTTTTCTCTGTCAAATAAGTTGAGTCCCTTCTCACTCACCTCGGTGTTCTACCACTGTGCCATGGAGGAAGCCAAAACAGTTGCCCTGCCATGGGTGACGACCACCCAATCACTTCTAGCTCTGCACGATATCTCAATAAGCTCTTGGTTTTTCCATGGCCATATACCATGTGTAAGCCTATGCTCCGATGTACCATAAAACACACTAAAGAATGATATTTGCAATGTGATAGTTTTTCTTGTTTAAAGTTGATTTACTTACACACCTTTGTTTTTAATGTAGTTAAAGTAAATTTAGCGTAGTGAATTTATATTTTACATATGACAAAGTCTAATTATTGTATTAAATTCCTTTTTTATTTTTATTTTTTTACAAAATGAAACATTGCTTAATTAAATTGAAATCAGTTCAGACAATACAAGATCTCGAATACAAATAGGAACTTCTTCCTCATCTATCAATACACGATTACAAGATAATGCATTCTTAGCTAAAACATGACAAACTTGATTAGCATAACTTCGAACATATTGAATTTGCCAAGCAACATCCCATGGAAGAAAAGTTTGATTTCCTCCGCTAAATGACCATGAATGTTGATATTTGTTTCAGATTTATTGACAGTATGAACAATCACTTTTGCATCCAATTTTAGTATAACTTTTGATAAACCTAAATCTCTACAAAATATATATATATATATATATATATAAACTGTAAGTCCTGCTTAAGCTTCAGTTGCAGTTGGATTTGAACAAAAGATTGTAGGTGCCCTCATGACAATAATGACTTCACCTTGGCAGTTTCTGATCACTATGCCAATTCCAATTCGAGTATGACCTTTATCAAATGTAACATCCCAATTTGCCTTGAACTAGTTTTCATGAGGAGCTTGCCACAAATATGGTGCAGACTGGTTTACTAAATTTTGATCTATATAGTCTCTTCTTACAGCTCCTACAGTTGTTCCACAACTTGACTGACCTAAATATTTAGAGGCATGAAAATACCATCATAGATCACAACATTCCTCCGAAACCAAAGCTTCCTCCTAATTCAGTTTATGGAAAGTAAAACCGTTGCTAATGTACAATATTATTTGCATGGAAATAGATTCTTTTGAAAATCTATGTTGTGGGTAATAGTTACATTTGCTTTGAAAATATGTGTTGTTATTAAAGATTATTGCAAGGAAAGTAATCTCGTCAGTAATAAAATTATTTGCAAGTAAAGTAGAAAAATAATGGATATGTTTCGCATTCGCAATGAAAGGCTCCAATGGATATGTTTGTTGCAAATAACTTTTTGCAACGAAATAATTGTAGTAGGTATTGTATGGAGTCGTTTTCTTAAATTCTTGGCCCTTGGGATTTTATATTCTCAATTGCAATGGAAATTTTTGTTGCAATCCATAGTGGATTTCATTTAAATTACTGACAACCCAGTACGAGAAAATAACTCGTCTACTGTATAGATTAATTCCAAGGAGAATCTCTCACAGCAAAAGTTTGGTTAGAATTATTACAAAATGCTAGGAGAGATATATATATATATATATATTTTAAAAAAATATACTTCCTTTATTGATGAATCAGAACCATATTAGTCATTAAAATATCTTTCCTTTTGTATATAAGTAAGTATTTCTATAGGGCCCTCCTCTATCTACACCCTCTCATCCAACAAAGTAAACACTAATTTTGCTAACTTATGAGCTATTTTATTAGCTTCTCTACCCACAAACTTAACTCTCCAGTTTAATCTTCCTGCCATCAACAACCTCACATCTTTAGTGATGTTCCCATACTCTGCCCATGTCTCTTCTTCACTGTTAATAGCCTCCACTACCACCTGGGAATCACCCTCCAACACAACATTCAAGAGACCAAGTTCAACACAAGGTTCCTGCTCTTCTTAAAGCCAAATCTTCAGCAACTATTGGCTTCTTTATATGATTCACACTAGCACTCAAACATGCGAATATCTCACCCTCATGATCTCTAATGACAACACCAATGCCTACCTTTTTGAGTTGGATATTCACTGCAGCCTCCCAATTAGCTTTTACTAAAAGTTCCAATGGCTTTTTCCACTTTACCAACCTTCTATTTGTGTTCCTAGCCATCTGCATCTTCTGTTGACGGTTTTGTGCTAAGATGAATTCACATAAACTAGACTTAGCAGCTTTTAGAACACTTCCCAGGTTTCAAAACTTTTATCAGACAGCCATGAGTTTCTTCTTAGCCAGATCCTCCTCACGATACAAGTTACCATTTCCACATCTTCCATTTCTAGCTTTGAGTTGAGCCTTTTCCAAAGCTCCAAAAAATCATGGTTTGATATGCTCCACTTTTGCACAGGACTTCCACCTTCTGCCCAAACATCCGAGGCTACTGGACAGTTCTAGAGAGCATGCATAATGGTTTTAGCTTCCATCTCACATATTGGGCACAAGCTTGAATCTATAACCTTTCTCTTAACCACATTTTGCTTTGTAGGGAGTAAATTATGACTAGCCTTCCATATAAAATGCTTAACAACCCCTGAACCTTTAACCACCACACCAAATTCCAATCATCCTTTGCCTTGTCCCGTTTTGAGGACTCCCCTGACTATCTTATCACTCTTTTATGCTAAAGATGATAAGCACTCTTAATTAAGAACTTGCTATTATTAGAAACACCCCATACTAGCTTATCCACTGCTCCCCACTTGCTTCTAGGAATATTGAGGATCAGTTCCACTTCCTTTGTAGAGAAAGTCTCATAAATCAGGCTCCTCTTCCATGACCCATCTTCACTATTGATGAGCTGAATCACTTTCGAGTCACTAAGTAAATTTTTAACAGGAGATTGCACCCGGGGGGAAGTGTGACTAGGCAGCCAATTATCTAGCCATATGTACCCTACTACCATCTTCTACCCTCCATACTATGCCTTCTTTAACTAAGTCAAGAGAGGACCACAGACTCCTTCATATATAGGAAGGAGCATAACCCAATTTGGCCTCTAATATATTGTCCTTTTTAAAATACTTTTCTCTTATCATAATAACCACCAATGAAGAGAGGTTATCTAACATTCTCCATGATTTCTTAGTAAGCATTGCTTTATTGAAGCAATCTAATTCCTGAAATCCCAACCCTCCATTCCTCCTTGTTTCACTCATTTTAAACCAGCTCCTCTATTGAATCTTCCTATCATCTTGATTGTGCAGCTTTCTAGGTAGTTTCTACAACAGCCTTGAGTAAAACTTCATTACTTGCCTGTGACAGCAAAGTATTTTTCCAGTAGCAGATTTTGGACAAAACCCTCTCCCTCAAATTTCTGAATGTGTTGTATTTTGATCTACCTACCATGGTTAGCAAGCCAAGGTATCTTTCATAGTTTCCACTTATCGACACCCTTGCTGAACTCGTAATCTGTGATCAAGTTGATACTTTAGTGTTTGTACTGAAGAATATGGTAGTTTTTTGCTGTTCAAGCATTGGCCGCAAGCATCTTCATATATCTTCAACAACCCTTGTATTTGCTGCCATTCAGTTATCTTTACTCTTCAAAAAATTACACAATCATTAGCAAAGAGTAAGTGACTTACTCTAGTGCTCCCTATAGAAATAGCTACTCCTCTTAAACACACCCTTCTTTTAGTTGAATTAATCAAGGAGGTAAGGCCCTTTGCACAGAGAATAAACAGATAAGAGGAAATGAGATCCCTTTGTCTAATCCTTCTTGTGGTTTAATAACCTTCCCTTGCTCACCATTAACCAATACTGAATATGTCATTGTGGATATACACTTCATCACCAAGGAGGTCCATTTCTCTCCAAACCCCATTTTCCTCATCATAACCTCTAGGTATTGCCATTCTATCCTGTCATAGGCTTTTGACATGTCTAGCTTGAGGGCCATGCTTCCAGTCTTTCCTTTTTGTCTCATTTTCATTGTATGGAGAGTTTCATATGCAATCATAACATTATCTATTATGAGTCTTTAAGTTATGAATGCACTTTGGTTGCTAGATATAATGAGAGGTAGCACTTTCTTCAACTTGTTAGCAAGTACTTTTGATACCAATTTATATAACACGTTACATAAACCGATAGACCTGCATTCACTAGCCACAAATGGGTTAGCGACTTTGGGAATTAAAGCTATAAAAGTGTAGTTGACACATTTTTCCAAACACCCTTCCCCATTTAAAAAGCTTAATGTGACGACTAGAAATTTAGCTAAGCCTCTTAGTTATTTTGATATATTATTTCAGGTAGAGTAACCCATTTAGAGACTAGGTTTGGAATATTAAGCATCTAAGGCTTTGAGGAAGGCCCAAGCACATGAGTAATTCTGTCTCTATAGGGGAAATTAGGATTTTGAAGCCCATTAGAGATAGGGCACATGACCAACGCAATTTGTGGACGCCACTTGGCATCCATTGGAACCTATAACTAAGGCTTGATGAATCTAGTCTGAATTGAGGGAAGAGGGGTGAGAGAGAGTATAGGGTTTGGTGATGCATGCCTACCCTAGGGAATAACCCCCTTCTTGCCATTTTTCATGCATACAAGAAAGCTTGCTTGTAAGATGGAGGTGTTGTGACACTTGTCACCATTAGAGGGAAGTTCTAGAAAGAAAATGATAAGACTTTGGGAAAGTGGAGCCTAGGGAAGGCCAAGGGGCAATGCATGACAAACATAGAAGACGAGGGTTTCGGTTTCTAAGTAAAATCACCATGTGTCAAAGAAGATTAAGGGTTTTGCCTTTGAAATGAGCGAAATCCACTTGGGAAAATGAAGGGGCACACGCCTAGGGTTTCAATAATTTTATTTATTTATTTTATTTTTTATGGGAAATCCTTGGGATGGATGAAATTTGGGAAGGATGCTTGCCACCCACATTTCTCAATCACAAGTCTCCAAAATTTTGGGAAGGTGAAGGGCCACCTTGGGAGTTAAAGAGATTTTCGGTAGCAATATATACACACACACCCCACTTGCCACTTGGCAATCATACACACGGGTACGTAGAAGATTTAGGGTTTTGAAAATTACCCTTCCACCATTTGATACAATGAACCTAAACACTTGTAGAAAGGGCAAAGATGGAACTAGGTTTCGGTTTGGATGTCTTACACACCACTTAGGATTTGGTTCTAGTTCCAACATAATCTCATGATGAGCGAAAGGAAAGAGGCTCATGGTGGGGATGCCATTTGGCATCCATGTACCAAATTTTGATTTCTAGAGGAGGGAGAACACACCTATAAGAAGATGGAACCAAAAGACCAATAGTCTTTTTGGACTTTTGAAGACAAGCATAGAGAATTTCGGTCACTCACTTTCTCCCTATTCTCTACCATTTTCTCATCACCCAAACACCATTCACACCATCTCCCATCCACTTAAGTTTTGTTCTAAGTGTTTGCAAAGACTAGTATCATCTTTCTTCAAGGGAAGCCACAAGGTAAGAAAAAAGCCAACCATATCTTCTTGTTTCTCACACACGGCCAAGAGAGAGGGAATGCTTCTTTTTAAAGTATGTTCTTCATGAACAAATGCACACACACATGACCATGGGAAGGAGAATGGTTTCAGTTTTAGGATGATCTTCCATTGAGCACACACACCATATTTGGAATGCTTAGGGTTTTCTTTCAAGAGTGAGAATCCAAACCATCTTTTGGTTAAGTTGTGAGGACGAATGTTTTGGGAAGGAAATGAAGGCCACAACCTAAGCATAATTCTTTTGTTAAAAGAAAACTAGGGTTTTGTTCTTTAGAAGTTTCGGATCTATGAGAGAATCTTGAAGATTAGGGTTTCTCTTGTTTTGAAGAAAAATCTAGAGCACTCACTCATACACAGCTTAGGGTTTTGAAAGAATGAATTCTTATGACCTTATTATTACATTTTTCAGATTTGCTTATTTTACTTGAACATTGGATTTTTGTAAGTAAATTTCTAACTTACACTCAGATATCCTATGTATATGTTATGTGAACTTGTTTTTTTGTTTGTTTGTATGATTGTAATGATACTCTACCATGTTATATAATCGGTTTCTTGCATATTTACTTACCGTGTTATTGAAATAGTTTATTGTTATTTGATTTACATCATGGAAATGAGATATGATGCCACATCTAGGGTTTGCAATTGCATGTTTTAAAATGTTTGTAAATACTTATTGCATAACCTAATCTTTTAGAAGTTCTAGTCCATAAAACACTTTCTTTGTCATGTATATATTCACTTGTATAATTTCGGCTACACATGTATGTTCATTGATAATGTTTCATTGAACACATTAGAAGATTCTAATTTCATGAAAAGTTGGTGTAATGTGTATTTCAATGATGATATGTTTCGGCCATGACCATGGATGATGTGTTATCAATGTGTGTTTGAAGTTCTAAGCAAATATTCATGCATGCTAGGGTTTGCATGTTTCGGCCATGCATACTACATGTGAAAATATGAATGCTTTGTTCCTTGTTTGTTGTTCGAATGTCTTAGAATTATTGATTAAGAACATGGTTGCTAGGGGTGTACAATTTAATCGGGAAACCGGAAAATCGTACTGGACCTGTGGATCTGGTTTGGTTTTGGACTAGTCCGCTTCGGGACCCGTTCCCTTAGTTTCACAACCAGCAAGTACCGGTCTGATTCCGGTTCTATACTTTTTAGGATCAGATCAAACCGGTTCACAATATTATATATTTTAAATTAATTTTTTAATATTATATATAATTTATATATAATATATATAATAATATAAATTATAATTATATATAAGATAATGCTATTATAATTTATAACATAAAATTTTAATCTTAAACATGAAATTTTATTTGATCATATGCTTTAATCATAATATATATTAGTAACTTTTTATGTCTTAATAAATTCTCAATATATTCTTTTTGATAAGTATATTAGTAAAATACTAATATACATTAGTATATAATGTATATTAATTACAATTTACATTTTATGGCCTAATACTAATAGTCTAATTGTATATTACTATTAATAATATATTTTAAGTCTATATATAAATTACTATATAAATCACTATACTAAATAATTATATATGAAATAATGATATAGTAATACTAATACTATCACTATCAAAGATATAGTTATAATAAATTAAAATCATTATAACAAATACTAATATATAGTTATTCTAATAACTATAACTAATACTATTATATATATACTAATACTATTAAAACTGAAAAATCGGACCAAAGTGGATCGAAACTAGTAAAACTGGAGGTCCGGGTTTAGGAGGGTAATTGGTGTGTAATCGATTATTGAAAATGCAAAAACCGACCGGTTACTCACCTAATGGTCGCATGTTTTAATATTTTCAAGCCGTAACATGGAACATATATGGTTGCGCATGATTTCATGATGTATGGTTATGTTGAGTCTTGGCTTGCATTAGTATGTGTCTCATGAAAGTACAAGGTTTCATAGTCCATGTCACATGCATTAAGTTTGTGAAATTATTTCTAAAAGAAAAGAGTCATTTAAAGTTTTTTCACGGCTCCAAATGCTAGGAAGGGGGAATGCCCTAGTAAAACTTCTTTGTCCACTTAGGAGTGATTAAAATGGAGTGGTAACTTCTGGATTGACAAAGTATAGTCAACGAGTCTCGAATGGTCCATAAAAGAAATGATACCAGAGCGGGGTTGCATCTAAAACTAGTGGGTGCCATAGAGTGAAGGCGAAAAGGCGAATTGTCGTACTAAGTATGATTAAGAATAAACATAGTCACCTTGGTCAAAGTGGGCCAACGGTTGATGTGGTAACTAGCGGAGAATATATGGTGCATAGCAGAGAATTGAGGTATCCAATTATATGTTAAAGTCAAGATTAAGGCCTTGAGCTTAAAGACATGTTATGCTATGTTATATGAATAAGAACCTGACCTCATATGTATGTTTAATGTTCAAGAATGAACTGATGAAAAGATGTTTTTACAAAAAAATTATGAAAGATTTGTTACACATTGTGTTTTCAAAAGTCAAGTGCATAAGTACAAATTCATATCCATGCATTCATTTTGATTTGCTCTCGTATGCTTATGGTATCTGTTATATGTTATTTGTTTACTTACTGAGATTTCACGAAATCTCATTGTGGTAGTTTCCACTAGCATTCCTTTGCCCAGAATGGTAAAAGTTGTGACAGGATTCCAAGAAGAAAACCATGGGTAAGCGCAAGAGATCAACTCCCTAGATACCTACGGAGACTCCGAAAAGACATGAGGGCTCTCCAGAGCCATCCGTTTTGGAGAGGTTGGAATTAGACAACCAGTTTATCACTGAAGTACTATAGCTCTTCAAGGAGCTAAGAAGGATTATGAACTAGGACAAGGCCAAGTAGGATCGGCCTTGCTAGAAGACATTTTGATCAAGAGACCATTAAAATCATGAAAGATAATATGTTTTGATGACAGTAAAAAAGATTGGTTCGTGTTTCTGGAAGGCATTGAAACAATTATGTTTTTTTGAAAGATTTTATGAAATTTGCTATTTTGGGATTTTATGATTCGGTACTATGATATTTATTTTATTCTATTTGACCTAAGTAGAATCTCCACTGTGATATACTGCATATTGCTAGATTAATAGATATATTGCATCTTAACTGTCATGTACAAGCGATATATAGCTTTGTGTTACATGTCTTGACCCTTCAGTCACCGTCTAATCCTAAACGGATTTTGGGTGTGTCACAATCAAGATGGTTTTACATACCTCCTCCCCCACAATACTCCAATAAGCTTGGTAAAAACAAGCCCCATACCCGTTGAGCCTTGGGGATTTTAAGGGTGCCATTTGCTTTAAAGCTTCCTCCTCCTCCACTCTCGTAAGCTCTTTTTGAAGCTCTTCATTCATTTGAATGGTAACTCTCGAGTCTAGATCATTAAGACAAACTTTTATGGCCTTCATTGTGGGGAATGATGTGTTGAAAAGATTACTAAAGTAACCATGGAAAGCTCCCTCAATCTTTTCATGCTCTGTCACCAAGTTGCCCTGAGAATCTTTTATAGCCTTAATCTGATTCTTTCTTTTTCTTTGGCTTGCGTAAGAGTAGAAAACTTGGTATTTTTGTCTCCCAGCTGATACTAGTATCTCTTAGCTTTCTGCCTCCATTTAATATCTTCTTGCTCTAGAAGCAGGCCCAACTCTCCTTGTAGCTGCTTAATCAACATAGCATTATGGGGACCTTCATTCTCTTGCTCCATCTTTAGTCTTTAGGTTTTTTTGCTTCAGCACTACCTCAGCCTCTTTGTCTTTCTTAAAATTCCCACTAATCAACTCACTCTTTAAATGTTCAATTTTTCTTGCACCTTCTTTAAAGGGTCTACTTCCACAATACTTCTATCCCATGCCCCTTCAACAACTAGTATCCCTTCCTCAAATCTGAATGCTATCATTTTCTTCCTTTTCCTTGAGATTTATTGTCTCAAATCGAGCACGATGGCCTTATGGTCAGATTGACTTGCTGTACAGTTTCTACTTCACTATGTCGAAACATTTCAGCCCATTTTGCTTTCACAACTGCTCTATCCAGCCTCTCCTTTGTAAATGTGTTATCTGAATGCTTATTGCTCCAGGTGTATCTATTCCCTTTCATCCCAAGTCAAAGATACAGTTTCCTTCTAATGCTTGCCTAAAACCTTCATTTGTGCTTCTGGTCTAGGCCTCCCACCCACTTTTTCATCTTGACTAACAATCTCAATAAAGTCTCCAATTATACACCACGGTGTCTCTGAGGATAGGTTCAGTAATGACAATAGACTCCATGTAGCTTTCCTATTGCAGAATTCAGGATGACCATAAAAGCTAGTAAACAACCAAGATAGGTTTTTCTCCTCACATCTCATAGTTGCAGTAATATGGTGTTGGGAGTAATTGACAATCTGTACCACTACATTTCTACTCCATAATAATGCCAAGCCACCTTTTCTACCCCATGGTTCTACAACAAAGCATCCATCTCACTCCATTTTCCTTTTTATACCATCAAACTTACATGCTGCTAGTTTGGTCTCCATTAGAAAGACCATCTTGGGTATCTTATTATTCACCAATAAGCAAAGATTTTGAACTTGTTCGAGGGTTCCCAAGCTCCCGGTAGTTCCAACTCAATATTTTCATAATGACTGGCGGGGCTGTCTCACAGCCTTTGCCATTAGCTTGTTACTTTCAATTCTCAATTTCCTTCCATTATGCCTACCCTTCTTTACAAGGCCCTCTCCATTATGAGTAACATCCTCATCAATCAATTTTCTTTTACCGCCAAATGAGAACATAGGAGTACTTTGATTACTTGCATTACAAGCCCTTCTCTTCCATCTACCCCTTTCTGTTTTCCCCCTTTTGTCCTCAAGGCTAATCTCAGCACAAGCCAATTGTTGTGGACTGGCTTCAGACTCTTTAGAAAATTGCCCCTTCACTAGTGATTCAATGCTTTGTTCACTCACCACCTCACTCCCTTCTTCACATTGCTTCTTACTAGCGACATTCATCATCCTCTCACCCCTCTTACTTCTTTCACCATTTTCTTCAAATACATTGTTTGCAGAATCAACCACCACTCCCTTTGACATCCTCCTCCACTCCCCCTTGGACTGTGAATTCATAGGGACACCTAGAACCATCAACTCATCCTTCTCCATCCTTCTAACGTTTACATTTGAGACCCCATCCCTTTCCATACTCTTTTTATTATCCTCTCCTTCATTTTCTTCCTTATGTTCATTTCCACGACTCCTCTGTTTCTCTAAGCTCTTTACCCTTGACTTATATTGAGCTCGAAGCCAACTACTATATTGCAGTTTGTTACCCTTCCCTACCACACCATTACAACCCTGCACTCCATATTTAATTCTTCCACATTTGAAGCATAGTTTTGGAAGTTTTTCATATGTCAGTGGCACCCATATTTGTTCTCCAACAGATTGACAATTCTTCCTCTGGAATTCAATTTTCACCCTACAAAAACTACTGCAACCAATTCCATCTTCATGTATGTCCACCTCTTTAACACCACCAATAGATGCTCCAATCTGGTTCCCTACTCCACGAGTCATACACGCCAATGGTAAGTTGTTCATATGTATCTAGAAAACCTCAAAATCGAAATTCATCTTCTAAGAAGGGGTAAGACCATCAAATGGTTTCAGAATCAGCAATTGATTATTGAATAGCCACGGCTTCCCCTCCATCACTCTCCCTTTATCCCTTTGATTCTCAAATGTCACCGCAAACAGATTCGAGATTATTTGATGGAAGATAAAAGTTCATCCCAACCTCCAGATCATAGTCATAGGTGATCTAATAACTTCCTTATTCAACTTTCGATCAGAGAGTAACTTCCCCACTAAGCGTTTTTTCTCCTTCAACTGACACCTTCCCTATATGCTCTAAACCAAGTTCAATTACAGTGGTCTCCTCTTCAGTGAGTTTTAAGTGTTCTCATCTTTCCTCCAAATCTTCCATCTCTTCTGCCATCACTCATATAGACAAACTCTCCCTTCCTCACTCTATGAGCAAGTTGAGACTATCCCTCCACCCAAGCTTCCTCTACAGAGCAACCTTAGAGAAGACTCATTTGGGCAATAACCCTCTTCTATATTGATCAGTTTTGTGGTGCCTTGGACTATGCTAGGAGATATATTTGAGTTATAGATAATGCCTTTTTAATGATGAAAATAAGATCGTTGGACAATTTTTCCCTACAAAAACCTGACTTTGTTGTAGTGAAAACTCAAACACCTCTCACCAATCCATAGAAAGCTAGGGTAGAACAATTCTTTAGTATGCAGATTTTCAACATAACTCTTAACATTTTAAAAGAAATCATAGGTGCCTCCAAATAATTAATAAAATATGCCTAGAGATTTGTTTACAACACAAAAAAAACTTACCCTATTTTTTAATAAACTTTATATCTTTTTAACTCCTAAGTCGGACGTAAAAGTTTTTTAAGACTAGAAAAATTATTTTTATATAACCAACATCGTATAATTTTTTTCTATTATGTCTATTTGATTCCCCAATTCATTAGGTGCAACGGAGACAAAGAATAGAACAAGTGAGGGGAGGAGCGAACATTACCCCATGGTGGAGGAGTGACCACTGAAAAAGAGAGGAAGCATCAAGCATGGAGGTGGCGGATCGATCCATGTTCATGTGGCACTATGGTTGTGGGGTGGTTGAGTTCAGCTGGTTCAATGTGTTTACTTGAAGAGAAACATAAAAGGTCTATTTGGATACTTTGAAAGTGACGCCTCCAGATTTTCATTTGGGATCGGATGAACATCTGACGCGTCGAGACATGTAACACAAGGTTACCTGCACCCGTTCATGACATATAAGATGCAATGTTCCTAACATACATCTAGCATTATGCAATATTCGTAACGGATAAATTTTTTTTGAATACTATGCACCAAACTTATAACATCCTAATTAATTAAAGCATAATCCATGCATACTTAACAAAATAAATATCCACGATTACAGTACGGGTCTCAGAAGACTGTGATCTCAAAACATAGGAGACTAGACTCCATACATACAGTACCAAAATACACTACTGAACCAGTTCATCGAGTAACTCGCATAACTCAACTAAAAAGGCTAGAATACTATCCAAAAAAAAAAACTAACTATAGAAGCTAAAAGCTCCGCATCGCATCTGCGGCGTTTAGTCAACCTTCTCCAGCCTATCGGTGTCTGCTCCCTGTTCTGAACCTGATACATCACTTACCATTCGGGGGGAATGGTAGTTGGGACTACCACGGTGAGATTTAATTACAAATCTCAGCAAATTAATGGGAAACTTTCACACAGGTTAATGATGCATGCATAGAAATAAAGGTATGAATGCACCATCAAAGTCAAAAGTAAATATAACATAACTTGACATAACATGACATAAAATAATAAGCATAATGTGACTTGACATAACATGGCATGAGTTGACATAATTGAACTGAAACAGAAACTTAGCTTGATGTGACATGAACTTAAATTGTAACATGGACGTGAACTTGAAGCTTGACATGAACGTAAACTTGAACATAACGTAACATGAAACATAACTTGAACGTGAAATACATGAACTCAAAATCTTATTCAATAGACTTAATTAATAAAGTGACCATATGGGTGATACACAGGTCCCCTTGAGCCATGTGTCCCTGCCGATTACCGCATCACATCACAAGTGTCTACACCAACTGTGAGTGCGTTAATACGTACTCCACAGTTTTTGTGGACCCACATATTCTACGTGTCACAATTGCTGTGTCTCACGTAGTGTATGCTCCACAGTTGTTGTGGCCCCATACTTCATGCTCTACAGTTGTTGTGGCTCCATGAATTGTTTGTGCCACACTTGCTGTGAACACACATAAAATAAAATATGGCTCCATCGACGTTAGTGCCTGGCGCACTCCGGTGACCAGCTAGTTAGGCCCTATTCGCAACCTGTTGATTGTACTTCGTCAACTCAGGAAATTTCACACCTATTTAGACACTCCAACGTGAACAAATGAGTTCCACTAGGATATTACCCCATCCTAGTATTTAGGGTCGTGATTGACATGAATAAGTTAACACGATTATTCTTGAGATACACAAACTGTATTCGAGACCAGACGCGACATGAATACGAAAGGACAAAGGTCCTGAAGTAGCGTAACGTGACATGAACGTAAGAAGACAGACATGATGTACTTTGAGACATTAACATAAAAGAAAACATTTCAAAATATGGTATAGCATGTAACAGACAATAGTTCATAACGTGGCATTACATGTGACAGAATATATTGTGTAACAAATAAGTATTTCATGACAAAATAATTCATGTAACAGATAAACATGCGATGACATGACATGGCATATATAACAACATACAAACATAAAATATAGTTTCCCTTACCCATTACATATACGCAAAAAAACTGATAGTAAGTTAAGAGTTAACTTACCTCGTTTGTTGAGTTCAATGAAAATAAAGCGCGAAACACGAGGAACTGTAAGAGGATATTCTAAAAGTTAGAAATTTAATTACTAAAAATTAGAAATGTGTAAAAAAGACAACTTAGAGTAAAATTACCATTTTACCCTCTACATGTGGGAAAATGACTATTTTACCCATAACTTAAGGATTTCACATCCTAATTCCAAAAATTTCTAAAATTTATATTCCTCATGTAAATTTTGTCCTAAACTCAAAATCAATCAGAAAAATTTAAAACAAATCATAACTATGGAAAACACACTATGGCCAAAACATCCATAGGCCATTTCTCTTGATTTTTGTTGCAATTCCTTCCAACTTCAAAACTCATGCTTAAACCAAAATTTTGCAACAAAGATCTTCCTATCCTAAGTTTAAAACCATACTTAAAACATCCATTTAAAAAAAAACTAATAATCAACACCAAACTCTTTTGTAAAAAGATCCAAACACTTGAATCACAAGTTTTGTCCCTAAATCAAAACATCTCCAAGAATTCCAAAAATCAAATCTTACTTCTAACATATTCATAAATCATCCTAAGATCAACCATGCTTTAAATCATCAAACTAAAGTCACCAAAATCACAAAATAGCACTTGGAGTTTTTTCTTAACTAGTTTTGATAAATCTCTTGATCAAAGGCTTAAGAATGTGAGATCTTTGAAATAAATCATTACATGGTTTAAAAATATGTTCTAAAGAATATCCAACCATCAAACTTAAAATCACGTGGCTAAAACTCAATAAAACATGTATCTAACCCAAAAATATCAAATCTTAGGCCTAGCCAAAATTCTCTTGCATAGAAAAATCATATCTTTGAAACTAATGCTAAATATCTTCAAGATAACATACTAAAATGAAAATAAGAGATTTAGGATCATCATATAAAAATATCAAAGCCATTAGAGTAAGATAAAACCACAAAATATTCAAACTTTCTCCAAATAAAAACTGTTTTTCCACTTCCAGTTTTCAAATTTCTAGATCTAAGAAAATCTATCATCAAAAGCTTTAGTCATGCAACAAAACTTCAATTAACACTCTTAAAAACATGCTAACAACACTCCATAAAAGTTTCAGACCAAGATATGTCCATTAGCTTGGTCAAAAATTTCAAAACATAACATACTTTCCAGTTTCACACCCAGAATGACCTTTCCATGGTTAAAAATACTTTTGACTAATCAAATGACCATGGAATGATACGAATAATATATCTACGAAAACTATACTCAAAGAGGAACAATTTTTATGAAGGAGACATCATGTGAAAATACTTGCAAAGGGTAAAACATTTTCACGTAAAAAGACACATAAATCTGCCCAAGAGAGCTCTTTTGGGTTTCTCTTTAAGAACGGGGTGAAGAAGTGGTTAAAGTGAAAGAAGTGTGGCTTGCATGACTATAGACTTCTAGAGGGGGAAGATATGGGCTTGAAAGACCCTTGATTGGAGGTGGATATGTGACATAAAGTGGAGAATAGTGAAGGGAGAGGACAACCTGCAGAAGCTGTGAGGTATGGAGGTTGATGGAGTGAGTTTCTCTATGTCATCAAGGCACTATTGGGTGTAGCCAAGGGCAGTTGATGGTCTGCCATGTGGAGGAGGAAACTTCTTCAAGAAGCTTTGCCAAGGTGGCCAAATTCGTGGGCCTCAACCAAGTGGGCTTCAATTTGGAGTTTAAAGGGGTTTTGGTTAGGGTTTGATATGCTATCAAGCCCAAATCCAATTTTTTTTTGCCCAATCAAATTTCCAAGGTTTAAAATGTTGGATAAAAATGTCATAACAAGAATTTGAAAAATTAATAGCATGTGGAAGTGATTTAATTAAATGATTAAACACAATACTAGAAATTGGATCAAAAAGGGTTTGAAGGCCAATTTAGGGTTTGGGGAAACCGTTTAGGGTTTCGGTTTCAACCAAACTTTTGAGATTTCAATTGGATTCCAATCATATAGGGTTTCACTAGGGTTGAAACCCTCTTTGATCTGACTCAATTTGGTTAATCAGATGAAAAAAGGTTTTGCTTAGGTGACATGATCTTACACATTGATTTCCTTCACAAATCCATCTAATAGTTCCTCTTTATACCAAGTATCTAATACTATTTACTATGTGTGGTTAAGATCTTGTCAAGTGTCCAAATAAAAATTCTCTAACCTAATTTGGACATTCCACATTGTGATTTTGAAAACACTGCACTTAGTACGCTTATCGAAGTTACTATTCACTAAAAAAAAAACATAATAAACTTAGTACTGAAAAATCCTAAATATTCATATTAACCTACTGTGAAAATCGTTTATCAAGACTTAACTCTAAAGTGCCCCTAAAAATAAATTCACAGTTTCAAACAGGCATTTCATCCGAAATTATGAAAATGAGTTATTAGGCTATAAAATCCTAAATATTCTACTGAGTCTAGTGGCGCAGACCATAACATATTCTTACACTTCTAACTACCTCAAACAATTAAAATCACATTTCTGGCAGCATAGTGAGTGCTAACACTATGTTGACAGACTAAAATCTATGCGATTAGTCGATTCGTAAAAACTTACGAAGTTTTCACGAGGTTCCTAAAGTCTATAGAAATTTTACCATTGAATTTCTAGCGGGCTGTTATATTGAATATCCCAGTATATTTGTGAATAATAGTGAAATAGTTTGAGTTAAAATGTTTTATTGAGTTTTAAGAAATGAGAGAAAAAAAAAATTGAATAAAAATATTATAAAGTTAAAAACTATTTAAAAATTATTTTTTAATATTTGTTTTTGTTTAGAGATTTGAAAAACTAGTATTGATTTTTATGTTTTGTTTGGGAGTTCAAGAAAGTTGTGATGATTAGCTAATAATTAGATGAAAAAGTTAAAAATTTGAAACTTAAAGTATTTTATATTTGAGAATATTTAAGAATAGTTGTGTTGTCAAATAGAGTCATAAAGTTCAGAATTTCTACTATGCTTGTTCGTGGATCAGGCGTGGATGCATGCAAGACTAGGTAATTACAAACCCATAAGTAATTACATTAGGTAATCCCAAACTACATTAATTGTGGTGGCACTCTCCCTCTCAAGAGATTGAAATATCATTAAAATTACTTAGAAAGCTTTAATTTTATAGAGATATGGGATTTGATTATACATGTCATGACAGGTTAGATGTACCACTTTTTAATACTCTAGAACGAACTGATTTTCTAATTCAAAATAAGAAAAAATTTAATCTCAAGTCGGTGGGTAGAGCATACTAAGTAAAGTATTTATGTGACATAATTTGATTTGAAAGATAAAGTTTAAAATTTAAATACTATAAATCAAATCTTAACATTTAAATGATATAAATGGTGTACTCTGTATATCGACTCGAGAACGTAATAACTTTCAAAATAATGCGTACTATTCTAAAATTAGATTATATTACCGGGCCCAAAAATTAACTGAATAAACATAAGTGAGAGCTAGATAAAAATTATGTTACAATTCTACATGGTATAAAACATATTATTGTACATATCAGCATGCATCCTCTTCACAACCCGAATCCATCAAAATTTCCCAAGTTCCGGTGCCAGCCGTTGTCCTGAGCATGAATTTTTAAAGACAGACACACGGAGATCTTCCGATCGTCAGGAAAGCTAGCGCAGCGAACAACACTCAGAAAAAGACTTTCGTCACAAGGGATGCAGAGTTTTGAGTCATTAGTGAAATCATATTCATCCTCTGCTTGATCCAGCAAAGCCTTGAAGAGTGGATGATTAAGGATGGTTATTTTGATTACAAACCTCTTGTAGTTCTCACCCACGTAGACTACTAAGTGACCCTTTGGGACATCTTTTGGAATAGAATTCTCTTCAAGTATTGGAGGCCAAAGAACCCATTGACAGCAATACTCACAAGCTGCACAAGGTACGACTCTACTCCTCTTTCTCCACTTGTTCGTGCATGCCCTGAAAATCTTTCCCTTCATAATCTTCATGTTTCTAGATCAGAGAGAGAGAGAGAGAGAGAGAGAGAGAGAGAGGGTACAGACAGAGGGAGGGATCTGGGGATGGTAGCAAGAAAGCGAGATTCTTATAGCGATTTTGGAGCATTATTGTGAAGTGATGGGACAGCGAAGAAGTTACCGGTATAAAAAAAAGTAGTGAGCTATATATGGGTAGCAGTGATTTTATTTTTTCTGACGCATACCGTGAATATATGAAAGTTGCCGCCTTCAGCAGTACTGCTGCAGTACCATTCAGTGCATTCACTCTTTATAGTGTTGCATCTTGATACGAAACTGTACGAACATGCACGCCATGATTCAAAGTTAATAAATAAAAGTTTTGTCTTTCTCTGTATTTCTGAAGTGGGGACTGTGTTTGATCAGTGATCTTTCGAAGTTCTCGAAGTTAAGACCCCACAAGTTGGGGAATGGCAAAGATAAGATCTGAAAGGAAATGGGGATAAGCTTCCTGGGCACTGTGCGATCCCACTTATTTCTGATACATATGTAGTTAAGGATATTGTAAAATATATCACTTTCTTCAGGGGGAGAGAGAAACAGAGGTAGTTTGGTTTAAATATTCAGATGCATTTAAATGCATGTTAGACTTTCAAGCTCAAGTACTGTAAGAGTAGAATAATTAATGTTATATACAGTCGTGAAGTATGTAAGTGTTGCATAGTTAATTTGAAAAAGAATGGAATACATTATTAAAAATTAATTTTATTTTCATGTAAGTCTCGTATTTATTCATTTTTTTAAAATGATTATAAGACACTAGCACACTCATAACTATAAGTATCATTTCTTGTGAGAGTAACCTTAGTACAAATTTATAGCATGCAAGTTTCGTGTATTCGATTTAAAAATTGTGACTCATTAAAAAATTAAAATTTTCAAGTAAGTCATACTTCGTTTCAAATGGTCTACACGTGGCTTATCCTAGACCTGCAAAAACCATTTTCTTATGGTAGATAAAGAGTGTAGCAGTCTTGTTTATGTATGAATTTTGGAATGGTAAAGATGGTGACATATTGTTATTTGCAAATAAGTTCCACTAGGGATGATGGATTTGAGTTGCGGTTCGTCATCATCAGCCAACTTGCGAAATAATTATATGATGTTTTGCAATTCACTATAGCTTCTTTTTTTTTGAATCAGCAATTCACTATAGCTTAGTTCGGCTGGAGATCACATTTGGTGAATGATTGGGAGATGAGCTAAGCCATTATTGTCTTCATTCATGCACATTGTTGACGCATTTTTTGGATGAAATGGTTAACAGTTGTTGATATGGACGGAAATTGATGTAGTACTAGTGAAAGTTATAAACTTTTGGACCAAAGGAAATATCTGTAAATATATAGGATAAATAAAGGAAAATGACTCCCTTACAATTCTCTTACAACTTCATCTGAAATTGACCGTAGTTATGTCAAGTTTAGAAATTTTTTTTTTTTTTTTTAATGAAGATGCATGATTGTATTGGTTGATTGTAAAATGACTTGTAGAGTAATTGTAAAAAAATTGTAGATGTATCATTACTCATAAGTAAATGAGATAGGCTTATGAAAAACATAGAGATTTATACTCTCTCTCTCTCTCTCTCTCTCTCTAGCCTATATCGGAATAACCCTCCTATCTCTATCTAGATCCACCCTTCCCTTGTCTAGCTTGCTCCAAATTTTTCTATCATTGTTTTCCCTTATTTTTTGTTTGTTTTCTGCCCATATCATCGATATGTGCCAATCTACTGTCTACTGGCCTCCTATGACCTCCACGCGCCCCACCACTAGATTCTCCAATTGCTAATTTTCGGATGATAGAAGAAAACTGACCAAAAGAGCGGTGTGTACGTCTCAAGCGCGGCTCACATTATGCATGAAACTCACATGTTGTCGCACCAAAGGGAGTCTATTGCCGCCATGCTCGGAATTATTGGGATCAGCGGCCTCAGATTTCATAAATTTGACCATATCTTCTCTCAAAAAGTGGCGTGTGGCTTACAAGCGTCTCTACAGCCAGTGATGGTCCTACTGGCGATTAGACCCATCCTCCGATTGTTAATTTTTGTCTCTATTTGTTTTAAGCAAGGATAAAGATAAAATGGTAGTGATAGTCTCCTTTGGCCAATTCAGAAAAGCAACCTGCATTACATAATAATTAACTGCATTTTCTGATCATATATATCATTATATTGTGCGTGTTTTTTTATTTATTTAATTTTTTAAAAGTTTGCACGCACGGCATAAAGGGAGGGATCTTAGCATTTTTGGGGATACCGGATAAGCGGTTTGTCTTGTCTCCGCAAAAAGGGGCTCGCGGTGAGATATTAATATCCCTAGCCTACAGAACACAAATATTACGTTTCATTTCGCTTATACGATATTAAGCTAAGTTTTTATAGTTATATGAAATGAAATAATTTGTTAATAATAGTAAAATAGTTTGTAAATGATAATGAATGGATTTGAGTTAAGATATTTTATATAATTTTAGAGAATGAGAGAAAAAAATTATAAAGTTAAAAAATATTTTTCAAATATTTATTTTATTTTGGGATTTAAAAAAATTGAATTATTTGTAATGATTAGGTAATGAGTAGATGAAAGGTTAAAAATTTGAAATTGAAAAGTATTTGTATTTGTAATGTTTAGATATTGAGATGAGATAAGATAAGATTAATGAAATAATGGAAAGCTATTGTTATTCAAACAAGGCGTAAGACTTATCTTAGTAACTGGACTGATGATCACTTGAATTGCTTATTTTGAACCAATTTCTAATTTGTACGAGCTAGTTTAAGCTGTGTACTATCCGTACAAAACTGTTCTTACCTGTCATTACCGTTTTCCGTTTTCCTGCGAATGGTTTCGGATAAGTTTTGCGTTCCTGACCATGCATGCAGCAGGAGATGGCATGGGACGTTATGCATGATCGATCGAGCAAATTAAAGGGGCGGATAGAAAGTTAGATTGTTGAATTGCAGGGAAGATAATGGAAGAGCCACATTTTTGGAATCATAGAAAAAGGATGCTTGACCCTCGATAGTCGATAGCTGGGGCATTCCATTTATATATATAACTATATATATATATATATATATATATATTCTTTTCCTCCTGCCTTATCCTACCAATTGAATGAAGAAGATATCTAAAAGATCATGACTGGGAAATAAACTTTTCAAGATTTCTCCTTAGTGATCTCTTGTATCAAAGTCATGAATATCGTATGTTACAAAAGAAGCAAATATACTGCAAAAAAAAAAAAAAAAAGGAAGAATAAAAAAGGATATTTGTGACCAATATTTTGCAACTAAAAAGACTAATATTTCTGACGAAAACGAGTATTCATTTTTCTTGTAGTATAGGAAACATTGGCATTATATACTGTTGACGTGGTTTTTACATGACCAGCTTGTCTTCATGATATTTGAATTCCTTGTTTTCGAATGAGCCAATAAGAGAAACAGATAGAGTCGAGTTTGAACACATATTGTCCAGTGTCTTCCAATAAGGAGAAAAAATAGTTTGAGAGATTGAGGAAGGGTAGTTTGGAAGGATTATAAATTTGCTGAGAGAGAAGTACTTATGAGATGCAGCACATGGATTCATCTTCTCATGAAGACGTACTATGCTATACTCAGGTTGGTTTAAACTTTAAAGGGCGATGGGTTTGTCAGTTGGACAAAACATTTGTGTTTACTTTCAACAGTTAAGGAGACATGGAAAAAGAAAGCTAGATAAACGTAAATACGGATGGTTGATGTTCTTGTCATCTATTATACACAGAAGTGGAGATTATGAATGGAGGAAGTGGTACGGCGTGGTGGAAACTTAGAAGAAATAAAGAACCATGGGCTGAGCTTTGGGATGATGCATGTTGGGCTTACCTGACATTTGGCAAGGAGAATGGGCTACGGGCCTTAGGCCAATTCTATATGCTATTTTCATTATCTTGTAATAAGAGACAATTAGGCCCGTGCATGAAAGGGCAGTTTAGTATTTTTACTTGTTTAGTATATATCCTAACAGATTAGTCTATGGGAATCATCTGGAATATTGTTACGTTCACTTTCTGTTACAATTTAGAGGTGCTTCCCTCGAAGTGAGCTTTATCAGAATTCAATACAATTCCTCTCAATTCTCTTCCACAATCCCTTTCCTTACAGCTTAGCTATTACAAAGTGGTATCACAGCCCTCGATTTTGCACCAATGGCTGAAGGAACACGTCTCAAGGATCTTTAAGAAGGGTTCCTAACATTCAAGAAATCCACAGAAGCTCATGTTCAACAGACCGAGTCTCAATTCGCCACCATCGAAGTTGAAATGCTAGCCATGCGACGAAAAATGGAGGCTTTGATGCAGTAGTTTACAACTAGTGTAGCAGACTTGCACAATGTGAATACCATAGTTTCAGTAGGGGTTAACCATGATGAAGAGAGCAGCAGATCATAGCGACTCATTCATCATAATGGTGATATTCAACCACATACTATCAGGTTGGATTTTCCCATTTTCAGGCGAGATAATCCCCATGGCTGGCTTTATAAGGTCAATCAATTTTTTTCATTCCACAACACACTACCTCAACACCGTTTAAGATTGGTTTCTTTCCATGTGGAGGGCAAGGCCCTTGTCTGGTTCCAAGATTTGGATGAATCTGGTATTTTAACAAGCTGGAAGATATTTGTGAAGGCCTTGATACTAAGATTTGGTCCTAGTAGGTATGATGACCCTATTGAACCATTGACTAGGCTCAGACAACTAGGCATGGTGGAGGAATATAAATCTAATTTTGAAGAAGTATCAAACTGAGTGAGGGGCATAACTGATCCATTTAAATTGAGTTGTTTCCTTAGTGGCCTTAAAGATGAAATACGTTTAACTGTAAGGATGTTTGAACCCACCACTCTGATGGCAGCATATGGCCTAGCCAAGATTCAGGAGGAAAAAGTCTCACTCCATAAACGTTTCAGCCACAAGCCCACAAACACCACATACACTAAACCAGCCTTCTTCAAACCCAACTATGCCAATTACCACAGACATTAACTCAGACCTAAACACGCACCAAATTCCCAAATACCAACCAACCTAAAGCAATTGTTCCTGTCCAAAAGATTTCTCAAAATCAAATGAAGGAGCGTAGAGAGAAAGGCCTTTGTTATCACTGTGATTCCAAATGGAATCCAGGCCATCGATGTCAAAGCCCAAAACTATATTTGATTGAGGAAATTGAAGAGGACCAGCTTTCTATCAGCCACGATACGACTCAGATTGTTACAAAGGAGAACAGGGTAGCAGCTCCTGCCATTGGAAAATGCCTAGAAATTTCATTGCATACTATTTTGGGATGCTTTAATCCCAAAACAATGCGAATCAGGGGTAAAATTGGTACGCAAGGGGTGCCTATTTTAATTGACTTGGATAGTACACAGAATTTTTTGGATCCTGCAGTGCTAGCTCGTGTGCCTTTAGCTGTTAATGAAGCGGACTGAGTGAAAGTCAAGGTAGCTAATGGAGAACAAGTCAATGGTGAAGGAAGGGCAGTTGGGGTCAATATCAGTACGCAGGGACATACTTTTAATGTGGATATGTATGTCTTAGTGCTGGCTGGTTGTGATATTATTCTTGGGGTACAATGGTTGCAAGGCCTTGGCTCCATCCTTTGGAATTTTCAACAACTTACTATGCAGTTTACATATAAATCTAAACTAGTCATTCTAAAAGGGCTCAGTAATATCGGTTTAATTGAGGAAGGGAAACTGCCTAAGTCCAGTAGTTTGGAACAAAAGGGGATTATTTTACAATTGATTGAAGACATTCCAGCCACAAACAACTCACCCATTCCAGAACCTATACAATCCATGCTCACTCTATATCCAAATATTTTTGCAACACCCACTAGCCTACCTCCATCCCGAGCCCATGATCACAGTATCAACCTTAAACCCGACACCAACCCTATCTCAGTAAGGCCATATCGATACCCCTATTTTTAGAAATATGAGATTGAGAAAATAGTAAAGGAGTTGCTGCAATCAGGGGTCGTATGACCCAGTCATAGCCCCTACTCATCCCCTGTGCTACTAGTAAGAAAAGCAGATGGTTCATGGTGCTTATGTGTGGACTATAGAGCCTTGAACAGTGTTACTGTCAAGGACAAATTCCCTATCCCAGGGGTGGAGGAGCTCATGGATGAGTTGTATGGAGCTCAAATATTTTCAAAGCTTGACCTCAGGTCTGGTTACCACCAGATTAGTGAGGCCTGAAGACATTCGTAAAACAACGTTCCAAACACACGAGGGCCACTACGAGTTCTTGGTTATGCCATTCGGCCTAACCAATGCGCCATCAACATTTCAAAGCCTCTTGAATCAGGTTTTCAAACCTCATCTCAGAAAATTTATTTTAGTTTTCTTTGATGATATTTTAATTTTCAGCAAAAACACTGCTGACCATGTGGGGCATCTTAAAGTGGCTTTTGACATCTTAAGGGAGAATTAATTGTTTGCCAAGTTGAGTAAATGCAATTTTGGCTGCACAGAAATTTCTTACTTAGGTCACTTAATTTTGGGCCTAGGGGTTCGGGCAGACCCAGACAAATTTAAAGCCATGTTGAACTGGCCAGTCCCTAAGTCCTTAAAGGCCCTACAGGGTTTCTTGGACTCACTGGTTATTATCATAGATTTGTTAGAGGTTATGGGGCAATTGTTGCTAAATTGACAAACTTGCTTAAAAAAGATAGTTTTCTGTGGGATTAGGAGGCTCAAACAGCTTTTGAAAATTTGAAGACCGCTATGACAGCACCTCCTGTCTTAGTCCTCCCAAAATTTCAATCTCCTTTTGTTATCGAGTGTGATGCCTTAGGAGATGCTATAGGGGCAGTCTTGATGCAAGGGGGCAGGCCGCTTTTTTCAGTCAAGCTCTCAAGGGCAGGGCCTTGGGACTATCAACTTATGAAAAGGAGTTACTTGCACTGGTTTCCTCAGTTCAAAAATGGCGCCACTATCTACTAGGCCAGCCCTTTGTGATCAAAACAGATCACCAAAGCCTTAAGTTTTTGCTTGATCAGAGAGTGGGTACGGTAATGCAACAAAAATGGGTTGCAAAACTCATGGGCTACGATTTTATTGTTGAATATAAGAAAGGGAAGGAAAATCTTGTAGCTGATGCTCTTTCTAGACAAGGCTCCGAGTAAGAAGTTACCATCTCTCTTATTTCTCTGCCCACGTGGGACTGGATGACAGAGATTAAGTCCATTTATTCCACTGATGTATATGCCTAGGCCTTATTTAAGAAGCATGAGGAGGGTACTTTACCTCCACCTTATTCAGTAAGGTATGGTTCTTTGTTTTACAAAAACAGGATGTACATCCCTGCCCATGACACACTAATATCCAAGATCCTGGAACTAGTGCATATTAGCCCTCTGAGAGGCCATTTGGGTTTTGATAAATCCATCCACAAACTGTGAGGAGATTTCTACTAGCCAGGCCAACAAGCAACTATCAAACAGTTTGTGAGAAACTGTGAGGTGTGCCAAACTGTTAAAGTTGACAATACCCTCCCTAGTGGTCTCCTTCAACCCCTTCCTATACCATCTATACCATGGTCTAATATATCCATGGATTTCATCGATGGGTTACCAAATTCTTGCGGATTCAATGCTTTGTGGGTGGTGGTGGACAGATTTACCAAATACTCCCATTTTATCCCTATCTCTCACCCATATACAGCCAAAGTTGTGGCCCAATTATTTCTCGAGCACATTTTTAAACTACATGGCCTACCTCAAACTATTATTTCAAACAGGGACTCGACATTTACCAGTAAGTTTTGGAAAGAATTGTTTTTGCTACAAGGGGTCCACTTAGCATTCACTTCTGCTTACCACCCTCAAACGGATGGTCAAAAGGAAGCAGTTAACAAGTGGGTCGAGAATTATCTCAGAAGTTATGTAGGGGACAGACNGAAAAAAAAAAGAGAGCTAGGAATGCAATCAGATAATAAAGCACCTTTTAATTCACATTATTTACTAATCAAGCACCTGTGATGACTGCATAATTTGGACAGAGATGTACTGTGACACAACCAGCAACACAGGAAAAACAAACAGAAGCATTTCAAAATGGAAATTAAGATCCTAAATATTCAACTAGCACTTTGAAGTAGATGTTGATCTATTTATGTGATAACCTATCTATTTATCTGACGTACAAAAGCATGTGGAGGTTTACCCAGTTGCAAACAACTGGTAATTCCTCTTTCATTGAATTGAATGATGGGATATCCTTATTGTGCAGGCAGGTTCATTTCTCCTCTCATTGAAGAGTTGAGTGAGAAATACCCTCACGTGAAGACATATAAGATTGAGATTGACCAGGTAGGAAGGGGGTACTGGGATGTTTTCTTTTCCAATTTTGTCTAATTTGCTTGGAAGTTGGAATCATCATGTTCATCATACAATGTTTGTATAAAATCTTATGTTGACAAAAAATAATTTCAAGTCTGGAATGCAGGTATTTTGGTTTTGATCTCATGATTGAAACCATGTTATTATAGCAATTCTTGGAAACATTAGTTAAGCAATTGTTGGTTTCAATTTTATTTCAATATTTTACCTTTTTACTATATTTTTTTGGTTTTTTAAGAAAGCTCACTCTGTCCCTTTCTTCTTATTTTTCTTTTTTGTAACTAATCATTCCATCGTAAGGTAAAGCTTTTGTAGTTCTTTCATATCATTTTGAGTGGAAAAAGAATTTGAGTATCTATAGATATCGTACTTATAAAAAAGAAAGTATCTGTAGATATCCATCACAAGCTCAAATAGTTTTTAATCTATCATGCTGCCAAGAAATGAAGTATTTCTAGATGTAAAGTTCTCCTTAAACAAGCTGCAATATGCACTGTGCAAAGTTATAATCAGATGGTATTAAATTTAAGGTTTTCTCTTCCTGGGTCTGTTATATATATATATATCTGTTAGATTGCCAACTGAAGTAGTATCTTTGGCTTTCATAGCAGGTCGGTCCTGTAAAAGACATGATTGATAGTATGAAAGACATGATTGATTATAGATGGGAAAAATGAACAAGACCTATAGGTAAGTTTCTTGTAAATTTTCTGAAAATTTAAACTTTTACCTTTACGTATGTGTTTCATTTTTTTGTCTTTAATTAATATTTGTCTTTAAGTATGGAGACCTTAGTAGGCCATGATAAAGTTCAAATTTAAGTAAGAAAAATAAATATTTTAAAAATAATAAAATATAAGAATTAACACTATAAAACAGCCATATAAGTTGAACTAATAAATTTTTTTTTATTTTTTAAAATACTATTTGCGGCGATTAAAAGTCGCCGCAAAAAGTCTTTTATTGCGCGGCAAATACTATTATACAACCAAAAAGAAAATTACCAGCGATTAAAAAATCGCTGGGAAAGAAATTTCAAAAGAAAAGGACTTTTCCCAGCGCTAAAAATACCGCTGCCATATCCTATGCCAGCGATTTTTTAATCGCTGGGAAAGAAATTTCAAGAAGAAAAAGACTTTCCCAGCGTTAAAATAGCGCTGCCATATCATATACCAGCGATTTTGTAATCGCTGGGAAAGAAATTTGAGTTCGAAAAACTTTTCCCAGCGTTAAAAATACCGCTGCCATATTCTATGCCAGCGATTTTGTAATCGCTGGGAAAGAAATTTGAAGAAGAAAAAGACTTTCCCAGCGTTAAAATAGCGCTGCCATATTATATAGCAGCGATTTTGTAATCGCTGGGAAAGAAATTTGAGCTCGAAAAACTTTACCCAGCGTTAAAAATACCGCTGCAATATCATATACCAGCGATTTTCGAATCGCTGGGAAAGAAATTTTAAACAAGAAAGATATTTAGCAGCGATTAAAAAAATCGCTGGGATAGAAAGTAGCAGCGAGTAAATTGTCGCTGCCAAGTGACATTCCGTTTTTGAAACTAGTTCGCGGCGATTTAGAAATCGCTGCTATAGACGCTATTTTTGGTGGCGATTTTTTGTTTCCGCCGTAGTATATAGGAACTGGCTGAATAGTACCGGCGAACATCCGGCGACATAGAAATCGCCGGGATATATGTATGGCGGGGATTTTCATGCTTTTCCCAGCGATTTATCATCGCCGGGAAAAATGCAATCTGTTGTAGTGACATGGATTCATCTTCTCATGAAGACGTACTATGCTATACTCAGGCTGGTTTAAACTTTAAAGGGCGATGGGTTTGTCAGTTGGACAAAACATTTGTGTTTACTTTCAACAGTTAAGGAGACATGGAAAAAGAAAGCTAGATAAACGTAAATACGGATGGTTGATGTTCTTGTCATCTATTATACACAGAAGTGGAGATTATGAATGGAGGAAGTGGTACGGCGTGGTGGAAACTTAGAAGAAATAAAGAACCATGGGCTGAGCTTTGGGATGATGCATGTTGGGCTTACCTGACATTTGGCAAGGAGAATGGGCTACGGGCCTTAGGCCAATTCTATATGCTATTTTCATTATCTTGTAATAAGAGACAATTAGGCCCGTGCATGAAAGGGCAGTTTAGTATTTTTACTTGTTTAGTATATATCCTAACAGATTAGTCTATGGGAATCATCTGGAATATTGTTACGTTCACTTTCTGTTACAATTTAGAGGTGCTTCCCTCGAAGTGAGCTTTATCAGAATTCAATACAATTCCTCTCAATTCTCTTCCACAATCCCTTTCCTTATGGCTTAGCTATTACAAAGTGGTATCACAACCCTCGATTTTGCACCAATGGCTGAAGGAACACGTCTCAAGGATCTTTAGGAAGGGTTCCTAACATTCAAGAAATCCACAGAAGCTCATGTTCAACAGACCGAGTCTCAGTTCGCCACCATCGAAGTTGAAATGCTAGTCATGCAACGAAAAATGGAGGCTTTGATGCAGTAGTTTGCAACTATTGCAGCAGACTTGCACAATGTGAATACCATAGTTTCAGTAGGGGTTAACCATGATGAAGAGAGCAGCAGATCATAGCAACTCATTCATCATAATGGTGATATTCAACCACATACTATCAGGTTGGATTTTCCCATTTTCAGGCGAGATAATCCCCATGGCTGGCTTTATAAGGTCAACCAATTTTTTTCATTCCATAACACACTACCTCAACACCGTTTAAGATTGGTTTCTTTCCATGTGGAGGGCAAGGCCCTTGTCTGGTTCCAAGATTTGGATGAATCTGGTATTTTAACAAGCTGGAAGATATTTGTGAAGGCCTTGATACTAAGATTTGGTCCTAGTAGGTATGATGACCCTATTGAACCATTGACTAGGCTCAGACAACTAGGCATGGTGGAGGAATATAAATCTAATTTTGAAGAAGTATCAAACTGAGTGAGGGGCATAACTGATCCATTTAAATTGAGTTGTTTCCTTAGTGGCCTTAAAGATGAAATACGTTTAACTGTAAGGATGTTTGAACCCACCACTCTGATGGCAGCATATGGCCTAGCCAAGATTCAGGAGAAAAAAGTCTCACTCCATAAACGTTTCAGCCACAAGCCCACAAACACCACATACACTGAACCAGGCTTCTTCAAACCCAACTACGCTAATTACCACAGCCATTAACTCAGACCCAAACACGCACCAAATTCCCAAATACCAACCAACCTAAAGCAATTGTTCCTGTCCAAAAGATTTCTCAAAATCAAATGAAGGAGCGTAGGGGGAAAGGCCTTTGTTATCACTGTGATTCCAAATGGAATCCAGGCCATCGATGTCAAAGCCCAAAACTATATTTGATTGAGGAAATTGAAGAGGACCAGCTTTCTATCAGCCACGATACGACTCAGATTGTTACAAAGGAGAATGGGGTAGCAGCTCCTGCCATTGGAAAATGCCTAGAAATTTCATTGCATACTATTTTGGGATGCTTTAATCCCAAAACAATGCGAATCAGGGGTAAAATTGGTACGCAAGGGGTGACTATTTTAATTGACTTGGATAATACACAGAATTTTTTGGATCCTGCAGTGCTAGCTCGTGTGCCTTTAGCTGTTAATGAAGCGGACTGAGTGAAAGTCAAGGTAGCTAATGGAGAACAAGTCAATGGTGAAGGAAGGGCAGTTGGGGTCAATATCAGTACGCAGGGACATACTTTTAATGTGGATATGTATGTCTTAGTGCTGGCTGGTTGTGATATTATTCTTGGGGTACAATGGTTGCAAGGCCTTGGCTCCATCCTTTGGAATTTTCAACAACTTACTATGCAGTTTACATATAAATCTAAACTAGTCATTCTAAAAGGGCTCAGTAATATCGGTTTAATTGAGGAAGGGAAACTGCCTAAGTCCAGTAGTTTGGAACAAAAGGGGATTATTTTACAATTGATTGAAGACATTCCAGCCACAAACAACTCACCCATTCCAGAACCTATACAATCCATGCTCACTCTATATCCAAATATTTTTGCAACACCCACTAGCCTACCTCCATCCCGAGCCCATGATCACAGTATCAACCTTAAACCCGACACCAACCCTATCTCAGTAAGGCCATATCGATACCCCTATTTTTAGAAATATGAGATTGAGAAAATAGTAAAGGAGTTGCTGCAATCAGGGGTCGTATGACCCAGTCATAGCCCCTACTCATCCCCTGTGCTACTAGTAAGAAAAGCAGATGGTTCATGGTGCTTATGTGTGGACTATAGAGCCTTGAACAGTGTTACTGTCAAGGACAAATTCCCTATCCCAGGGGTGGAGGAGCTCATGGATGAGTTGTATGGAGCTCAAATATTTTCAAAGCTTGACCTCAGGTCTGGTTACCACCAGATTAGTGAGGCCTGAAGACATTCGTAAAACAACGTTCCAAACACACGAGGGCCACTACGAGTTCTTGGTTATGCCATTCGGCCTAACCAATGCGCCATCAACATTTCAAAGCCTCTTGAATCAGGTTTTCAAACCTCATCTCAGAAAATTTATTTTAGTTTTCTTTGATGATATTTTAATTTTCAGCAAAAACACTGCTGACCATGTGGGGCATCTTAAAGTGGCTTTTGACATCTTAAGGGAGAATTAATTGTTTGCCAAGTTGAGTAAATGCAATTTTGGCTGCACAGAAATTTCTTACTTAGGTCACTTAATTTTGGGCCTAGGGGTTCGGGCAGACCCAGACAAATTTAAAGCCATGTTGAACTGGCCAGTCCCTAAGTCCTTAAAGGCCCTACAGGGTTTCTTGGACTCACTGGTTATTATCATAGATTTGTTAGAGGTTATGGGGCAATTGTTGCTAAATTGACAAACTTGCTTAAAAAAGATAGTTTTCTGTGGGATTAGGAGGCTCAAACAGCTTTTGAAAATTTGAAGACCGCTATGACAGCACCTCCTGTCTTAGTCCTCCCAAAATTTCAATCTCCTTTTGTTATCGAGTGTGATGCCTTAGGAGATGCTATAGGGGCAGTCTTGATGCAAGGGGGCAGGCCGCTTTTTTCAGTCAAGCTCTCAAGGGCAGGGCCTTGGGACTATCAACTTATGAAAAGGAGTTACTTGCACTGGTTTCCTCAGTTCAAAAATGGCGCCACTATCTACTAGGCCAGCCCTTTGTGATCAAAACAGATCACCAAAGCCTTAAGTTTTTGCTTGATCAGAGAGTGGGTACGGTAATGCAACAAAAATGGGTTGCAAAACTCATGGGCTATGATTTTATTGTTGAATATAAGAAAGGGAAGGAAAATCTTGCAGCTGATGCTCTTTCTAGACAAGGCTCCGAGGAAGAAGTTACCATCTCTCTTATTTCTCTGCCCACGTGGGACTGGATGACAGAAATTAAGTCCCTTTATTCCACTGATGTATATGCCTAGGCCTTATTCAAGAAGCATGAGGAGGGTACTTTACCTCCACCTTATTCAGTAAGGTATGGTTCTTTGTTTTACAAAAACAAGATGTACATCCCTGCCCATGACACACTAATATCCAAGATCCTGGAACTAGTGCATATTAGCCCTCTGAGAGGCCATTTGGGTTTTGATAAATCCATCCACAAACTGGAGGAGATTTCTACTAGCCAGGCCAACAAGCACTATCAAACAGTTTGTGAGAAACTGTGAGGTGTGCCAAACTGTTAAAGTTGACAATACCCTCCCTAGTGGTCTCCTTCAACCCCTTCCTATACCATCTATACCATGGTCTGATATATCCATGGATTTCATCGATGGGTTACCAAATTCTTGCGGATTCAATGCTTTGTGGGTGGTGGTGGACAGATTTACCAAATACTCCCATTTTATCCCTATCTCTCACCCATATACAGCCAAAGTTGTGGCCCAATTATTTCTCGAGCACATTTTTAAACTACATGGCCTACCTCAAACTATTATTTCAAACAGGGACTCGACATTTACCAGTAAGTTTTGGAAAGAATTGTTTTTGCTACAAGGGGTCCACTTAGCATTCACTTCTGCTTACCACCCTCAAACGGATGGTCAAAAGGAAGCAGTTAACAAGTGGGTCGAGAATTATCTCAGAAGTTATGCAGGGGACAAACCTAAGGAATGGTCACAGTGGGTGGCTCTCGCTGAATGGTGTTATAATACTAGTGTACATGCATCAACAAAAATAACGCCTTTCGAAGCCTTGTATGGTTACAAGTCCCCCCGAATGGTTGACTACACGATGGGTAAAGCAAGGCTACAAGAAGTAGAAGATACTTTACAACAACGTGATAAGCTGTGGCCTTTGTTAAAATAGAATTTGGTCAAGGCTCAGGACCGCATGAAGAAATACGCAGACCAAAGGTGTAAGGAGTGAACTTTTCAGGAAAGGGAGTGGGTCTACCTGAAATTGCAACCGTACAGACAGCTCTCACCCCGGATTTACGTGCCGTATCAAGTGGCTCAATGAGTTGGGGAAGTAGCATACCACCTGTGACTGCCGGACTCAGCACAGATCCATGATGAATTTCATGTCTCGCAGATCAAGAAGAGATTGGGTCATTCTCAGTCTACATTGCCTACCTTACACCGATGGATAAAAGAGGGAGCTTTAAACCCGAACCAAAAGAAATTCTTACCAGTTGTATGAGGAAGCTGAATAATCAGGCCTTGTTTGAACTACTGGTACGTTGGCACGACCAGCCACCGGAAGAAGCCTCATGGGAGCCTTACCACAAGCTTTGCGCTGAATACCCACACCTTGTGGGCAAGGTGTTTTAGTTGGGGGCAGGGGGTATTTGTTATACATGGAAGTGGAGATTACGAATGGAGGAAGTGGTACGGCGTGGTGGAAACTTAGAAGAAATAAAGAACCATGGACTGAGCTTTGGGATGATGCATGTTGAGCTTAGCTAACATTTGGCACAGAGAATGGGCTACGGGCCTTAGGCCAATTCTATCTGCTATTTTCATTATCATGTAATAAGAGACAATTAGGCCCGTGCATGAAAGGGCAGTTTAGTACTTTTACTTGTTTAGTATATATCCTAACAGATTAGTCTGTGGGAATCATCTGGAATATTGTTACGTTCACTTTCTATTACAATTTGGAGGTGCTCCCCTCGAAGTGAGCTTTATCAGAATTCAATATAATTCCTCTCAAGAAGAAATTCCACAATCCCTTTCCTTACAGCTTAGCTATTACATCATCTTGACAAGTCGTTTAATGGACTATTGAATGTGTTGTCCCTTTTGCAAGAGTTTCAGAAAATAATAGTATTCAACTCAATTCAAAATACATAACAAAATTCAGTAACATCTTATATTCATAGTATGTAGTGGCTGCTGACCAATTCTACATACAATTTCAATACATCAGAAATGAAAGGAAGGACAGAACACAGAGTCAGAAGTAACTAAAGTCCTAATCTCTTAATTACTGCACGTCTATGAGCATTTGCATGGCACTTGTTTTAAGCCAATTAACAAATCTAGATTCCTTAGCCTCAACCTTATATGGTTCATTGTTCTACCATAAAAGTTGCACAAAAAAAGGCACAATATGTGAAGGGAAAATAGCTTAATGTTTTTTTAATTGACAACCGGGTGTTCGCGATAAATTCTTGGAATCCAGAGGTTTTCGATAATAAGTTTTTCGCAATTACACTTTGACTAATTAAAAAAAAAAAAGAACGAGAAATGCTAGATAAAATTGTGAAGTGCGTAAGTGTTGTACAATCTTTTTAAAAAAGAGTGAAGTCCACCATTGAAATTTAATTTTTTTTATGCGAATTCCATATTTACTCACTTTTTATAATGAGATTGCATGGTGCTTACGCATTCCATAACTGCAAATATTATTTTTATTAAAAATAAAATACTTCTTCCAATGTCATCAAGAATGTGAATACTAGGCCTGCACAGTAACCCGACCCGCCCAGGCTTTGCTCCGACCCACAGGGAAAGACTTACAAATACGGATCGACCCGACCCAAAAATTACGGGTCGGGTCAAACCCGTTCTTTACTCTACTTTCTATACATTCGTTTGCAGAGTTCCAAAACCCAATCTCTTATCTTAATCCTACCTACTTGCGTCCTTTCCCACAGCCACATCCTCAACCCAATCTCTTATCTTAATCCTGAGGTCTTGACAAGATTATTGCTGGTAGCAAACGTTTCGGATAATACAATGAAAATGCGAATTAAATCTAGGTAAACTAATGGAATTTCCGATATTGGAAAGGACAAAAGGAAAATCAATTGCTCACTATATATATATATATATATTTATCAATTGCTGAGCAAAAGTGTTGTGGTGATAATACGATGACAATAGAATCGATAGATCCCAGACCAAATTAGATTTGCAAAAATGGAGATGCGGGGTATCGATCCCACTTGCATCCTTTCCCACAACTGAGATCAGAGAAAACCCAAGCAGGTTCTTACTGTGCAGTTCGAGCCGGTTTGATGCAGAAGATCTAGCATGAGGTTGATGACGGATTCAACTACCTCAGGCTTGAAAGACCTAGCCGAAGCTGTATATGAAGTTTGGAGGGCGGTGAGAGCTACAGGGGATGAGACTTTGATAGTAGAATCAAGGTTACACTTGGCAAGAGAGGTATGGATGTTTTTCATGGTAGGTACAAGGAACTTGGTCGTGTTATTTGGGTCAACAAATACCTCGTTTCCCATGGTAATGGCTTCGATTTTTGTGGCATGATAGTACTGAGAGATGTTTGCTTGGACCCATTTATTGGCATAGGACTGGTCTACTGCGGTAGAGGAGAGGAGCTCGTTGGGGAGTGCAACGGTGACGCTTATACCGGAGTTAGCAAGGGCGGTGAGCACTTCCGAGTCAGTGTCATAGATCTGCAATCAAGCCATTCAAATCAGAGTAAGAGGATCCTCCTCCTTCAACAGAGCTCTTTGCCATCTTCATAAGCTCTCTTGGTCTGCTTCTCATTTCCTATGCTTCTTCCCCAACCATTACTCGAATATCGTATCAAGATCAGAAACTTGCTCCTGACCTCTAGATCTCCAGATCGATCGAACAAAAAAAATTCAGATAGACCCAATAGAGAGTAACAGAAGCGAGAAACGAGATAGGGGCTTCGCTTTGTCAGATTTTTAGTCGGGTTCAAATGTCACCCGATATTAGTCGGATTGAAGGGTTGTTGAAACCGACATGTACCCAACCCGATTTTAGCGAGTTCAACCCAATTGGGTTGTGCAGGTTGAGTGGCCTAGCGGGTTTTTTGTACAGGCCTAATGAATACAACTTAATTAGCTAGATCACGCGATTGCTGAAACTAAAGCATGTGCGCTCGACCAACAAGCCATTCGTGAATCACCAATGATTGGATTCGATTGGATTGGATTGAGTTGCACAAGCACCCCCCCATTGCCAAACCCTGAAACATTTTAAAACCTCTTTCCCCCAACCACCTGATCATGATCACCCATACACTCTTCCCATGCTTCCTCTCCTTAACTTCTTCCCATGCTTACTCTTCGGTAGGGCTAGAGTCAGGTTTACCTCTTTTATTAGGGAAAAAAAAAAAACCACTTTTTCATTTTTACACATTATTGTTTTGACTTTTCCAAATTTTACAATTAGTTGTCTTTTTGTACAATCCCCTTTATTCTAATGATATGATTACAACATGTCAATTAAGGAAAAGCTAGTTTGCCTAGTCAAGTGTACAGCTTAGTAAAAAAAAATTATTATTTTTTACTTAATGATTATAAAAGTGATTTTTAATGTATTGATATATATTTTTATTTTTTTTTAAATATTTAAAAAATATAAAAAAAAGAGAAAAAATTAAATAAAAAAACTTTGGCCTAAGCCGCACCGGCTGAGCGACATAGTAGCTTGGTCCATCAACTAATTAGAACATGACACATGCCATAAATGTGCCACATCTATTACCCCCATTAAAACATAATAGGAAAACAAAAAAACAATTTTTTGATTACAAAAATTATTTACAAACACAAAAGATTAAAAATAATAATAATTCACTATTGTTGTAAAAGTAAAGAGAAGTACGTAGCAAGATAATTGAAAGATTTTAATATAAGCTTAGTTCTTTATGAACTCAAGACACCCTTTTATAGGCATATGAGAATAAGAAATATGAAAAAGTGATATATGAACTATTAGGATACATTGATGAATTTAGGAATTCTAAGAGCTGATACATGAATGAACTAAAATTCTAAGAGGTGAAATCTAAATGATCATCCACCATGTTCATATATGCATTTATAATACTCCTCCTTAGATGACCATACACAAAGAACATGTCTCATTAAAACATTGCTAAGGAAAAATCCGATGGAAAAAAAAAATTAATGGTGAAGGAAAAATAGTACAATATTCATGTGTTCCTTAGAATGATTTAGGATTATCTCATTAAAACCTTGCAAACAAAAACCCAGTGAAAAAAAACTTTAGCGAAGGAAAAATAATACAACCCGTATGATTATTTTCTTCCTCTCAAAAGTATTTAGAGTTTCAATTGTTTATGATGAAATATCATTGAGTTGATGCATTCCAATATTGTGTACCAACTTCTTAAATATTGTAGTTGGTAATACTTTAGTGAATAAATTCGTCATATTATCACATAATCGTATTTGCCTGACATCAATATCATCGCTCTTCTAGAGCTCATATGTATAAAAGGACTTTGACAAAATATATTTAGTTCCATCACTTTTGATAAAGAATCCCTCGATTTGTGTGACACAAGTAGCATTATCGTCATATAATGTTGCTGGGCTGTATTTGATTGTGGATAAATCACAATTTTTTCAAAGGTGTTGATTTACTAATCTTGACTAAATGCATTTCTTGAAATAGCAACTAATGTTTGTTTGATAGATCTCTATGAAATAGCAGTACCACCACAATTGAATGGGTATGCTGTTTATAATCCACCTTTCAACGGATCGAAAAGGTAACCCAAGTCTGTATAACCAACTAATTGAGGATTCTACCTTTTTGAGTAAAATAATCCCATGTCAGCTATTCCAATTGGATTATTTTTCAAATCATTCTTTCATTAGATATTTACTAAGATGATTGTACCACATACATCCGGATTGTTTTAACACATATAAAGAATATATAACTTGAAAGAATAAATACTTCGAGATTTTGCATTACATATTTCAGATATTTATATTCTTCAAAAGTTTTCATATATATATATTTATATATATCATTATCCAGTAATTCATATAAATATGTTGTAACAATATCTATTAAATGCATATCTAAACTTTCTGTGGCTACCAAGCTAATAAAAAATCTAAATGTATTTGCATCTACTACTGGAGAATATGTTTATAATCAATACCAGGTTTTTGTGAATAACCATGCGCAACAAGTCATGCTTTGTATCTCACAATTTCAACTTTCTTGTAACATTTGAGTACAAATATTCACATATATCCCACATGCATCACATATTCATGTGTTTGGAGTACATGTCCAAATATTTCACATTTTTCTAATGACATCAATTTTACATGAACTGCTTCTTTCTATTTTGGCCATTCATTTCTACATCGACATTCTTAGACGAATTTATTTATTTATTTTCATCATCACTTTTGGTGATACTAAGAGTAATTTTGATATGAACTTGCAGGAATGAAATCTCTTGAATCTATAATCAATTTGAAAACTCACCCGAGAAAGCCAAAATCAAGCCAATGAAAAATCTATACCCGTTGAAAAACTCGTTTCAAGAACCTAAATTATATGAAAATCTAGACCCGTTGAAGAATCTGTCTTAGGAACCTAAATTATAAGGAAGAACACCACAAAAGTTGTGATTTATCTTTAATAAATTCAAAAGTTTATTAAAAATCAATAGGAGATAACTTAACTCACAATGAATAAAATTTATCAAATTTCATAAACTTGTGAATAGTGTTACGGCTATAGTAACTTAAATATGCCTCCCCAAAATAAACCATGACAAAATACATTCCCCAAAATACCCTTGGATGGGCACCCTTCTCTAATAAACCCTAGAACAAAAATCACAAATAATTCCCTTATGGCCAGCGCCCCCTTAATCCCTACATAAAAAGTTCTCTTGAAAACCCTAGTTAATAAAATAATTTTCCCAATAAGCCCTTGGCCAAAAATACAAGGTCTTCTCAAAAACTCCAGTTCAACAAAAATAACATATATATGGGCAATGCATCCTTAAACCCAATTATTCTAAACTGATTTCTATAATTAATAAAATAAACCCTTTAAATAAATTAAACAAGTTCAAAGCCTTCAATAACAATAGGCACAAGTCATGTCTTCCATAGCTTGTATCACGTGGATCAAAGCTAGATCTCCTTCTCTCAAATGCATCTTGAATGTTAGGCTCTAGCTAAACTAGTCCCAAGTGGATTGCACTAATCCTTACATTGCTTACTTGCTCTTCTTACCTCTTGATCTTGTGATTGCCTCATCTGAAAATTGTAAAGAATCTTTAAGACTTAGTCCACCTTAGTACCCATCATTCCCCCTCTTTTGAAAAAGATTCAACCTCAAATCTACAACTACATCAAAGGGAAAAAGATCAGAAATATTGAAAGTAGTAGAAATATGATACTCACCTGGAAGATCCACTATATATGCATCTCAATTAATTTTCTCAACAAGTAACTCTGCCTTCTTTTGTCCATCAAAGATACTCCTTCCATCAATAGGTAAAGGCATTAAATCTAAAGGAATAAAGGGATTAAAGCCATAAACAATTTCACAAGGTGAAAATTTGATAGTAGAATGAATACTCCAATTATTTGCAAACTCTATAAATGGCAAATGATACTTTCAAAAGTGCTCATGTAACACATCTAAAATCTTTCTTACACCAAAGTTATCCAACAAACCACCTCCATATCTATCACGCACAAGTAACTCACTAATGAAACTAGTAGGCACACAAAGTCTATTATTTCTAAACAAGTATCAATCTAGTTTATAAAGCTTACCAAACAATGCTTATCAAATGCTTTAACATATAATTTCTTATTATATTCAAATCTCAATAACTTTGTATTTAAAATAAAGATAAGGACATACCTTCTATTTAACTTACCTTGTCATTTCAAGTACTTCAAGGACGCATGTTCGGAAGGTATGACAAATTCTTTTGGCCAAACATAGTGTTGCCAAGTCACCAATATTGTCTCCTCCAGATTATTCCTATAGGTCAGTAGGTTAAGAATTGCCTCGCCTGACACAAATTCAAGTTGATGCTCTATTTCTCTAATAGGTAGTAATCCACTAAATACATTGTGAGGGAACACATCCTCTTATCCTTACAATAAAGAGACAACAACACTAGGCAAATATTCATTAAGTTCGTTAGTATTAAAATTTTCCTTAACATAAAAACTCACTTCTCTCTTTGTTTTTCTCTCACTTTCTTCACTCTTAATTTTCCTTTCACTCTCTTTTTTCTTTTCACTTTTATTTTCTTGAGGTTTTAGTCTCATTCTCATTTCTTTTTTCTCTTATTTCTGTGTGTGTGTGTGTCTCTCTCTCTCTCTCTCTCTCTCTCTCTCTCATTTTGGGTCTCACTATTTCTTTTTTCCTCAATCTCACTCCCACTCTTTTTTTTCGTTCAACCTCACTTTTACTCTCTATTTTGTTGATCAATTTCACTTTCTCTCTTTCCTTTTTGATCAATCTCACTTTCACTTTTTCTTTTTTGATCAACCTCACTTTTCAGTTCAGTTAGTTCTCATGGACCTATTTTGTGGTTAAATGAGTAAGCTTAATTGTTTTGCCATCACTTACAAAGCTGTATATGTTCTTGATCCCATCATGGATCACCCTCCTATCATACTACCATAGCCTCCCCAACAAAATATTGACAGCATGCATAGGCACTACATCACAAGCACCTCATCCTTGTACTTCACAATTGAAAAAGAAATTAACACTTACTTATTTATCATAACCTCTCCACAATCATTCAACAATTGTAACTTGTATGGTTTATGGTGTTTCAAGGTAGGTAAATTCAATTTTTCAACTAGAGTAGTGCTAGTCACATTAGTACAACTCCATCCATCAGTGATCATACTACATACCTTATTGTTGATGTGGCGTCTAGTATGAAAAATGTTATCTCTCTACTGCTCTGTATCATCCATCTTAATTTGTGTATTGAGAGCGCACCTGTAAACAAAAGACTCATCATAAACTTCATACTCATAACCATCCTTAATACTAAACTCACGTCTCCTCCTATCTCTCACACCTTGTCCATTTCTAATCACTGCACTTTGTTGATCCATCCTATCCCCCACTTCTCCTAACACTAAATTCAACTGTTCAAACTTTTGTTGCATGGACTACAACACAAAAAATGAATTGTTTGCCGCCCCCTTCAATGTTGCGTCACTACTAGGAGACATCATAATGTGCTACACAAAAAGAATGTTAGTGGTAAAAACCTCCCACACTTCCTTACTTGTTTACACTCAAATAGTGGCACTTCACTCGTGTTTCATTCTTAAATTGGCTTTTCCCGATACTAGTTTCACACTCTCTTGCCTTTTACCTCAAGATTTTTCTCGCTCAAATTCTTTTAACAACTAGTTGAATTAAATCAAGACTTAACTTTATATTGTTCCAACCAGCAATAGAAATCCAAGAAACAAGAACTAGAAATAAGATATGAATAAAATGACACAAGACTTAAGGAATTTGTACGAGAAAAAGAATAATTACAAAACAAGATACCAACTAAAATGATGTAACAATAGTAATTCGGCCCATTTGAAGACAAGGCTCATTTAGCAAATTTCTTTCCTTTTCTTTTGTTGTAACTATGTAGCAACATTTGAATATGCTACCTTTTGTTTTCTTTCTTTCCTTTTTTTCATTTTTTTCTTTTATTTTCTTTCTTTTCATTTTCTTTTCTTTTCTTTCATTTTCTTTCACACTCTCTTATCATAAAGAATTGAACGTGTTGTGTAACTATCTACCAGCACAGATATTAACATCTTGAAATTGGTCAATATATCAATAGAACTCATATCTCCTTGTAAACAAAAGTATGTATAAAACTTTATTAGTTTAAATGAAAGTTTAACAATATGTATTAAAAGATAACAACTCAAATATAATGTGATTACATAATAAAAAAAGAGAATTATATTATGACCATATGCATAATGCACCACAATAAAAAATCATTATCTCCGTTAGGATTTACAAAGAAATCATAAACAATGAGATGAGATAGGTCCATCCTATTTGGATTATCAAATAAGTGAGATGATCTTCTACATCTTGCAGTCGAAAAAATTCATTTCAATCCCTTTTTCTTTTTTCCTTCATAGATGCTTGATATAAATCCACCAAACATTTAGACCTACGCCAGGTACATGAACAATGCCTTTCCATATCACAGTAGTGCCATTTATTTTCATATTTCTTTACAAGCTTATTCTGCAAGACTTTTTTTTCATCTTACTTTATCATAGTGTGGTTCCACTTTTGGTGTTATATAGCATTTCTTTTTGAAAAGCTTTGAGTACACTCCTTTTGATTTCGATAGTTTTTTCTATTACATCCACGACTAGGGTTTCCTTTATTATGATGAAATGAGATAACATTCACTTTAGGAAATGGAGAAGAACCGGTTGTATGAGACTAGTAATTTTTCATTAACAATTCGTTATTTTGTTCAACCACTAGTAAACAAGATATATATTAGTTCAGAATACTTAGTGAACTTTCGTTCTCGATATTATTGTTGCAAGAGCACATTTGAGGCATGAATATATTATATATTTCATTTTGAACATATCCTCATTTGTGGCTTTTTCTCTATACAATATTGTGAAATTAGTTTTTAAAACTATAGAGTTATATTCACTAATAATCTTATAACTTCAGGTACATCCAATCATAACTTGCTTTTGGGATAATTACGATTTTTTGTTACTTGTGTCACTCTCTTAAACTATCACATATAATCAATGAATTTTTCATTATGATGTACTCAGTTTTAAATTATTTATGTAAATGATAATGAAGAAAAATTATTGGTTTAGAATGATCTTGCAGAGATGTTGATTTACTTCATTAATAGTATTTTCATGATTCACTGCTTCAAGATAAATCTCAACATTAAGAATTCATGATAAATAATTGTTGCTATAAACATCAAAGACAACAAATTCAAGTTTTGTAATATTTGACATGATCTATAAGAAATAGATTAAAAATTGAATGAGAAAGAGGTATTTAAAATCAAACTGACATATAGAACATAAGAATATTCCTAGTATTGATTTGATAACATTATACTCTATATAATAACAGAGATATAATGAACTGGTCCAATAATTCTAAAGTCGGAATATTGATAATTTTTATTAAGCCTAAATTATATTTAATGAGCTTAAAATAAGTTTAATGGGCCATATTGGAATAGCAGCATAGCCTACGGGCTATTAAGAATTCTGAAGTTATTGGATTTTTATGGGCCATATTGGATAAGCCCACAAGTGATAAGTTATTGATGTTGATTAGGAGTTTTTAATTAGGTTTGATAATTAGATTAAATCACATTTATTATTTATTAAATGAGTTAGATTCCTTTTAGAATTTAAAGATTGACCATTTTTAATTTAAAATGATCAATGATTTAAGTCCCCTATGCAGTCTTAATCACTGCCAATCCTACATTGAATGAACTACAAGATCATTTTTAAATTCAAACTCTCTTGTTAAATATTCGCATCTCCAACTCAAACTCAAATTCGTGACCCCTCTCTCTCGTCAATATATCTCCCCTTCATCATAAAATTTCAAAACAGAGACTCAACTCTCTGATTTCGCTGTGCACTTTCTTCTTCCCGCGGTTAGCACGATTCCTTTGTTCCTCGAGGAAGCCACTCTCGAGCAACCCTTCGTTTCTAAATGTCTGCTTGTTCTTTTTGCAAAAAAGCTGAAAGTGATTTTTTAAGTTTTATATATAAAACCTGTTACACGTATGGAAGGTAATTCTTTTGAATAATATTCCCTTATGTCCTTGAAATTATGGCTTTCGTGGTCTGTAAATTTCTTTTTGCAGCATGTAGAACAAACTTGCTTCTATTTTTTTTTTGTTTTTACAAGAAAAGACAACTCACTTACTTCTGGAGAAAGAAAGTATCGTAGCTTTTAAACCATGATAGAAGACACTTTGGCGATACCTTTAAATTTGGATTTGTGTTTTAGAATCGGGTTGGGTAGGGGTGGCAATACGTTACACGACCCGTTAACCCAATACGAACACGACACGATAATAGCGGGTTAGGGTTTAGTCTTAACAAGTTAGGGTCAAAACAGGTTGACCCGTTAAGACACGATTGCTTAACGGGTTGATAACGGGGTCAATCCGTTTTGACCCGTTATACTTTAAGAAAGTTAAAGTTACAATTATACCCTTATACCTAAAATAAAATTGTTATAATTTTAATTTCGATACTTTTATTGTTTGGATTGTAATTTTGGACTTGTAGTTAGCTTTATAATTTTAACATTTATTGTAATTTTAACATTTATATAAAATTATGCTAAATTTAATCAAGTCAAACGGATTAATTTCGAGCTTATTAAACCTATTTAAATAAATAGTTTGAAGCGGATCATATGTGTCGTGTTAACCTATTTTGTAATATTTACTAATAAATCAAAAAGGGTTGACACGACACGACCCGTTATGTTAATAAGTCGTGTTATGGTTTGAGATTTTGACACAATAAGGTTAACGGGTCGGGTTAGGGTTGACCTATATAATATAATATATATATTTTAACACGACACGAACACGACCCATTAACACGATTTGACACTCCTAGGTTGGGCTTGGTTATATTTTCAAAGAAAATCTAATATATTCTTTTACATGGGCTTGGTTTTACTTGGGCAAATACTAGCCCAAAATCTTAATTTTCATTTTTTAGAAAATACTTAAGAGTCGGTTTGATTATACAAAATTAAACTATCTCATCTTATATAATTATCACACTTTCTCAAACTCCTACACAAAATATAATAAAAAATTTAATTTTTACAAATCTCAAAACAAAAATAATATTATAATAATATTTTATTTAATTTTCAACAAAACATCTCATTTAAACCGCGTAACCAAATGAGACCTAATTATGTTATTAAGCATTTAGGAATTTAGGTATGTAACATAATAATTATTAAAGTTTTTCCTAAAGTATTTATTTAATTAAACAACAGTACTGTAGCATGTTTTCTATAAAGTTTAGTGATGCATAGTATACCGTATAGGTAACTAGCTACGAAGTGAGATTTCAAAAACGATGCCACAAGATAAGTAGTATGATCATACCGTTACACGTATTTACGGTAAACGACATGTCTTTTATAAAAATATTAAGCATGTATGCCTCCATTAGAAGCCCTTTTTAATGTACCCAACTCATGATAATTTTATCAAAATCTATTATTTATGTGAAAAATTATGCATCAAAATATTTATGAAAAGTTATGATTTTATGTGAGAATTATGAATTAAAATATTTTGTGAAAAGCCATGATTTATGTGAAGATTTATGCATTAAAATATTTATGAAAAATCATGATTTTATGTGAGCAAATATGTATCACTATATTTCATGAAAGAATGCAATTTCATTTGAAATCTATTATATGACAAGCATGTAAGTATGATTTTGATGAAGTATGAATGATAAGATACGTAACGGTCTATGTTATGATATGAAGACGGTACCATATGTTATGGGCATATTGCATTGCCAGGTTGTACCTGGTAGTGTACCTAGTGTGTCTTTCTTATATATAGATTCTACAACCTACGGCCATGGGTAGAATCAGAATCTACTTAGATTCACTAACCTTAACTCATGGGAGTCAACAATGGCCTAGATCATGTACATATATTTTAAGTTATGATTTTTATGGCGTATATTTTAAGAAATTTTAATAAATGCTTCCACGCACTCTCTCTTATGACCTCAGTATTTTTTAACAAAGAATGCTTTTATTTATTATATAGATGTTTGTATGAGGTGCTTTTCTAAGAAAATTAAATCTTTAAGTTAATTTCAGTAGTAGCACTCCGGCTCCAGAGAATTTCTAAAAGCAATTTTATTCTTAAACCTAGGAAGCGGGGTGTTACAATAGATCATATCAAAATTTTATAAAGTGATTTATATCACTATAAGTAGATATCAGAAAAACTTACAGTGGTTGGGAAATGTTATGCAAGTATTTTGCCAAAGATCAAAAGAACATAATGGTTGGCTAGTCTCATGCTGATAACATGTTCTAAAATGAAAGATAACTAGCAAGAGAATGGAAAAAAATGCAAAATAAGCCTAACTCTTCAGAAGCTCAATATCATTGACTTCGAATTTTTTGTGTTATACAGATTATCCTCGAGATACCATTTTGTAGGCATAGGAGAATGAGAAAATGAAAGGGTGAATTAACTAACAAGATACATTCATGAATTTAGGAATTCCAAGAGTTGATAAATGAATGGCCTAGAATTCTAAGAGGTAGAATTTAAATGGTCTTTCGCCAAATTCGTCCATGCATATATAAATTATAACAAGTACTTATATTTTTAAAACCAAAGAAAGGATAGAGGTGGGGAGGTGTTCCACCTCCTCCCTAGTCCCTAGTTATGTGCGGTAGGGGCTTTTCTATTGTATATGTGATGAACTGTGAGAGAAAACAACTCTGCCAGCTATAAGATGTCATCCCATTAAGTCTTAATATCTCTATGGAGTAAGCGAGGATGTGTTAAATCAATTAGCTATCAAAGGGAATAAGTTTCTATCAACAAATTTATGTCACACAAATATAGCTGATAAAAGACCCCTATCTTAAAGCAGAAAGTTCTGCGAATATATCTGTGACATGGCCCAAAAAATAAGAGAAGCCAAACAAGTGGAAGCTGGACTAGTTGTGAAGAATTCCACCACAACCGGCAGGTCTGAGATTGTCCTTGGAGCCTGGAGGAACCATCGATATTTAGTTTTCGCCTTCCAGAAAGACGAGGTTTCCACTTAATGAAAATAGGCTTGTAGATCTTAGGGTAAGCCAATGGGATATGTAGAAAGTCCAACACCAACAGTTTGGCTTTTGGAACCTTCATTCCAGGCTTTACTAAAAAAGATAGCTCTTTCAACTATTTTTCAACTCTTTTTTATGATGATAAAATTAGGAGTAGAGGCAGCCTCGAATTTAGCCTTATTTCTGGCCAAACAAAGTTCCCAAATGAGAAGGGAGGGAACTAATCTAGCCAGTGAATTTACCCAATCAGAACCAGCAAAGGTAGACCACCATATTGTGAATTTGGCCTTCCATCCACAAGCAACAAGCTGATTAACTCAAAACATAGAGGAGAAATGAGACCATACTGCCACATTTAAGGGACTGTCATGAAAAATGTGTCAAAGATTTTGAGTAACCATACTTGTAGCATACGTTATTCCATAACTTCCAAATGAAAACAAAAAGCTTCAAGAAACAGTTGTAGTTGTGGTCCTCTCCTTTCAGGGTGAGGTTTAGTCACTCTAGAAAGAGTAGTGTCCCTTAAGCTAGCTTGGCTGGTTTGAAGTGGAGCCATGGATGCAGATTTAGCAAGACAATGGGAGGAATTCAGCCTTACTGAGAAGGAGAAGAGTGTGGTAATCCTACCATCCAAAGCAACACAGAAGCTCATGCAACAAGGCAAGGTTTGTCTACTGGCTATGATAATAGCAGAAAGACCAGTCAACCGAGAAGCCTTCAAAACAACCATGTTCAAAGTATGGAAATGCAAGAGTTGGTTTCAATTCTCAGAAGTAGGAACCAACAAGTTTCTAATAGAATTTAACCAAGAGCAAGACCTGCAGCAGGTTATAAGTGGTAGACCATGGTCTTTCGACAGATGGTTGATATGTCTACAACCTTTTGAAGGCCACAGATCGATTAATGAGGTCCTCTTTCATACAGAGGTTTTCTGGGTGCAAGCCTTTAACATGCCATTTGCTAGCATGACACATGAGGTAGGAACTCAGATTGCAGAAAACATTGGGAAAGTCTTAACTGTCCACACAGATGAGAGGGGCATAGGCTGGGGGAAATGCATGAGGATGTGGGTGGAAGTTGACATCTCCAAGGCACTCCAAAGGGGAATTTTCCTGACTTTTTAAGGGAAAAAAACTTAGGTCTCTTTCAAGTATGAACGCTTGCCCAATTTTTGTTTTAAGTGTGGGGTAATAAAACATGACCAGAAGGGGTGCCATGCTGCAACCACAAGCAAGGATAAGTTGCAGTATGGCTCTTGGATGCGTGCACCAGCCTTTAATGATCATGAGGTCACAAGAAAGAAGTATGGAAATGAATCGAGCCATCACCATGCAGAAGAGCAACCATGGAGGGAGGAGGGGAAGGTCAGGGATGAAGGGCAAAACTCTCAAGTTGAACCAACCATGGAAAGTCTGGACACCAGCCTACCTGATGTTGACAGAACAGAAACCAAAACAACAAATGCAGACAAGCTTTCTAACTGTCAACCTGCAGAGACCTCTCAATTTCCTATTAAGGAAACTGGGAGGGTTCCACTTATGGACATTTTAGAAAACAACTTTAATGTTGCAAGAGATGGTCTACTGCAAGCCTTTGAAAGGACTATGGACCCCAATCATCATAGCAGACACAACAAGGCTCTCAAGGAACCAAGAGGCCACTAAGGGCCTCGAGAGAAATGATGACCTGAGGTCACATGCCTCTTCCTTAGCCCAGTTTCTCTCAAAACAGGTCCAGGCCTTGGAGACTATACAGAAAAAGGCTACCTGGAAAAGGAAGGCAAGAGATAAAAACATGAAGAGTAATCTAGTTGGCCCAGAGGAGGACAAAGAAAATAGGCCTAAAGGGATTAAAAGAGAGGGGCCTCTGTTGATGACAGAAACAGAATGCAAAGTTGCCAAGAAGCCAAAGACTGAGCAGGTATGTGTCTCAATAGATCATAGCATAATTGGGGTGGAGGCTGATTTTCACCCCACCCAATGAAATGAGTTGTTTAAGCTGGAACTGCCGAGGGCTTGGGAACCCTCGGATAGTGAATAATTTGTGCCTTATGGTACAAAATAAGTCCCCATCCTTTGTTTTCTTAATGGAAACAAAATGCACAAGACCAAAAGTGGAATCTATCAAGAAATTGTTGAGATATGAACATAGTTTTGTTGTTAATTCAATAGGGGCCAGTGGAGGCCTTGCTTTTTTCTGGAAAGAAGGAATAGAGGCAGAGATCATATCCTACACTCAGTCCCATATTTCACTCTTAGTTAAATGGTTGGAGGAGAAGGTGACATGGCACACCTTATAAACAGATGGAACTCTTTCAAGAAGCTGTGTACAGAAGTGGCCTCAGTGACAGGGGATTTTCAGGTAACAAATTTACATGGTCAAATGGCAGAACAGGAGAGGCTTTTACCAAGGAGAGGCTTGATAGAGCCTTCTGTAATGTAGTATGGTCAGACCTATTTAATGATTCAAGGGTCTTCACCTCCCTGCTATGAACTCAGACCATAATCCCATTTGGGTTTTACTTTTGATCAACTGCAGACCAATGACGACAGGAAACTCAAGCCTTTTAGGTTTGAAGCTAGATTGCTATTGCATGAAGAGTGTTCCAAGACAGTCGAGGAAGCCTGGCAAGCACTCAGATTAGAAGAAAACAAAATGCAACACATGTCAGAGGGCCTGAAGCAATGCAAACAAAGGCTACAATTGTGGAGCAGGCAATTTTTTGGTAACCCAAAGAGAATTCTAAAAGAACAGATGGCATTCCTTTCTACTTTGCAGGAGAGGAACACAGGTCAACTAAATGGGGAGATTAAACAGGTACAAAGAAGGGTGGATGGGATTCTAAATGCAGAAAATCTCAAATGGAAGCAAAGGGCCAAACAAAAATGGTTGATAAAGGGTGATAGGAACACAAAATTTTTCCATCAAACTGGAGGAAAACCAATACCATTAAGAAACTGGTGGATAGCAATGGACAGGTTATAACCTCGAAGGGGGGGGATCAGTGACATACTCAATGCTTACTTTATTGAACTTTTTTCCTCCTCAAACCCCAGCAACCCCACAGAATGCCTCTCTTCCCTTCAGACTCATGTGACTACCTCCCACAATGAGATGCTTACCAAACCATATTGCAAGCAAGAGGTTGAAGAAGCCCTATTCCACATGAATGGCCTCAGCTCCCTAGGACCAGATGGCTTCCCTACAATTTTTTACCAAAAACACTGGTCAATTGTGGGGCCTCAAGTGTGTAAAGCTGTTCTGGATGTTCTGAACTCAAGAGGCAGTATGGGAGCAATTAACAGCACTTACATAGCACTCATCCCAAAGAAGAAGGTACCTACAAAGGTGACAGAATTCAGACCAATCTCTCTTTGTAATGTTATTTACAATCTTATTTCTAAAGTGATTGCAAACAGGCTGAAAAAGGTGCTCCCTAGTATAATTTCTCCTTCTCAATCTGCCTTTGTTCCTAATAGACTAATTTCTGAAAATATTATTGTGGCCTTTGAGACTTTGCATACAATGAAGTGTAAAATTAGATATGAGCAAAGCCTATGACCTCACTTTTACTCTCTATTTTTTGATCAATTTCACTTTCTCTCTTTCCTTTTTGATCAGTCTCACTTTCACTTTTTCTTTTTTGATCAACCTCACTTTTCAGTTCAGTTAGTTCTCATGGACCTATTTTGTGGTTAAATGAGTAAGCTTAATTGTTTTGCCATCACTTACAAAGCTGTATATGTTCTTGATCCCATCATGGATCACCCTCCTATCATACTACCATAGCCTCCCCAACAAAATATTGACAGCATGCATAGGCACTACATCACAAGCACCTCATCCTTGTACTTCACAATTGAAAAAGAAATTAACACTTACTTATTTATCATAACCTCTCCACAATCATTCAACAATTGTAACTTGTATGGTTTATGGTGTTTCAAGGTAGGTAAATTCAATTTTTCAACTAGAGTAGTGCTAGTCACATTAGTACAACTCCATCCATCAGTGATCATACTACATACCTTATTGTTGATGTGGCGTCTAGTATGAAAAATGTTATCTCTCTACTGCTCTGTATCATCCATCTTAATTTGTGTATTGAGAGCGCACCTGTAAACAAAAGACTCATCATAAACTTCATACTCATAACCATCCTTAATACTAAACTCACGTCTCCTCCTATCTCTCACACCTTGTCCATTTCTAATCACTGCACTTTGTTGATCCATCCTATCCCCCACTTCTCCTAACACTAAATTCAACTGTTCAAACTTTTGTTGCATGGACTACAACACAAAAAATGAATTGTTTGCCGCCCCCTTCAATGTTGCGTCACTACTAGGAGACATCATAATGTGCTGCACAAAAAGAATGTTAGTGGTAAAAACCTCCCACACTTCCTTACTTGTTTACACTCAAATAGTGGCACTTCACTCGTGTTTCATTCTTAAATTGGCTTTTCCCGATACTAGTTTCACACTCTCTTGCCTTTTACCTCAAGATTTTTCTCGCTCAAATTCTTTTAACAACTAGTTGAATTAAATCAAGACTTAACTTTATATTGTTCCAACCAGCAATAGAAATCCAAGAAATAAGAACTAGAAATAAGATATGAATAAAATGACACAAGACTTAAGGAATTTGTACGAGAAAAAGAATAATTACAAAACAAGATACCAACTAAAATGATGTAACAATAGTAATTCGGCCCATTTGAAGACAAGGCTCATTTAGCAAATTTCTTTCCTTTTCTTTTGTTGTAACTATGTAGCAACATTTGAATATGCTACCTTTTGTTTTCTTTCTTTCCTTTTTTTTCATTTTTTTCTTTTATTTTCTTTCTTTTCATTTTCTTTTATTTTCTTTCATTTTCTTTCACACTCTCTTATCATAAAGAATTGAACGTGTTGTGTAACTATCTACCAGCACAGATATTAACATCTTGAAATTGGTCAATATATCAATAGAACTCATATCTCCTTGTAAACAAAAGTATGTATAAAACTTTATTAGTTTAAATGAAAGTTTAACAATATGTATTAAAAGATAACAACTCAAATATAATGTGATTACATAATAAAAAAAGAGAATTATATTATGACCATATGCATAATGCACCACAATAAAAAATCATTATCTCCGTTAGGATTTACAAAGAAATCATAAACAATGAGATGAGATAGGTCCATCCTATTTGGATTATCAAATAAGTGAGATGATCTTCTACATCTTGCAGTCGAAAAAATTCATTTCAATCCCTTTTTCTTTTTTCCTTCATAGATGCTTGATATAAATCCACCAAACATTTAGACCTACGCCAGGTACATGAACAATGCCTTTCCATATCACAGTAGTGCCATTTATTTTCATATTTCTTTACAAGCTTATTCTGCAAGACTTTTTTTTCATCTTACTTTATCATAGTGTGGTTCCACTTTTGGTGTTATATAGCATTTCTTTTTGAAAAGCTTTGAGTACACTCCTTTTGATTTCGATAGTTTTTTCTATTACATCCACGACTAGGGTTTCCTTTATTATGATGAAATGAGATAACATTCACTTTAGGAAATGGAGAAGAACCGGTTGTATGAGACTAGTAATTTTTCATTAACAATTCGTTATTTTGTTCAACCACTAGTAAACAAGATATATATTAGTTCAGAATACTTAGTGAACTTTCGTTCTCGATATTATTGTTGCAAGAGCACATTTGAGGCATGAATATATTATATATTTCATTTTGAACATATCCTCATTTGTGGCTTTTTCTCTATACAATATTGTGAAATTAGTTTTTAAAACTATAGAGTTATATTCACTAATAATCTTATAACTTCAGGTACATCCAATCATAACTTGCTTTTGGGATAATTACGATTTTTTGTTACTTGTGTCACTCTCTTAAACTATCACATATAATCAATGAATTTTTCATTATGATGTACTCAGTTTTAAATTATTTATGTAAATGATAATGAAGAAAAATTATTGGTTTAGAATGATCTTGCAGAGATGTTGATTTACTTCATTAATAGTATTTTCATGATTCACTGCTTCAAGATAAATCTCAACATTAAGAATTCATGATAAATAATTGTTGCTATAAACATCAAAGACAACAAATTCAAGTTTTGTAATATTTGACATGATCTATAAGAAATAGATTAAAAATTGAATGAGAAAGAGGTATTTAAAATCAAACTGACATATAGAACATAAGAATATTCCTAGTATTGATTTGATAACATTATACTCTATATAATAACAGAGATATAATGAACTGGTCCAATAATTCTAAAGTCGGAATATTGATAATTTTTATTAAGCCTAAATTATATTTAATGAGCTTAAAATAAGTTTAATGGGCCATATTGGAATAGCAGCATAGCCTACGGGCTATTAAGAATTCTGAAGTTATTGGATTTTTATGGGCCATATTGGATAAGCCCACAAGTGATAAGTTATTGATGTTGATTAGGAGTTTTTAATTAGGTTTGATAATTAGATTAAATCACATTTATTATTTATTAAATGAGTTAGATTCCTTTTAGAATTTAAAGATTGACCATTTTTAATTTAAAATGATCAATGATTTAAGTCCCCTATGCAGTCTTAATCACTGCCAATCCTACATTGAATGAACTACAAGATCATTTTTAAATTCAAACTCTCTTGTTAAATATTCGCATCTCCAACTCAAACTCAAATTCGTGACCCCTCTCTCTCATCAATATATCTCCCCTTCATCATAAAATTTCAAAACAGAGACTCAACTCTCTGATTTCGCTGTGCACTTTCTTCTTCCCGCGGTTAGCACGATTCCTTTGTTCCTCGAGGAAGCCACTCTCGAGCAACCCTTCGTTTCTAAATGTCTGCTTGTTCTTTTTGCAAAAAAGCTGAAAGTGATTTTTTTAGTTTTATATATAAAACCTGTTACACGTATTGAAGGTAATTCTTTTGAATAATATTCCCTTATGTCATTGAAATTATGGCTTTCGTGGTCTGTAAATTTCTTTTTGCAGCATGTAGAACAAACTTGCTTCTATTTTTTTTTTGTTTTTACAAGAAAAGACAACTCACTTACTTCTGGAGAAAGAAAGTATCGTAGCTTTTAAACCATGATAGAAGACACTTTGGCGATACCTTTAAATTTGGATTTGTGTTTTAGAATCGGGTTGGGTAGGGGTGGCAATACGTTACACGACCCGTTAACCCAATACGAACACGACACGATAATAGCGGGTTAGGGTTTAGTCTTAACAAGTTAGGGTCAAAACAGGTTGACCCGTTAAGACACGATTGCTTAACGGGTTGATAACGGGGTCAATCCGTTTTGACCCGTTATACTTTAAGAAAGTTAAAGTTACAATTATACCCTTATACCTAAAATAAAATTGTTATAATTTTAATTTCGATATTTTTATTGTTTGGATTGTAATTTTGGACTTGTAGTTAGTTTTATAATTTTAACATTTATTGTAATTTTAACATTTATATAAAATTATGCTAAATTTAATCAAGTCAAACGGATTAATTTCGAGCTTATTAAACCTATTTAAATAAATAGTTTGAAGCGGATCATATGTGTCGTGTTAACCTATTTTGTAATATTTACTAATAAATCAAAATGGGTTGACACGACACGACCCAGTTATGTTAATAAGTCGTGTTATGGTTTGAGATTTTGACACAATAAGCTTAACGGGTCGGGTTAGGGTTGACCTATATAATATAATATATATATTTTAACACGACACGAACACGACCCATTAACACGATTTGACACTCCTAGGTTGGGCTTGGTTATATTTTCAAAGAAAATCTAATATATTCTTTTACATGGGCTTGGTTTTACTTGGGCAAATACTAGCCCAAAATCTTAATTTTCATTTTTTAGAAAATACTTAAGAGTCGGTTTGATTATACAAAATTAAACTATCTCATCTTATATAATTATCACACTTTCTCAAACTCCTACACAAAATATAATAAAAAATTTAATTTTTACAAATCTCAAAACAAAAATAATATTATAATAATATTTTATTTAATTTTCAACAAAACATCTCATTTAAACCGCGTAACCAAATGAGACCTAATTATGTTATTAAGCATTTAGGAATTTAGGTATGTAACATAATAATTATTAAAGTTTTTCCTAAAGTATTTATTTAATTAAACAACAGTACTGTAGCATGTTTTCTATAAAGTTTAGTGATGCATAGTATACCGTATAGGTAACTAGCTACGAAGTGAGATTTCAAAAACGATGCCACAAGATAAGTAGTATGATCATACCGTTACACGTATTTACGGTAAACGACATGTCTTTTATAAAAATATTAAGCATGTATGCCTCCATTAGAAGCCCTTTTTAATGTGCCCAACTCATGATAATTTTATCAAAATCTATTATTTATGTGAAAAATTATGCATCAAAATATTTATGAAAAGTTATGATTTTATGTGAGAATTATGAATTAAAATATTTTGTGAAAAGCCATGATTTATGTGAAGATTTATGCATTAAAATATTTATGAAAAATCATGATTTTATGTGAACAAATATGTATCACTATATTTCATGAAAGAATGCAATTTCATTTGAAATCTATTATATGACAAGCATGTAAGTATGATTTTGATGAAGTATGAATGATAAGATACGTAACGGTCTATGTTATGATATGAAGACGGTACCATATGTTATGGGCATATTGCATTGCCAGGTTGTACCTGGTAGTGTACCTAGTGTGTCTTTCTTATATATAGATTCTACAACCTACGGCCATGGGTAGAATCAGAATCTACTTAGATTCACTAACCTTAACTCATGGGAGTCAACAATGGCCTAGATCATGTACATATATTTTAAGTTATGATTTTTATGGCGTATATTTTAAGAAATTTTAATAAATGCTTCCACGCACTCTCTCTTATGACCTCAGTATTTTTTAACAAAGAATGCTTTTATTTATTATATAGATGTTTGTATGAGGTGCTTTTCTAAGAAAATTAAATCTTTAAGTTAATTTCAGTAGTAGCACTCCGGCTCCAGAGAATTTCTAAAAGCAATTTTATTCTTAAACCTAGGAAGCGGGGTGTTACAATAGATCATATCAAAATTTTATAAAGTGATTTATATCACTATAAGTAGATATCAGAAAAACTTACAGTGGTTGGGAAATGTTATGCTAGTATTTTGCCAAAGATCAAAAGAACATAATGGTTGGCTAGTCTCATGCTGATAACATGTTCTAAAATGAAAGATAACTAGCAAGAGAATGGAAAAAAATGCAAAATAAGCCTAACTCTTCAGAAGCTCAATATCATTGACTTCGAATTTTTTGTGTTATACAGATTATCCTCGAGATACCATTTTATAGGCATAGGAGAATGAGAAAATGAAAGGGTGAATTAACTAACAAGATACATTCATGAATTTAGGAATTCCAAGAGTTGATAAATGAATGGCCTAGAATTCTAAGAGGTAGAATTTAAATGGTCTTTCGCCAAATTCGTCCATGCATATATAAATTATAACAAGTACTTATATTTTTAAAACCAAAGAAAGGATAGAGGTGGGGAGGTGTTCCACCTCCTCCCTAGTCCCTAGTTATGTGCGGTAGGGGCTTTTCTATTGTATATGTGATGAACTGTGAGAGAAAACAACTCTGCCAGCTATAAGATGTCATCCCATTAAGTCTTAATATCTCTATGGAGTAAGCGAGGATGTGTTAAATCAATTAGCTATCAAAGGGAATAAGTTTCTATCAACAAATTTATGTCACACAAATATAGCTGATAAAAGACCCCTATCTTAAAGCAGAAAGTTCTGCGAATATATCTGTGACATGGCCCAAAAAATAAGAGAAGCCAAACAAGTGGAAGCTGGACTAGTTGTGAAGAATTCCACCACAACCGGCAGGTCTGAGATTGTCCTTGGAGCCTGGAGGAACCATCGATATTTAGTTTTCGCCTTCCAGAAAGACGAGGTTTCCACTTAATGAAAATAGGCTTGTAGATCTTAGGGTAAGCCAATGGGATATGTAGAAAGTCCAACACCAACAGTTTGGCTTTTGGAACCTTCATTCCAGGCTTTACTAAAAAAGATAGCTCTTTCAACTATTTTTCAACTCTTTTTTATGATGATAAAATTAGGAGTAGAGGCAGCCTCGAATTTAGCCTTATTTCTGGCCAAACAAAGTTCCCAAATGAGAAGGGAGGGAACTAATCTAGCCAGTGAATTTACCCAATCAGAACCAGCAAAGGTAGACCACCATATTGTGAATTTGGCCTTCCATCCACAAGCAACAAGCTGATTAACTCAAAACATAGAGGAGAAATGAGACCATACTGCCACATTTAAGGGACTGTCATGAAAAATGTGTCAAAGATTTTGAGTAACCATACTTGTAGCATACGTTATTCCATAACTTCCAAATGAAAACAAAAAGCTTCAAGAAACAGTTGTAGTTGTGGTCCTCTCCTTTCAGGGTGAGGTTTAGTCTCTCTAGAAAGAGTAGTGTCCCTTAAGCTAGCTTGGCTGGTTTGAAGTGGAGCCATGGATGCAGATTTAGCAAGACAATGGGAGGAATTCAGCCTTACTGAGAAGGAGAAGAGTGTGGTAATCCTACCATCCAAAGCAACACAGAAGCTCATGCAACAAGGCAAGGTTTGTCTACTGGCTATGATAATAGCAGAAAGACCAGTCAACCGAGAAGCCTTCAAAACAACCATGTTCAAAGTATGGAAATGCAAGAGTGGTTTCAATTCTCAGAAGTAGGAACCAACAAGTTTCTAATAGAATTTAACCAAGAGCAAGACCTGCAGCAGGTTATAAGTGGTAGACCATGGTCTTTCGACAGATGGTTGATATGTCTACAACCTTTTGAAGGCCACAGATCGATTAATGAGGTCCTCTTTCATACAGAGGTTTTCTGGGTGCAAGCCTTTAACATGCCATTTGCTAGCATGACACATGAGGTAGGAACTCAGATTGCAGAAAACATTGGGAAAGTCTTAACTGTCCACACAGATGAGAGGGGCATAGGCTGGGGGAAATGCATGAGGATGAGGGTGGAAGTTGACATCTCCAAGGCACTCCAAATGGGAATTTTCCTGACTTTAAGGGAAAAAAACTTGGGTCTCTTTCAAGTATGAACACTTGCCCAATTTCTGTTTTAAGTGTGGGGTAATAAAACATGACCAGAATGGGTGCCATGCTGCAAACACAAGCAAGGATAAGTTGCAGTGTGGTTCTTGGATGCGTGCACCAGCCTTTAATGATCATGAGGTCACAAGAAAGAAGTATGGAAATGAGCCGAGCCATCACCATGCAGAAGAGCAGCCATGGAGGGAGGAGGGGAAGGTCAGGGATGAAGGACAAAACTGTCAAGTTGAACCAACCATGGAAAGTCTGGACACCAGCCTACCTGATGGTGACAGAACAGAAACCAAAACAGCAAATGCAGACATGCTTTCTAACTGTCAACCTGCAGAGACCTTTTAATTTCCTATTAAGAAAACTGGGAGGGTTCCACTTATGGACATCTCAGAAAACAACTTTAATGTTGCAAGAGATGGTCTACTGCAACCCTCTGAAAGGACTATGGATCCAGTCATCATAGCAAACACAACAAGGCTCTCAAGGAACCAAGAGGCCACTAAGGGCCTCGAGAGAAATGATGACCTGAAGTCACAGGCCTCATTCCTTAGCCCAGTTTCTCTCAAAACATGTCCAGGCAGGCCTTGGAGACTATACAGAAAAAGGCTACCTGGAAAAGGAAGGCAAGAGATAAAAACATGAAGAGTAATCTAGTTGGCCCAGAGGAGGACAAAGAAAATAGGCCTAAAGGGATTAAAAGAGAGGGGCCTCTGTTGATGACAGAAACAGAATGCAAAGTTGCCAAGAAGCCAAAGACTGAGCAGGTATGTGTCTCAATAGATCATAGCATAATTGGGGTGGAGGCTGATTTTCAACCCCACCCAATGAAATGAGTTGTTTAAGCTGGAACTGCCGAGGGCTTGGGAACCCTCGGATAGTGAATAATTTGTGCCTTATGGTACAAAATAAGTCCCCATCCTTTGTTTTCTTAATGGAAACAAAATGCACAAGACCAAAAGTGGAATCTATCAAGAAATTGTTGAGATATGAACATAGTTTTGTTGTTAATTCAATAGGGGCCAGTGGAGGCCTTGCTTTTTTCTGGAAAGAAGGAATAGAGGCAGAGATCATATCCTACACTCAGTCCCATATTTCACTCTTAGTTAAATGGTTGGAGGAGAAGGTGACATGGCACACCTTATAAACAGATGGAACTCTTTCAAGAAGCTGTGTACAGAAGTGGCCTCAGTGACAGGGGATTTTCAGGTAACAAATTTACATGGTCAAATGGCAGAACAGGAGAGGCTTTTACCAAGGAGAGGCTTGATAGAGCCTTCTGTAATGTAGTATGGTCAGACCTATTTAATGATTCAAGGGTCTTCACCCTCCCTGCCATGAACTCAGACCATAATCCCATTTGGGTTTTACTTTTGATCAACTGCAGACCAATGACGACAGGAAACTCAAGCCTTTTAGGTTTGAAGCTAGATTGCTATTGCATGAAGAGTGTTCCAAGACAGTCGAGGAAGCCTGGCAAGCACTCAGATTAGAAGAAAACAAAATGCAACACATGTCAGAGGGCCTGAAGCAATGCAAACAAAGGCTACAATTGTGGAGCAGGCAATTTTTTGGTAACCCAAAGAGAATTCTAAAAGAACAGATGGCATTCCTTTCTACTTTGCAGGAGAGGAACACAGGTCAACTAAATGGGGAGATTAAACAGGTACAAAGAAGGGTGGATGGGATTCTAAATGCAGAAAATCTCAAATGGAAGCAAAGGGCCAAACAAAAATGGTTGATAAAGGGTGATAGGAACACAAAATTTTTCCATCAAACTGGAGGAAAACCAATACCATTAAGAAACTGGTGGATAGCAATGGACAGGTTATAACCTCGAAGGGGGGGGATCAGTGACATACTCAATGCTTACTTTATTGAACTTTTTTCCTCCTCAAACCCCAGCAACCCCACAGAATGCCTCTCTTCCCTTCAGACTCGTGTGACTACCTCCCACAATGAGATGCTTACCAAACCATATTGTAAGCAAGAGGATGAAGAAGCCCTATTCCACGTGAATGGCCTCAGCTCCCCAGGACCAGATGGTTTCCCTACAATTTTTTACCAAAAACACTGGTCAATTGTGGGGCCTCAAGTGTGTAAAGCTATTCTGGATGTTCTGAACTCAAGAGGCAGTATGGGAGCAATTAACAGCACTTACATAGCACTCATCCCAAAGAAGAAGGTACCTACAAAGGTGACAGAATTCAGACCAATCTCTCTTTGTAATGTTATTTACAAGCTTATTTCTAAAGTGATTGCAAACAGGCTGAAAAAGGTGCTCCCTAGTATAATTTCTCCTTCTCAATCTGCCTTTGTTCCTAATAGACTAATTTCTGACAATATTATTGTGGCCTTTGAGACTTTGCATACAATGAAGTGTAAAATGGCAGGTAAAGAGGGGTACATGGCTCTAAAATTAGATATGAGCAAAGCCTATGATAGGGTGGAATGGTGCTTCCTAAGAGCTGTCCTCTACAAGGTGGGCTTCAACAACACATGGTTAGAGTTAGTAATGAAGTGCATTGAAACAGTATCATATGCCATCCTAGTAAATGGAGAGCCTCAAGCCTCCTTTCGACCCACTAGAGGCATTAAACAAGGAGACCCCTTGTCACCATACTTCTTCATTCTGTGTGCAGAAGCTTTGAGTAACTTAATTCAAAAAGCTGAGGAAGGAAGGGTCATACATGGGGTTCCAGTTGCTAGAAGCCAGATGAGGATCTCACACTTGTTTTTTGCTAATGACAGTCTACTGTTCTGCAAGGCAAATGCAGAGGAGTGGAGTAGGATGATTGGCCTGCTAAGGGAGTATGAAATGGCATCAGGTCAAAAACTAAATCTGGACAAAACCTCAATCATCTTCAGTAAGAACACTGCTAGACCAACCCAAGACTACATTCTCTCCATTGCAGGGATGAGGACAGTCATGGCTTATGAGAGGTATCTTGGCTTGCCTTCTGTGGTGGGTCGTAGCAAGTTCAAATCCTTCAATAGTATCCTTGACAGTGTGAGAACAAGGCTAAGTAACCAAAGAGTTAAGACACTATCTCAGGCTGGGAAAGAAATATACCTAAAAGCTGTAATACAAGCACTCCCAACCTACACAATGAGTGTCTTCAAGCTTCCCATCACTCTTTTACAATCCATTAATAAAGCCATACAGAGGTTTTGGTGGGGCCCGCAAGACAAAGAACGTAAAATACATTGGATCCCTTGGGAAAAAATGGGGCAAGCCAAGTCAGCAGGGGGCATGGGGTTTAGGGACCTTGAAGAATTTAACAAAGCAATGCTCTCTAAGCAATGTTGGCGCCTAATTCAAGACCCTAAGTCCTTGGCCTTAAGAGTTCTTAAGGCCAAGTACTTCCCAACTTCAAGTTTCCAGACAGCCAAGGTTGGTTCCAAGCCATCATTTGTATGGAGAAGCCTCCTGGCTGCCAGGCATGTTGTAGAGTCAGGATCTGGGTGGAGAGTGGGAACAGGAACCAAAATAAAAATTTGGGAAGATAAATGGTTAGGCCATCCTAAGAAAAACAAGATCAAAAGCCCAATTAAGATCCTAGAGGCTAAGGCCACAGTTGTAGAATTAATTGATCCAAAAACCAAAAGATGGAAGACAAACCTAGTTCAAGAAATTTTTTAGGAAGAAGAAGCAAACTTGATCCTGCAAACCCCTATCAGCACTAAAGAATAAGTGGATAAAATCATATGGTAGGGGACTAAGGAAGGCTCTTTCTCAGTAAGGAGTGCTTACCATTTAGATAAAACAAGGGAATTGCAAGCTGAAGGCCAAGTATCAACAAGCAACAAATTCCAAGATATTTGGAATAAAATTTGGCAGATCCATGTCACCCCTGGAGACAAGGTTTTCCTATGGAGAGCCTGCCATGAAGCTCTCCTTACTCAATCCAATCTTTTCAAAAGGAAAGTCGTGAGGGACCCCTTGTGCCCCATATGCTACAGAGAGGAAGAAAATGTGAATCATGTTTTATGGAGCTATGAGGCAGCAAGGGATGTGTGGGGCCAGTGCTCCAAAAAACTCCATAAATGCAACCTCTCCCAAGCACCCATGCTGCTGCTCTTTGAAGCCCTTTCTAAGGCCTTATCTGAAACAGAAATGCAAGAATTTTTCCTAATAGCTAGGAAGTTGTGGTGGAGAAGGAACTCTTTCATCTTCACTAAGGGCTTCTCCCACTCTACTATACTTGTTAGAGAAACCAGAATCATGATGGAAATGATGGCTGAAGGGGAGGAGATGCACCAGAGCAGCAGGAGAGACAATCAATTATGTGTCTCAGGAGATACATGGAAGGCTCCCCCATTGACATGGTTTAAAGCTAATTGGGATAGGGCTGTTGATAAGGCTAAGGGCCAAATTGGCATAGGTGTTATCATAAGGGACTGCAATGGCCAAATAATTGCCACCATGCGTGATAAGAAATAGGTCTTTCCTGAACCCCTATTAGCAGAATCATATGGTGCACTTGCAGCTGCTCAACTATCTTTGGACCTAGGACTACAAAGAATTGTACTTGAAGGGGACTCATTGCAAGTGACCAAGACCTTACAAGAAAAGAAGGAAGTCTGGAGCTGCTCTAGTATGATCATGTCCGAAACTAGATCTTGTCTTAAACATTTTGCTAAGTGGGATGTTTCTCACATTAGGAGAAATGGCAACAAAATTGCCCACTTACTTGCAAAAAATGCTTTGTCCATTTATGAACTCATTGTAACCATGGAGGATGCTCCCCCTTGGATTTATTCACTAATATAATGAAATGGCATAAGGGTATACCCCTTTTCAAAAAAAAAAAAAAGTCTTCAAGGAAACAACTGAGTTCCAAATGCAGCTTGAAAATGGAAAGATAGGTGCAGAGTGCCTTGATAAGTTCTAAGCTCAGGAGGTAGTGAAAAATTAAAACCATCATTTTTAGGCTTCCAAATGTGAGTGTCATTGCCAGCTTGTATCTTAATAGGATGATTACAAGCAGCTGCCAAGAGAAGTGAGTTCTAGAATTCAACAGTTTAGCCTTACACCATCTTGATGAAGAACAGACATCCTCAAGCTGTAAATTTGGAGAAATAACAGAGAAACCTTACTGAGCCATAGAGCCAATTCACATCCAATCATCATACCAAAAATTTATACCTCCCTCTCAGATAGAGCATTCACTTTGTTGCTGAATAAAGGGGAAAAAACTGCAAATAGACTTCCAAGATGAAGAGTGATGAGCCTTAGGAGTAGACTGTTGCGGCTAGGATGGGGTTTTCAAATATTTCTGTTGAAGGAAATTTGAACAAGTTGAAAAATCAGTTAGAGTTCTCGAGCCCAGCTTACAATGCAAAGATTGAACAACATCATGCAAATTTAGGGAAGGTTTAGATAGTGAGTTGAGATGGAATGAAAGTTAAAAGTTAAATAAAATATTGCTAGAATCTTTTAATATTATTTTTTTTTTAGATTTGAAAATGTTGAATTGTATATTATATCTTATATGAGAATTTGAAAAAGTTGTAATGATTAGATCAGATGATTGGAGGAAGTTTTGTATCCAAACCAGGCCAGATTCCAAAGCCACCTTTGGTAGTAGGGAGGCACATATTTGACTTTACAACCCATCACTTCTTTGGATTCCCTTCATAGTCACCCAAAAAACAAGAGGCAAAATATGATGTAACCTTGAAATGATCTGTTTTGGCAGATTTAAAACTGAAAGAATATGAATTTGAATAGAAGATAAGTCATTTTATTAGCGTTAGCTTTCCTCCCATGGACATCAATCTAACCTTCCAAATTGCTAGGGGTGTAAAAAAAAATCGGTAAACCGGACCGGACCAAACGAGTCAAAATTGGTTCGGTTCTAATTTTTCTTTTTCTAAAACCGGACCAGACTGGACCGGCTTATATATATTTTTTAATTTTTTATATTGTATATAATATTTATATGATTATATATAAAATAGTTTTGTATTATATGATAAATTACTAATTAATATAATATTAAATTTTAAAATCTTATTTCATTTTGTTTATTGTATCAATAGTTATACTAAATTATATAGTGCATATTAATAGTTATAGTAATACTATATCACTATATATTATAATATATCATTATAATCTATAATACAATTATAATATATATTATAATATACTACTATATATTATCACTATAGTATAATATACTATAATACACTATATTATATATATTATATAATATATAATATAGTACATTAAAACCGAAAAACTGGACCAGAAACTAGTAAAATCAGAGTATCGGTTTAAGAAGTTAACCGGTACGTAATCGGTTTTAAAAAATGTAAAACTGGTCCATACCGGTTACGTCTTAAATTTTGTCCAAAATCGGATCGAACCTAACCGGTTACACCCCTACAAACTACTACCACTATCCTTACTGAAAAATCAGTCGTTCTAACCCAACACAACACATAGAGGTAGGGGGAAAGCTTAAACCATAAAATTAGAACAGACCGGCCCATACCAAACTGGTCAGTCCAGTTTTAGACCGGTCAAGTCTAGGACCGATTTCTATATTATAAAAACAGGCTGGATCTAGTTCAATTTCGGTTTTGTGTTTTTCGAGACCAAATCGGACCGGTTTTTTGTTTTAGAAAAAATTAAATTTTTAATATTATATAAATTATAAAATATTATATATATAATCATATATGAAATTATATAATATATATAATTATATATCATATATGAAATAATTTTATATTATAATTTATAACATAAAATTTTAATATTAAATATGAACATTTGTATTTTTTTTTATCATATGTTATTAATATAAAGTATATATATATTAATTAAATTTTATGTCCTAATAAATTCTCAACATATTCCTTTTGATAAATACATAATATATTAGTAATACTAATATTAATATACATTATTATATTTATTACTTTTTGCTTTAATTAATTAGTATATATTAGTATATTAATTAAAATCGAAAAACTGGATTGAACCGGACTGGAATCAGTAAAACCTAAAGTACCAGCTTATAAGGGTAATCGGAGCGGAATCGTTTCTTGAAAATGTAAAACCGGTGTAAATAGTTTAGTTCCAAAAATTTTACAAAATCGGACCAAACCGGACCAATTACACCCCTATCTAGAAGGGGGTGTGAATAGGTGTAATTCAATTTTGCTGCACTATTTTAAAAAAATTGTCAAACAAGCAGTTAATCAATGAAACAATTCATATAAAAATAATCAACACAGCAATTTGGCCATGAAATGGAAACTCATTTGAAGAACGTTTTCAAAATTTAAATCCACTCCGAGTGCAAGTCACGACCTAAAATCCACTATAGAAATTTATTTTGTTACAACCAATTTAAAAATACTCACAAGACTCTTGTAGTAGCTAAATTTGGCTTGCAACATCACGAGTGACCCACTCGATCTCTGCATGAATACAACTCCGAAACTTTGGCCATTGTATTGCTTCACCACAAGAACCTCTTGAATTCTGCTTCAATGACAGCTCCAAAATCCCTTCCGACCAACAAACACATCCAAACAGACCAAACCAATGGACTCAACAGTGTTTAATCTTAAGTACAGTAAGATGAAGATATATTTTCCAAGAGAAAATGAGCTTTGGATGTGGAATGGTATTTCTCTCAAATGTTCTTGCAAGGCCCTCTTTTTCTGCTCTGTGTCTCCACACATTTGAATTGAGCAAAAGTTTCCTTTTATAGCCACAATGGAACATGACACTGAAACCCTAGTCAAATTCATATTTTTGAACATTCACTCGAGCTGAGTGTTGATTGCACGTTATATCCAAGATTTGCTCAAGTCATGCATCGAGAGAACTCTCCATCTAGATTACCGCTCGAGTGTTATATTGAGCATCTGTTAAGCGAAATCTTTGTTTGAATTTCCGCTCGAGTGCTATGTTGAGCACATGTCAAGCGTACTCTAAACAGCCGTTCGAGTGCTATGTCAAGTGTGTGTCAAGTGAATTCTCTGTATGAGCATCACTTGAATGCCATGTCGAGAGTGCATGCTGAGCAAACTCTCTGTATAGATTCCACTTGAGCTATGTTTAGCTAACTTCAATCTCTTTTCACTTTATCCCACTTAACACTATTATAACGCAATTTAACACATGTTGTCACATGAATATGTCAACACACTTATTTTCTTCATAAAGGTGCACATATTACCATGATGATTTTGCCACAAATTTAGGGGAGCTCCCAAATAGGTAAATGGTAGTACCTTCAATCCCTCTTCTTTTGCTTAATGATTTTAAAAGTATTTTTTTAATGAGTTCGTAATTTTTATTTTTTTAAATGTTTAAGAAGTTTAAAAAAATATATGAAAAAAATTACCTTGTCGGTGAGGATTTTTGGCCGCTCTAGCAGCCCCCTACCCTTAATTATATGACATGACAAAGATATATAAGACCAGTTCACCCCATCAAACCTATTGGCCATATCAAACTTCAGAAAAATTAGGGAAAAAGATCAATTAATTGTAAAACACATAAAAATCAAATCTTCTATAATCAGATTTTTTATTTTTTAATATTTTTTATGTGGTTTTTTTAATAATTTTTTAAATAATATGTGTAACTAAGTGATTGGTGTTGACATGACATTTTAAATCAATCAAGACCAATACACCTTTGCTGCCGAGTGCTGCATCAATATCAAAGCTTGCTGGATGCTTTATAATTAAATTTTGCAAAGTGGAATGCATCCCAAACCGCAGAGATTACGTTCTCCTTAAAAGGCAAAAGCCGCATCTTTATTGTTGTTACTGTTTTTCTTGATTCCTTCCTTTTATTCTTCTTCTTCTTCTTTTCTTTTTTTTCCTCTCTGTCGTCAAATTGTTTTGATTTTTTTTGGGTATTGGTTGGTGTTCTCCAACCCTCCTTTTGTATACCAGTTGATAACTGGTATTGAATATATATATATATATTTTATATAAAAATGGTGAAAAATATCAAGTTTTACAAAAAAAAAAGACAGAAATGCAAAGCCACACTTAACTTTCCCTAAACTCCCACATAGGGAGGCCACCGAGAAGGCAATAAATAGGCAAAAATTTAGTATCTTTTTTTTTTTTTCAAACATTTTTTGAAATTCATTGAATATTTAAAAATAAATAAAAATCACAAATTCATTAAAAAAATATTTACTTAAGTATTAAGTAAAAGATTAAAAAAAAAAAAAACTCAAAAAGCATTTCCCTTTCCTGAATGGCTATGACATCTTTATTTAAGCACTTTTAGGAACAACCTTGATTCTCTTTCCCTGAAGATGGTTTTCATTTTCTAACAAAAGATCACATATCAACTTGCAAATTAAGGATGGACAGATGGCCTTCACAATGTTTATTCAAAACAAAGGCCAAAATGGTAATTCCCACATCTTAACTAATATCTTCCGCAGGCAATGGTTACTTCAATGATGTGTTGGATTTGTCAAATAAGAGACCTGCCAATAGATTTTTTTCAGTAACAATACATGAAATACCATCTCCACTATTTGACATCATAAAGCAACTCAAATAGAAAACCCATTATGCTCCATTGACTTATAGCCAATGCTAATAATCCCACTTAAGATGTGGAGTTTCCTTGTGGCTGGTATGCAGCCGCAGTTCCCCTCAACCATCATTACAGAGGTATTAGCCCTTGAACAAACTTTTTTAGTCGAATTATATAAAGCCCCCTGTCTTGTCTCATTCTTGGTGGAGACACCATTATTTAGTTTTTAATACTTATATCCATATGACAGTGGCATTTAACTCTTATATAATGTACCGACTTGACTTCTTATGCAAGTACAGAATATGGTCATGTTGAAGCTAGTAGCTCTGCTCTTAGTTCCAATGGTTGGGATCAATTCTTGCTTGGCGGTGCCGCAGAGGAGAGCCATGTTGGGTGGAATATATGGCCAAGAGCAGAAATACCATGTTCAGAAAGGAAAAGCAGTGGAAAGTAGAAATGAAGAAAGCAAAGTTCAGTATGCCGATGACAGTATCGATAACCATCATAACTTTACCTAGACAGCATTACAGTGACTGGAGTGATACTTCTCGCGGAGAAAGTGGAGATGGTAGTAATGGTGGAAGTGGGTAATGGTTTTGATTGGTAGTTTTGTTTATGATTCTAATGCCGTCTCATGTGTTATTGTACTCATGTAATTTGCTCATGGAATGCAAAGCTCTGTGAGAATCTCGATTTCATCATTGGTAACTTAAATTTTCATGCAAGAATATTTAGGATCTAAATTGAAAGGTGTATAAAGAAATTCTATCCTGTTCTTATTTGCAAACCATACTGATTTAAGCTTTGCTTATTCATGCCATCAAAACTTGCATGAAGGAAGAAAAGATTATTGACAATCGATAATTGAATCAGAGATCTCTTTCCTGTACATTTATAGGGTAAATAAATAGAGAAATGATATTTGTATTATTCCGATAAAATCATGAAAAAGTGAATAAATATGAGACTCTCTTAAAAAAATCAATTATTAATAATGGATCTCACTCTTTTTTAAAAGGAATACGCGACGTTTGAACAACCTATAGCTATATCTAGTATTATTCCGATAAAAATATCTAATTTTGCAGCTAATGAAGAAGCAAACTGGGATGAACTTGTCGTGTTCATCCTCAAATGGTAAATTAAAAACCATTATTTCCTCTCTCCATAAAAATCAGAATGTTGCTCCCTACACCATTTTCAACTCTCTCCATCCATCCATACCTGTAGACAGCACTAGCCTCAAATCCCTCTCTTCTTTTACTTTGTCACACAACACAAAATCGACTTGTTCCAATGTCGACATTTTTTTTTTTTTGTCGATTTTTTCATTGTACATTTATATATATAAATATAAATATATATATATATTGCATATTAATTGCATTATTAAGTTGGTAGACAGTTTTTGTACCATGTGATGGACGTAATTTTTACATTTTTTGTTTTCTAGTTTGTTGGATATGATCATGAAGTTGAGTTCATATATATTTTGACGCTTTCGTGTTTGAAAATGAAGTTAATTTAAGATGGTGGACAAGTTTTATATATTTTGACTAATAGATTTTTTTTTTAATTTTTTTAATTTTTTGATAGGGACTAATAGATTATTGGAAGTTATGAAGAAAGGCAAATGTATTTAGAAAAAAAAAATAATAATTATATAGAGTGTGATGACTTATAATTCAATTTAAGATTAAAGTTTTAAATAAATAGTCAAAAGCGATAAAGGCATATTAGCCTAACTTTAACTATAATTTTAACCAGACTAATACTAATAATGCTATTGACTCTTTTAAGTCTTGAAATCCCTTGCTCAAGAATACCTTTCTCCGCAGCAAACCACGATTGCCCACAAGCCATCAACTGAAAATAAGCAGAAGAACAAAATTTGAATATATTTAACTTTCAGGGATCTAATTATCGTCAATTCTAATCATTATAACTTATCGTGATATCTTATATGACAAGGATAAGAATAGGTAGTGTATGGAATTCCACATTGTTTGAAAATGAAAAGTTATTGCTCTTTATAAAGTTCTAACGAAGCTCTAATTGTATCATTGATTAGTCATTTTAGAATATAGTCATGTAATTTGAGTATTTTATTAGAGCGTTACAAATGATATGAGCATGGCACAAACGATTTTTCTTTTTGTTTTTTTCCAATCTGTCTCTCTTCCCATTTCTCTCTTCCTTTGGAAAGAAAAGTTCCTCCAGAAAAGTCTTTCTTCCTTTCCTTGGGCCAATTTTGCACATCATTATTAACTCAACACACCCCGAACCGATGAAACCACATCAACTCACACACCCCAAACCAATTAAACCATCGCTTCTCCAGTTACGGAATTCCACCTATCCACAGTCCATTTCCACGGATGTGGTCATCACAGGTGTTGTGCATGACCACCACGCACCTCCCCCATCTACGATCCATTTTTGCCAATGCGGCCATCACACTTCACAGGCAATCCACATGACCACCAGACGCCCCTTCGGAGCTTTTTCAACCTCCAATCATGATTTGGAATACCAACTTCTTTTACATTGTCACCAACTTATTTTTCAACTCTCTCCTTTTTTACCTTTTTTCTCCATTCCCGTACTTTTCCTTCACAAGAAGCCTTCCACCCACCATCAACCACTACACGTTGTCCCCAAAGGTCGGCCACCACCAGGCTATGCGCATTGGACTTGCTCATACAGCCTCACAGACACCGTAGAGGTCTTTCTCCCCTCTTCAAAGATAACTGCGTCCTCTCCTCAGGAAAATTTCTGCTCTCCCAAACACTCTGAAACAGTCGAGACCAATGCTACCTGCCTTTTGGCCACCTTTTAATTCTACGCACTGTAGTAGTTCTAAACGGAACACTTACTGGGACTCTACATCATCTCTTTTTAAGTAATGCAGTGATATTCAAAAAATAAAAAATAAAAACTACTTTTGCATAAACATCAGCTAGATGTTTCCCGGCAGTTTCAATTTTAAACTTTGGAAACACTTATGCTAGCATACATCACATTTCTCTAACCAGAATTTGGATAATATCAGAAAATTAGATGTTTATGTGTAAAGCATAGCTAACGAAGATACCGTTAATGAAAATGCAGATTTTTTACAACTAAGATTAATGTAGATTTTCTTAGCATTGCTTTCCTGCAGACGGAAATGGTGCTTCAAGTAATATTCTTCCTTCGCACACTTCTCCCGCTAAGACTAGATGGAGGAGCACCTTTACATGCACCGGGATGCATTGCAGGCACAACTTGTCCAATGCACGATTTCTTAGAGATGCGCACCCTTGGATACGGATGAATTTTGGCCAGCTCACGGACTCTGCGTAGCAAGGAACTTGGTAAGGGCCGCAAGGAATGCTCCTGCTTTTGCTCAACCTGTATACACCATGCAATTAGCGTTATCATTGTACCAAAACAAGTCCAGATTACATTTGCAACTTATCTCTGACAAACGAATTTGGAACCCCCAGTTTAGGATCCAGGGAGAGAGAGATAGACACCTTGTTCCCAAAAGCATTCATTTAACATTTAATGCTACTCAAGAAATTTGCTCGAGTAGCCATGAATGCTTTAAGATCCACTTTATGTGTCTATCTATATCTCTATCTCTATCTGGGAATGTGAATTCTTGACAAACAAACATAACAAATTAGAGCAATGCAGCATTAACTCCTTGTGGCACAAGAATGCTAGTAAATATCAGAATAAGCTAAATGATGAAAAAGGCCCTATTAATGCAATCAAAGAAATCGAGAAAGCTAACCCCTTTCTTGTTTGGTTTTTCAGCACCACTAGCTCTTAAAAGATTTCGCCACTTGTCCTGTATCATGCAAAGACCATAAACAAAACTTGAACTATATAAATACAACTGCTTCATCGAAAAAAGCATTGTAAAATACCCTGAGATCAATGGGTGTGCGATAAGCACTTGTTGAAAACAGGAGCCTTTTTATGTCAGTCCATCGGCCAACTCCATATTCAGAAATACCATCAACCAACTTTATCACCTCAGAAGGAGTCCACATCCTTTGATGCTTCCTCCTATCATGCTTAGATTTTTTTTTGGTTGCACAGTCATCTTCAGATTCAGATGAGAGAGGTTCCTTGTCAGAATCAAGAACCTGTACAGAGGGATACACAGCTGATATTCTGAACCTGCTGTACTATAAAGCTAACTGACAAATTTCAGCATTACAAGGAAAACAATATTTTCCCCTTAAAGGGTGGAAAAGAACAGGAAACTAATCTACCATTAGATGTGGAAGATTAGATATTCATATAATCTCTAGTCACTTTTCTTCCTGAAGATTTTCAGGCAGCTAACCTCTTAAGACAAAAAGAGGATGATTTCACCAGCACAGTACAACAAAAAGAACTAAAAAAAGAGTCTAAAAGAATAAGAATGTTGAAGGATATGATCTCAGGCATGATTATTACAAGAGAAATGATAGTTGCAGTCTTGAGTGCGCAAGTGTCGTGCAATCACTTTAAAAAAAGTGAATAAATACGGGATTTACATAAAAAAAAATTAATTAATTTTTTAATAGTAGACCCTACTCTTTTTTCAAAGTGACTGCACGGAACTTGCGCACTCCACAACTGTATGTAACATTACTCTAATGACCATTCAGATATTGATATTGGCATGTACAAGGGATTAATTTCATTGTCTCCCCATGCCCACATTCTGGTTACACTATCTGCTTAGATCTTGACAAAAACAAGGCTAGCAATCCGCAACAGGCAACAGATAATTTTATAATTTCTCTGCTATTGTCTTATGAAAAAAAATCTATCTACCAAACTGAGATTGGACACACGTCAACTAAGTCATGAAAACATGTGTAAGTTTGCATAAGCTCGTGCAGACGATTTTTGGGTGGGGTAGAAGGGGAGAGAACTTTAAAGAATTTTCCATTATAAGTTTTACGAATCTTCTAAATTACTGAAAGAAATGGAGGATCTACGGGGTTAAAAACTTTCCCTACCGATTGTGGCACCAGTTTCTTTGGACGTCCCCTCCGCACTCTAATACCACATAAAGATTTCTCCTCATGAATCACGGTCGATGCTCTACGTCCTGTATTATGGAGTTCATTACAAGATTTGACCTTCAGACTTGTATCTTTTGTAGATGCCACAGGATATTTTTCTCTTCCCTTCAAATTTCCTGATTTTTTAGATGAAGACTCTTCAATGTACCTTCGAGTAGGCTTACGCAATCTCTTCTCTCTAAGAAATTCATCAATCCTGCTCACTTCTAAAGATCGCTTTCCAGTCCCACACGCTAAAAGATTTTCGTCATGATCCAAGTCATTAAGTTTTCTTAACTCAATTGAAGCCATGTGGATACTGTCTTCAGCTGGTGGTTGACACCCACATTTGCTCATGAAGCCACCATGCAACTTGCAAGTTACTATCTTGTCAAGAGCATCGTTCTTGCATTCAGATTCTAGAATAGTTGCAGTTGATGATTCGGATATACCTACAGCACCATTGCAACTTCCACTTAATCCAGGAGACTGACTCTCTGAACTTGAGTTTCCCAAACACGTTGCCTCACTGGGACCAGAATCCAATTTTTTTTCAGCAAATTCAATGTCTGTACTTGGAGAGGAAAAGGACAAAAAATCATTACATTGACTGTCATACAATCAGATTACAATAACTGATAAACACAATGGGCATTAAAAAAATTTACCCAGAAGAAAATCTTCACAGTCACATGCGCTGGAGAGACCATTTGTTGCATCTAGATCATCCACTTCAGCAAGTTCATCCAGCAATCCATCAAGAACCTACTAAATAGCAATCCATCAGAGATGAAGTATAGAAAGAATAATTCTAGTAAGGGTCACAGAATAGCGATCTTGGAATAGTTCACAAAAGGAGATGAAAATCCATACTTTCAGCAAGCCAATAATAAAGGTTGCTTCCACAAGGCAAAGAGAAGAGTGTACAATAATAATTTTGACGTGTAAATATACACCAAAACGGATACGTACTTCAAGTTGTAAGTCTTCTCCTTCCTGAGTTGTATTAGAATCCAAACCACCTTAAGACAAAGAAGGATGTTCACCAGTATTAGAAATACAAACAAATTAATCAAAAATAGGGGAAAAACAACATCAAAGGAAAATTGTTAAGTCAAAGAAATCTTGAACCCCGCATGCACAGCTATTGGGATTATCTTTGTAGATCAAATCAGCCTAGGTACTGGTGTCCATATCATGTTAGTTTAATATTTGAAACACTTAATGTAACGCCCAAACCACATGGCCTATACTCCAAAAGGACTAGTCAATGATACAATTGGAGCCCAATTGGAATATTATAAAGAGCAAGAACTCCTTCACAAGCAATATGGAATCTAATACACCACATACCTTATCCTTATCATATGGGGTATCACATTCTCCCCATCTTAAATTCCCGACGTCCTCGTCAGGCCTATCCTTCGTAAGTGGCACGGCTCAAATCTCACATTTATGGTTGGGATAAGGCTCTGATACCATTTGTAACGCCCTAGTAGAAGGCCCAAACCACATGACCTATACTCCAAAAGGACTAGTCAATGATACTATCGAAGCCTCATTGAAACTTTATAAAGAGCAAAAACTTCTCCTTCCCAAGCAATGTAGGATCTCATTCACCAACTACCCCTTATCCTTATCATGTGAGATATATTCTATTGGGGTGTTACAAATGATATCAGAGCCTTATCCCAACAAAAAATGTGGGACTAGAGCCGTGCCACCTACGAAGGACAAGCCCGACGAGGACATTGGAAATTTAAAAGGGGGAAGATTGTGATACCCTATATGATAAGGATAAGGGTAGGTGATGTATAGGATCTTACATTGCTTGGGAATGAGAAGTTCTTGCTCTTTATAAGGTTCTAATTAGGCTCCAATTGTATATTGACTAGTCCTTTTGGAGTATAGGCCATGTGGTTTGGGCCTTCTATTGGGATGTTACAAATGGTATCAGAGCATATCCCAACCAGAAATGTGGGACTTGAGCTATGTCACCTATGAAAGACAGGCCCGACGAGGATGTCGGGAATTTAAGGTGGGAAGATTGTAATATTCCATATGATAAAAATAAGGGTAGATGGTGAATGAGATCCTGCATTGCTTGGGAATGACAAGTTCTTGCTCTTTTTAAGGTTTCAATGAGGCTCCAATTGCATCATTGACTAGTCATTTGGGAGTATAGGTCATGTGTTTTGGGCCTTCTATTGGGGCGTTACACTTAATGCATTCAACTATGTAATGTGTACAGGCATGCATTAAAAAGGCAATATTACAAGTCAATACAGAATCTGCCTTCCACTTGTAATCTATTTCAGACACAGAAAACTATGAAACAACTTAAGTAGAAACACTGTGAAGGAATCAGGAATCTATATCAAACTTTATGATGGAGTTATGAACATTCTTAGAAACTCTTTCAACTCCAACATTGTCTTTCTGTGCAACCTATGGATGTTCTTTCATTCTTGTCTCACTTCTGTGCTACTAATTTCATATTCAACTACAAATGGTTGGTTTTGGGGGTGGTGTTTATTTATAAATTCTATTTTCTTCTCTCTGACTGAACGTGAGGAGTTTAAAGTACAACTTTTAAAGATAAAGGCATCAGCAAAAGAGGACACTAAATTCATAGAATATTACCATTATTCAATGCTAGTCCAAACCCAAATCCACACGAAAAATCTTCAATTTGAAAGCATTTTTCCAGACTCTCCTCACCAAAACTTAAGACTCCATCTACCGAAACAGGCTCAATTTTTGGTTCCGCGAGTAAGTGCTCAACTTCAATTGCTTCATCTTCTAAAGCAGAAACACAAGATTCTTCTTTCTTTACCTGTAGAAACACAACCAAAGGATGTCACAAAAGAAACATCAAAAGAGGCAGTAAAACAATTAGGCCAAAGGTCAGGGAACAGACAGGCATGTTATGTGCTTCATATGAATCAGGTCACGCCTCAAGCAAGAGATCCAAATACGTACTCTTGAGACACCACAACACTCTTTACTTGTGCTAACATCATGCAAAGGAAAAATTCAAGGATACATTGCATGTTCAAGAAGAAGAAGAAGAACTATATCCAAGGTGAGTGAGCCAGAAAGTGCTTTTTACCATAAGGATGATGACTAACTCGATTCCCACTCTTTTGATGGAGAGGAACCCCGGAGACCATACAAACACAACCTGTCTTTTACCCAGTTAAATCTCAGACCCATGTCACATACCCACAGCATATGGATTAGGTAAATGATCAGTTTTTACTAATGGGACGCGACCCCTAGAAATTGTTTGCACCCAAGGCTCGAACCTTAGACCCGGGGAAAGCATACGCTCATGACCAAGGCCCTTACCATTTGATCCAATCCCTAGGGGTTAACTAGCTCGATTCCCGTAGATTTATGAAAAACATTGCTTCAACTTCTGAAAAAACTCTCAAAATCCTTGTTTCAACTTATTTAACGACTTATTTCCCATAACTAACTTTTGCAAAAGGCATGGCCCAAGTAACACCAACTACAATTCATTATCATTATCCTACCAGGTTCCAATCCTTTTTTCTTTGTTGACAAGCCAGCTTCTGATCACATTTCTGCTATTTAAAATGAGTTTCGTTGTAATACCTTACTGGACTTAAAGCAGAAGTTTCCAATGAGGTCTCATAAATAAAGGATTCCCAATTGCTTTCAAATTGTTTGAATTTGATTAGATTGGATGTCATCAATAAACGGCTTTTTATTATTCTATTTACTAAATTATATATATATATATTTAATGTTGGGGAACCTCTCCAAGGCAAGGCCATTTAGACCCACTCCTGCAGAGTAACCCCAGCCCCGTGCACCGCACCCTCGAAAGTTTTCCTACACAGAACTGGTTAAATCATTGGCTTTTCACTAAAGGCTGTGGCCCCAAAGGATTGTTTGCACCCACCAGGTGTTGAACCTTGGACCTTGAGGGGAGTGGTATCCCAAGACCAAGGCCTTCACCACTTGAGTTTGATCAAGACCTTTTTATGATTAAATAGAAGACTTATCTCATTTTTTTCAGTTCAACACACTAAATTCTCCTCCTAGTTAATTCATCTAATTTTAAGCTTCTTACTTGATGATATATTCATACCTATAATCCAACTCACCATGTACCTATAAAAGAAAATTTCTGTCACCATATAAGCTTTGTTGTGGAAATGGAGGCATTGAGTAAAATGCTATCAGCGGCTGTGAATATCACATTTCTCAGTGAGCTGTAGAATAACCAAGAGCTCATGAAACCTCATATCTTGTTCATTGATGATTGTCTGATATTTTGTGAAGGTATCCAGGACCATATCCATCCTTTGAATTGTTTATTCCTATGTTTTGAAGCTGTCTCAAGGCTGAAAATCGACTTGGCCAAGATAGAATAATACTTTCTGGAGCAGTGGACAATAGTGGCAGTTTGGCAAGCATCCTTGGCTGTAGGGTATCATCTTTATCCATGAAATATCTGGGTATACCATTGGGGGTACCATTTAAGAAAAAATCCATTCGAAATGGCGTTATGGGAAAGATGGAATGACGCTTAGCAGAGTGGAAACAGCTATACTTATCCAAAGGAGGGCGGCTTGATTTCATAATGAGTACTCTCTCGTACCTACCAACCTAGTTCTTATCTCTCTCTTCCCTAACCTAGTAGGTAAAGCCCAACACTTTGAGGAACTTCAAAGGGAAATCTTGAGAGAGGAATTGCAATGAGTTCAAGTTCCACCCAATCAAGTGGTCTAAGATTTGCATCTCAATTTTATCCAGTGGCTTTGGCATTAGAAATTGTTTTTGTTCAACAAATTTCTATTGGGAAATGGTTATGGCATTATATTATGGAGGGAAGCGTTGTTGAGTTTGGTGGTGGAAATCAAATATGGTATCATATTGGGAGGATGGTGCTCAAATGAGGTTAACAAGCCTTTTTGGGTCAGGTCGTACAGTAATGAGATGACAAATCTAGAATTAGACTTTGGTACGATGTGTGGTACCTGGACCAGCCCTTGAATACAAGCTACCTGCAGTTGTTTTGATTATCTATCACAAGGAGGCTTCAGTTGCAAAAACACTTACAGGTCTTTGATAATTCCCCAATGGGTCATTATTTTTATTTGATCAGCTCATGATTGGGAGATCAATCCATGATTAGGAGATGGAGTTGTTCTCTTCGCTCTTCAATTGGTTGCATTCGAGGTTGAGTCATGGATCTTTGGAGTTAAATCCTTTTTGATGCACACATCTGGTCATCTCTCAAGTTAGCCCTTCATTTCCATCACTTGTGCAATAATTCTGACTCCATCACTTGGACTATGAGTTTCACTAGAGCTGTACAGGATTGGGAGATGGGGGACATCACTGAGTTCTATAGAGTGCTATATTTGAAGTTAAGGGCAGGAAGGGAGGACAGACTACTTTGGACTGGCACAGGGAACAAGAAATTTTCAGTTCGCTCATATCATAAAGCCTTGTCGACCCACTCCTCCAATGCTTTCCCTTGGAAGAGCATTTGGAGGAGCAATGTTCCCCTCAAAGTCACTTTTTCGGTTGGGTGGCTTCCCATGGTAAAATCTTAACAATCGACAAAGTAAGAAAGCGTGGAATTTACATAATGGACTGGTGCTTCCTGTGCAAACGTAATTGGGAATCAGCGGATCACCTTCTCCTTCATTGCGAAGTAGTTAAGGCTTTATGGGATGCAATCTTCTCAAGGCTTGACATTGCATGGGTCATGCCCAAGAGGGTGATAGACCTATTGTCTTGTTGGCAAAGGATTAGGGCCAATCGCCAAATTGCTGCTGTATGGAAGATGATACCTTTATGCCTAATGTGGTGCACATGGAACGAAAGAAATGGCCGCTGTTTTGAGGATAGGGAACGCTCCCCAGACAGCTTTAGGGACTTTTTCTTTCATACTCTATTGCTTTGGGCCTCTTCTATTGCATGGAATGGAACGGGTCTTAATGATTTGTATGCTACTATCCGTAGCACATAGTTTTGTAACTAGGCTTTTTCTTGTATACTCCCTGTGTACTCGGGCTTTGCCTATTTGCAAAGATCAATAAAACTTCTCTTACCTATCAAAAAAAAAAATTCCTTGGAAATGTTTTTGGATAAACAAGGAGCCCTTTAAGGGTAGCTTTTTTGTGTGGATGGCCATTTTTGGGAAGATTCTAAGAATGGGTATAATTTGAGAAAGATACATCTGTATTGGTGTTGTGTATGCAAGAAAAATGGAGAAAGTATTGATTTTCTTCTGCTATATTTTGAGTTGACTAGGGACTTATGGGCAGTAATATTAGTGCTTTTGGAATTGAGTGGTTATGCCCTAGAATGTGAGAAGTTTGCTTCTTGGTGGAACTTACGGAATTCACGAGAATTTAGACATTTGGAGGATGGTCCCTTCATACTTAATCTGGTGTATTTGGAAAGAAAGAAATGCCTGAACTTTTGAAGACCTTGAAAAGACAACAGAATTAAAAGCCATTCTATTCAACAATCTTTATGCTTGGATAGTTTTTCATAACAACTCCCAATTCTCAGACCTATTTCTTGATTCAACAATCTTTATGCTTGGATAGCTGTTCATGACAGAATTAAAAGCCATTGTATTCAACAATCTTTATGCTTGGGTGTATCCTTTTGTATACTTGGGTGCAACCCCCTATGCTTTTAATAAATTAACATCACATATTAAAGAGCTTCCACATAACTAAAAGAAACAGAATGTAAATACCCTACAACTATATGGTGGTGTGATTCATTCCAGCAGGGAAAAAATCATATTGGTGATTATCGGTGGAAACTTGACAGAAAAGCACAGAATCTCGGGAGTTTTATAATTAATTGTAGCCATAGGAAGGTTTATGATCTCAAACTATTTATAATAATTTTCAAATCAAACAATTCATACATATATTTATCCCATTGATCCCATAATGGCTCCACAAAATATTAGAAATTAGTAATGTATGTAATTCCTTTCTTTGCAAGTTGCAATGTGGGAAGAAAATAAGTCATGCCAAATTAAAAAAAAAAATGATGCAGTTGTATTACGTGCAAAATATCATAGTTATAGAACCCCATTAAGATATTCTCACCTTCTGGCACTCAACGTTGGCAACCTTCTTATGCAGAGCTTCTTTCTCCATTTCATTTATACTCTTAAGCTTGGCCTTACAGATTCATATATGGACCGCTTTGCTCGTTTTGCCTACCACTTAGAAGGAAGGGGCATATCGGTAGAGATAATTTTCATAGCCATCATAAAATCCCCCATTAGCCAGATTATGTAGATAAGATTGATCATCAAAATATTATTTATTATAAAAAAGGATTGATGATCAAAAAATATGAAATGAGGAGGAAACCGAAAAACGAGAATAAAACACAAAATTTTATAGATGAATAGCTTCATAGAAAAGGGAAATTACTGAAGAAAGAAAAAGGCTTTAACATATTTGTGAATACTTAAAAAATTAAAAGGAAAAAAAAGGAAGGCATTTTGCATTCATCTCTTATGACATTATAGCTACCATTGAGTACATTCTTCTGGATAGTCTAATCTTTTCGAAGCCTCTTTCATTACAGAAAAATCTAAACCACACCTATCAATCAATCTTTGAAGTAGACACCTCTTATAGAATCTAATATTCTAGGTTTTGATACGATAGGGCTACCCCAAGTTGTTGGTACTAGTGAAGCATTTGGTTTTGGGTCTATGGTAAGAATTAAATTGCTTCTACTACTCTCTTTGACAATACAGTGCTTACTAATTGTGCTACAAGCCCAAAATGCTGATCAAGTTTAGCACTTCACATGTAAGTTAATAGGCCTGGCCCACGTGGGGTATTTTTCAGACATTTAACTCCAAATACCAACATTACAAGGATACAACACTACTCAAACTTAAACATAAGCATAAGGATTAACACACTGCACTCTCTCAATCAACAAGTTCTTCACATAATAACATATCATCCCATATACCAATCAATCGCCAATACATCTTTTTTACTACCATCCTAGACTTTCTCTGGTGCACACTACCAAACAATGGTGTAACAATTCCTGTACTAGAGTATATCTAAGTAAGATCCTAAAAGATTTCATCAGTTCATATTCCGTTTTAATTTCCAATTGCATCATCATAAGTGAGGACACTAATACACTATTTTCTTTTTTGATAGGTAACAATTCCAGAGAATCAAGAATGGGACATCAAAGGTGGAAGATCTTGCTAATTGAGTTTTGATATCATAATGAAGTTGAGATGATAGGCAGAAAACAAATTTACCGTCTGCATTGACTTGCACTAGTTATCCGACAACACTGAAGAAATCATTGAAATAAAATCAAGCTATTGTTACAACTGTAAAAAAGGATGCATACAAGGAATCAGTACTAGGACAAATTAAGTATAGATAAGCCTCTCCAAGCAGAAGATAAAGTATTAAAAAGAAAATAAACGAAAGCTAAGTTAGGGGCAGAGAAATTGAAGTAAACTACAGAATCAAAATGATCAAACATTATATTCTTCATTATCTAGGACCACATACAAAAAAGCCATTCACGGCCATAAAGACAGTTTCTTTTTAAAAAAATTAAAAAAAAAAAAAAAAAACACAGAGAAAGAGAGACGATAAATAAGCAGTTAAAAACTATTTGGCTAAGTTAAGTCAAACATAACTATTTTAATAAACAAAAGGAAAAAAAATAGAAAACACAAAAAAAAGAAAATATGAACTCAGGATTTGTCTGTCTGAATCATATTCTTCGTTTTGCCAGGATATAAACAGAAAGTAAGGGAAATAATATATAAAAATGGATACCTCATTCATCAGTAAAGTTAGCCCCAACGAGCTCAAACTCTCTGATCTGTGAGCTCAGAACTTCTAAACAAAAAATAAACAAATTCGAGATCTATCAGAAGAAAAGGAAAAAAAAAGGCGAGAGGGAGAGAGATAGAGAGAGTGAGGAGGAGAGAGATCTGACCTGTGAGCAGTAGAGAGAGAGCGAGAAAGAGATGTCAGATAAATTCGAGCGAATGTTCGAAACCGAAAAGCCTCAAAACCGCCAAAAAGCGACACGAAATTGGGGCTACAGGCTACTCCTTGCCTTTTTTTATTTTATTTTTTAATCTTTCTGTATAGTTTTTGATATACATATTAGACGGAATCGAAATATTTTGTTTATTTATGTAATTTTTCACAGAAAGTGACTAATTTGTGTTTGGGGTCCGCTGCGACTGCGAGCGGCTGTCCTAAAGATGAACACGTTGTAAACGTTACTATTTGGCTTTGCCATTCGGACAACCTTCGAAGACTCAAAGCTGACGTGGCTCCACCTATGGCGCACACACGGTTCATCCATTTTCGATAAATTTCTTTTCGTGCCATCAGGCCGCGCTAGGTACAGATTTTTTTATTTTTTATTTGTTGTAATGATTAATGATAAGTTAGTTCTTTTTTAAATTTTACGGTCAACCACCTCACGACATAGTCCTTAAAATTCGCTAATGAAACCTAAATTTTAGTATAGATTAGCATAAGAATCCACAATTATGAATTCCTACGTAAATCGTAGTTTAATCTCAGGATGAATCGAACATATTACATTAGTGGAGTTCCATTTTGCTTTCATTAGATAAAATGTGATATTTTTTATTTAAAAATAATAATTCCAAAGTTAGTAGACAATGACATCTTATCAAAATAAAATAGAACTAAGATAAAAGTGTAAAATGCAAATAAATAAAAAATCATTTTAGCCCTCGCTCTAGACTATATATATATATATATATGTTAAGGACGTGTTTCACCGCCACCTACCACACGGATCACCTGCAACAAATGAAGGGGCAGCACTGGTTACCCTGTGGAATTTTCGATGCCAAAGTTAGAAATAATAATATCAGAGTAAGAGATTATAGTAAATCAAGTTAAGGATTTGTTACCTCCTGTAGGCTATTTATAGAGGTTATTTTTTTAGAGTGATTGGAGTCTAATTAGCCTTGTGAAACATTTTCCTTGTAGGAGTCTAAGTCATGTGAAGCAGTTCCCTTCTAGGAGTAGGAGTCTATCTCCTGTTAGGAATCTGAGTCTGTTTCCTCTTAAGAGAGTGATTCGATCTGTCTTATCTCTTCTTGATTTTATCCCTTAGCTAAATTTGTGGGAACTCAAATATCCCATCTAGTTACCCCGCTAATTTCCTTCGTGATCATCACGTGGGAAATTAAATACTTTAAATTCTTTGTACATGCCTTTTACCCCATCGGCTCGTGGGCATTCGTTTGCTTTTGTTTTTCCCTACCCAGTCGAGGATCCATGCTAGTTAGTGCTCGTGGGTGTCTTCACTTCCTTTTGGTTAGCTATCAGTTGGCTGCACCGTGCATGAGGTTCGACCTTTAGTAGCTCGGCCTTTTGATTGTCTTGGGAGTCTTCAAGTCAATTGTAATTGAGGTAACCTGCAGAAAAAGCAGTTCTGGTAGCTGTGAAGCCTTAGAAGGCTTTGAGAATCTTCAAGTCAATAATCTGCAAAATAAATTTAGAAACTTGGTCACTGGTATCCTGTTTTATCCCCAGTTTTTTGTTTGTTTCGTGCTAAGCGGTGAGAGGCTCAGCTTGGAGAAATAGGCGGGAGATGTACTCGACCGCATTGAGTGTGAGCGTGGAGCTCAGTTTTGAGTTTGTGGACGTTTGCCTGAGAGACTGTTTATTGCATGGAAAAACTGTTTATTCATGGTAGCTTTTGTAACAGTATTTTTGCACGGTTGAGACTGTTAAATACTTGCTCGGCCAAAGTTGTTGGTTGTGTTGGTCGCCTAGAAGCGTTTGTCCTTTTGCTCGCCTGTAGGCATTTGTATAGTTGACCGCCCAGAGGTGGATGTATAGTTAAATACCTAAGCCTTGCTTTGGTGGCGATGAGCTTCCTGGCGAGAAGATTAACTTGGGCGTCGAGGAGTTTCCTTTGTACATAGCACTGCAAGGCTAATAGCTCGTCATTGGTATGTAATGGTTGGGCGGTCCCTGACCTTTCCCACCTTTTTGAATGGCACTGCGAACCTGATATGGCTTGCCTTTGGTGTTTAGGGTCGGTGTGGTCTGAGGACCTACGCGCCATTTTTTATGGCACCGCAAGCTGCTAAGGCTTACCTCTGATGTTTAGGGTCGGCGTGGTCTAAGGACCTATGTGCCCTTTTTTATGGCACTGCAAGCTGTTAAGGCTTGCCTCTGATGTTTAGGGTCGGCGTGGTGTGAAGACCTACGCGCCCTTTTTTCATGGCACCGCAAGCTGCTGAGGCTTGCATTTGGTATTCAGGGTCGGTGTGGTCTGAGGACCTACGCGTCCTTTTTTCATGACACCGCAAGCTGCTATGGTTTGCCTCTGGTGTTTAGGGTAGGCGTGGTCTGAGGACCTACACGCCCTTTTTTCATGGCACCGAGAGGCTGATAGCTCGCCATTGGTGTTTAATGGTCGAGCGGTCCCTGACCATTCTCGCCTTTTTACAAGGCACCGCGAGGCTGATTGCTCGTCATTGGTGTTTAAGGGTAGTGTGGTCTACTGACCTCCACGCCCTTTTTACATGGCACCGCGAGTGTGATAACTCTTCATTGGTGTTAATGGTCGGGCGATCCCTGACTTTTCCCGTCTTTTTACATGGCACCGCGAGGCTAATAACTAGTCATTGGTGTTTAAGGGTGGTGTGGTCTACTGACCTCCACGCCCTTTTTACATGGCACCGCGAGTGTGATAACTCGTCATTGGTGTTTAATGGTCGGGCGGTCCCTGACCTTTCCCACCTTTTTACATGGCACCGCGAGGCTGATAGCTCGTCATTGGTGTTTAATGATTAGGCGGTCCCTGACCTTTCCCTTTTGCAATGTCGTGAAGACTTGACGCCATCCGCTTCTATGGGTAAAGCGAGACTGGTCTGTAAGGGGCACTTTTTTCAGCACACAAATAGAATTGTTAATTTTAATGTTTGCCAGATGTTCCAGAAATATGCAAAAAGAGTCCCATCAATAAAACAATAAATCAAATAGAAAATAAAAACTTTGTTATCGCGGGTAAGGTTTCTCCAAGTGCTCTGCATTCCTAGGGCAGGAAACCTGCTCGCCATATGCTTATTCTGTCCAGACGTAGGTCGAGAAGCTACATCTGATTTCACCTTGGGGCGCCCCATCCCTATCATCATTTGAGAGCACTCTGTCTCTACTGCTGCCACGAGTATCTTGCCGCCTACCTAGGTTGTCCTCTCTTTGCTAGCTGTGTTCTAGTTCATATCGTCGCTTAGGCTTTGAGCATTCTGCGACCATTCGCTCTAACTCTCCCGTGCCCGCCAGTTCAGTGACCCTTTTCTTCATGGTCATACAGTCTTCTGTCCAATGCGAACCCGTCTGGTGGCATTTGCAATAACGATTGCCTGCTCTAGACTGGCGAAACTCTCTATCCGGATCCTCTATTTCTTTCATATATAGATTGTTGTACATCAATCTATTGTTGTGCTCTGGTCGCCTTTCCTGTCTTCTATCTCGATGACCTGACGTAAGTTTCTTGTCGCCTAGGTTGGTCTTACGTTCTACCCTCTGCTCATCTCTTCGTGTATCTTCAGCATTTACGAAGTCATCTGCCCTATCCATGAACTCCCTCAGAGTAGATGGAGTCCTTCTGGCTAACTCGGCCATAAAAGGGCTGCACGGCCAGATCCCACCCAAGAGAGCAGCCAGAGTGATTTTCTCGTCTTGATCTTCGGTTGTCAACCTCTCTATATTAAAACGGGTGAGGTATGTCTTCAAATTCTCTTCTTCTCTCTGCTTAACTGTTAAAAGGTATGCCGATGGGCGCCGTCACCTTCTACTTGGCATAAATTGTGTTAAGAACTGCTTGGCCAATTCCTCGAAGTTGTTGATTGATCCTGGTCGGAGAGTTCTAAACCACCCTCTCGCTGTTCCCTTTAGGGTTAAGGGAAAAGCTCGGCATGCGATTTCTCCAAGGAAGCCATGGAGTGTGATATGCGCCTTAAAGTTCTCTAGGTGTTCCACCAGGTCTTTGGACCCATCGTACACGTCAATCTGGGAAACCTTGAATTTAGGTGGGAAGGGCACTGCCATAACTTTCTCACTGTATGGGAGGTCTGTACGGTTCAGCAGCTGTTCTATCGAGGAAGATCCTCCCATCTTCCTCGCCATCTCTTCATATTTGTCAACAAGACTTTTTAGCTCGTCGTGTAGTTTCTTCTTTTCCAACTCCTCAGTATCGACCCCGCCTGCACTATGGGCATCCTCTTCCGTTTTTCCATCGACTGGCAGCGTAGCAACATGCTGCCGCCTTAACTCCTCGTTTTCTTTCTACAGTTGCTCTACTAGATCTGTCACCTTCTTCAGTTGCTCTACTAGATCTGTCGGCTTCTTCAGTTTTTCTTCCATATCTGCCCACCTTGCCTCCATCTCTGTTGCGTTCACTTCTCGGTCTCTGGTTGCTTGTGATTGCGTAGTAGTAAGCATATGAAAAGCATGCTGGTTGCGGAAATATATATCCCACAGACGGAGCCACTATTAAGGACGTGTTTCATCGCCACCTACTACATGGATCACCTGCAACAAATGAAGGGGCAGCACTGGTTGCCCTGTGGAATCTCCGATGCCAAAGTCAGAAATAATAATATCAGAGTAAGAGATTATAGTAAATCAAGTTAAGGATTTGTTACCTCCTGTAGGTTATTTATAAAGGTTATTTCCTTGGAGTGATTGGAGTCTAATTAGCCTTGTGAAACCTTTTCCTTGTAGGAGTCTAAGTCATGTGAAGCAGTTCCCTTTTAGGAGTAGGAGTCTATCTCCTGTTAGGAATCTGAATCTGTTTCCTTTTAAGAGAGTGAGTCGATCTATCTTATCTCTTTTTGATTTTATCCCTTAGCTAAAGTTGTGGGGACTCAAATATCCCATCCAATATATATATCTCAACATATGGCAAAATTTCTTATATTTAAATTGAAAACCCTACAAACTGCATATTCATCTTATTCTATCCTACTATAATGAGGTAGCTTAAACTATCAACTTTTGAATGTTTCCTTTAAAATTATAAAGCATGGTCCAAGAGTGATAAAAAATATCACATTTTACGTAATACGATGAAAGTTAGATAGGAATGTAATTATAGCATTATTCTATTTAACTTTATACCCTGCATTACTAAAATGAATAACTTATACCTCAACTAGTAATAAGGCCCTACGGGAATAAGTTGACCAGTTTGGACCGAACGGTTTCGGTAGTTCAGAGTTCGAACCAGATCGATGACATTAATGGTCCAGTCTTAGTCCATAGTTTGCAAAAGTTTAGTTTTTGGATGATAAGTAAAAGAATTCCATTATTTTAAGAAGAATAAAACCAAAAAATTAAAAAAATAAAATAAGTTTGGTGTGTTGTTTAAGGATGATGAATAACAAAACTCTTCTTCTAAACTATGATCATTGACCATATATGTTAAATATAATATTAAATATTAACTAAAAACTAAAATACAATTGACAATTAGAATTTTGGGCTTAAATAAACATTAGAAGATAATTTTGGACTTCTTTATATGTTGGCCCATTTTTTACTAGCCCGAACCAAATTGGACTAGCCGGATAGATAGATAGCGGTTCGGACCGATATATAGATGTAATCGATCCAATAACGAGGTAAAAAATGGGTGGACCAAAATTTTCGATCCCGACCAAAAATCTCCAAGGGACAAATCAAACCAAACCGATTACACCACTGACTAGTAAAATGAATAATTTACAGTCCAGCTCATCAAGATCGTCAATTTACATTAAAATATCACATTTTTTTCAAATTACACTTAATTTGAGGAGGCCATGCAAAATCTCCGTAACTCGAACTACACTAATATAATACATTCAACGGTGGATCCTTGGGAGCTAAATGCATCCCCATGGCAGGAGACAACTAAATTCTTTGATAGGACAGCCCTAGATGGTAAAGGGGAGTACATGAAGCACAACCCACTTGAGGGGAAAACGAACCATGTAGGTTACAGGATACCATAAACAGTAAACAATAATAAATGTGAAAATTTAGAATAAGATAAGATGAAGATAAAAAAGAGCCTATTGAGACAATTGTTGATTATTTGATGTTCTTTTACGTTATCATGGCTTATTTATACATATCCAATTTCTGGTATTGTTCCTTTATTTGGATCATGGCTTATTATAATTCACTATGAGAATGATTTTACTGATAATTTATATATGGGTTGGTATCCACGTTAATTGATGATGGGTTATTTTCACAAATTAGATGTCAAGTTTGTTTTTTGTTAAGCATTTATTATTATATGTGTAATATTATTTAATGAAGGTTACTTGTGCACTAATATTTGTTCGATATAATTTGTTCATTATAATCTTCTCACTTGTTCATACTATATATCGATATCGAGTCATCCCACTTACTGAATTATTGAACTCACCCCTTCGATTAATATATCATATGCTACTATTTATAAAGAATAACTGAAGAAATCATTTCAAAGCAGAATATGATCGTGATAGAAGCCTCAATGAGATAGTGAGGTAGCTGTTTGAGGAATAATGAGCTATAGAAGTGCAGTTTTTACTATACATTGATTTCACTCCTTGGGAGAAATAGAAGAGCAAAAAGTGAGAAATTATTATTATTTTAGTTAGTTGTGATATTGTAAAACATATATATATATATGTCATGTTTATCATATATATATATATTTATATTTTTTCTCCATGCACTATAATACTTTTGTCTATATTCTAAATTGATTTTCGAACCATTTTTGAACTTCCGCTGCTATGAAATGATTTTAGTTTAATTAAGAAAAGAGCACTCTTTGGTTGGGTTGACATGGTGCTCGCTTTGGGGTGAGCCCTATTACTCTTCAGTGCGATACCCAGGTTTGGCAAGCACTATTATTCCTTAGTGTGCTTGCCCATGGTGACAAATATTGTTACTCTTCAATGCACTCTTTGCTCGTCTTGAAGCAAACATTCTTTAGTTGCTTTGGTTGCTAGCACTTATGCTCACCTTGGGCGTGATATCTTTCTATTTTGTGAGCAAGCACTTCCCCCTTTACTCTTTGGATGAGCTTTACACTTCTCTTGCATTGCTCGCTTTAGAGCAAGTACTATTACTTTTTAGGGTACTCATCTTGGTTGCAAGCACTTTTCAATTTACCTAGGTGTGAGATACTTTTGCTTACCCGAGTTCAAGCAATTTATGCATGGTAATTCATAAAAATATTATAATTATTCTTTTATGATGTTATCTGAAAAAATTGCAATTGTTTCCATCTTGTTTTGCACAATAATTCATAAAAAGTAAATATATATTTTTTTCAATTTAACGCAAATGTGATATCCGATCACCCTCCCAACCATAGTCCGTTTGGGGGCGTGACAGTTCATCCCCTCATAGCTCAGTGTGATAGTTGCTCATCAAAGCCATCACAAGGTTGTAGTCGATAGTTGTTTCCTAGTTACCACCGGTCATTGGCTTCGTTGCTACCTATTTCACTCCTTGGTCGCTATAGGCTTGTGGTAACCCAGTGATATTTTGTCATATATTCAAGATTTTTTTAAAGCATCTCCCTTGATCTCTTGATTTATATTTTTCATAATTTGGTTAGAAAAGTAGACTTGGAATTGGTTTAGTGGAAATAAGTAAAGAATTAGAGTAAAATGGCTTCAACTTTTAAGTCACACTCTCTCTCCTTCAAGTTTTATCTCTTAGTGAAACAAACACACATCTCAAATCTCCTCTTTTCCATTTTCTCAGTAGAAAGGAAGGAGAAGCCAAGTCCTCCTTTCCTCTTCTATTTGTTCCCTCCACCAGCATGTCCATAAGCTCTCTCTCTCTCTCTCTCTCTCTCTCTCTGCGCGCGCGCGCGCGCGTGTGCGTGCGTGCGTGTGTACACTTTGCAATGACTATGTTAGGCCCATTCCTACCCTAGTGAAAGGGCCCAATCCTGCAAGGCTGATTGACCCACATGAAGTCTGGTTAGATTAGAAACCATATACGCAAAAATGAGAGTGAGGTGCTGGCCTCACAAGGTCCATCTACTGTTGATGAGAGCTACCCCATCAAGGAAATAATAGCAAACTAAGATGGTCATCCAATTTCACCCATGCAAGGCATTACATGATGAAGGTGCACCTTCAAAACTAGCCAAAATACCCTGGTTGGCCAGGTCTGTGGTCAAAGTAGATCAAAATGGCCCCCTTATCTCAAAATAAGAAGGGGCTACAACATTAAATGCAGTAACTTGCCCTCTTAGGGAACGTGCCTGTGTTAGGCCATGCTAATCCAAAAATTCTGAGGGGTTACTGCATTAAATATTGTGATATGCTTCCTCAGAGGCACAAAGGCAGGAGCTATCAAGCCACTTGGAGTTGAAGAAGCTACACCAACCTCCTAATATGATACATATAGCCAAAAAAGAAAGAGTAAGGGAGGTACTTACTTTTTTCCAATTCTTCGTAGAATTTACATCATGCACAAGGATTGACTTAGACATTGGAGTGGCGATCCTTGCCATCACTGAGGGCCCTACTTCTTCTTAACAGCTTGTAGGTAGACATTCTAAGACAGGTGTGCTAAACATGTCATCAATAGTTGGCGGCATTTATGGGAACAATTGGTCATAACCCAAGCGAAGATTGGCAATTTTAGGCGACCCATGATCAAGAGGCCACTACGTAAGTGAATGAACAAGTGAAATAATGGAGAGGAGGTTCGTGGAAATGAAAGAGAGGCTGAAGAAGGTGACATAAAAAAATGGAAGACCTGTGAAGGGAAAACGAGGCCTTGAGATGTAGAGACATGAGACTTGGTGGAGATATAGCACTAAATGGCGATCAATTGAATAGAGAGGAGTCTAATAAAATAGAAAAATATACATCAATCTCCGCAACCTCATGGATAAATATGAGGAGATGGCCAATAAAATAGGCATGTCTTCCTCCATGAATAGTTTACTTAATAGCACATACATGCCATATGACGCGGTGGTCATGGTGGTCCCCCTTCCTTTAAAGTTCAAAGTCCCATTGATAGAGTTGTACGATGGATCGAAAGACCTTGTTGAGCACTTGGATACATTCAATACCCACATGATGCTAAACAGGTTTACAAGAGAGATTGCATGTCGAGCCTTCCCTTTACTCTTAAAGGGGTGGTTAGGGGATGGTTCGAAGCTTTACAGCCAAGTAGCTTTAACGAACTGAGCAAGAATTCTTAATACAGTTCATGTCAATAGATGAAGGAGGAGACCAGCTGCATACCTTCTCACCATGAAACAACAAGAGCACAAAAGTGCGAAGGCCTACTTGGCAAGATTCAACAAGGAGCGAGTCACAGTAGATGATCAAGAAGGAAAAATATGCTTTGTCACGCTCCTGGGAGGGATTTGCCCAAAGCCCTTTTATGGTGGAGCTAGTGAGGAAAGTGCCGATGACTCTACTTGAGTTTATGGACAGGGTGGATGACTTTCTTAATGTGGAGAACACTTTAAAGGCACTGACCACCTCTAAGAGATTGGAAGTGGAGCAAGTGAACATGATGTTGTAAAATAGGAAGAATGACAAGGGTCATGAAAATGAGAAAGAGGCAAGAAAAGGCCCATACAAGAGAATGAGGGGGAATACCTCATCTGGAAGCTAACAGTTGAGGGCAGCACGTTCAAGTTTAAGCATTGAGGCAAAAAGTGAGAGACAAACATGAAAGAACTATGATCGAGACACAAACAGGCGAGGCACACACCTCTACTACACTTATCATCAAAGAGAAGGACATAGAATAGAGGATTGCCACAACCTTAAGAAGTGAATAGAAACCAAGACCAGGGAGCTAAAGGATTGCCCCAACATCACATCTACGATCATTACGGATTTTCTAGTGGTTAAAGCCCACTCATCATACAATGCGATCATTTGACATCTAACCCTGAACAACTTATAGGTTGTCACCTTCACCTATCATCTGAAGATGAAATTCCAAATGAAAGTGGGAAATGATGAGATTCATGGTGAGGGAATGATACTTACAAGAGCCCAAGAATGGGGGAAAGGATATATGCACAATGGAAACACCCTGGCTGCTTGGAATCCCTCCTTCCTAGCAACTCCAACTCATCGAATAAGGGGAGGACATGCGGGACAAACAACGCCTGAAGCAAGGAGATGCTGATGAGCCTTTAAAGTTGATAGTCCTAGACCAAGACTGGCCGGGAACAACAACAGAAATTGGGACTAGAATGATGCCAGAATCAAGCAACAGTTGGAACAGATCTTAATCAAACACAGGGACGTATTCACCTAGAGCCACAAGGATTCGTTGAAATAATGGACAACATCTCTGCATGGACCCCGAAGTCAGGAAGATTCAACAAAAATGAAGGAGTTTCAGCATAGAAAAGTACCCTAAAGTTGTGGAGGAGATTGAACGCCTCTTGGTCGTGGTTTTCATCTGAGAATCCCATTATCCAAAGTGGCTCTCTATTGTTGTGCTAGTTGATAAGCCCAATGGTAAATGGAGGATGCACGTGGACTTCACTAACCTAAATAATGCATGCCCAAAAGAGAATTTTCCCTTACCTTGCATTGATTTGATGGTCGACTCCAAGGTGGGCCATTGAATGCTAAGTTTTATGGACACGTACTCTGGCTATAATAAGATTCAAATGGATTAGAGTGATCAAGAGAAAACTGCTTTTATCATTGATTGGGGTCTATATTGTTACCAAGTGATGCCATTTGGTCTTAAGGATGCTGGAACAATACTATAGGCTAGTTAAGAACATGTACAAGGAACAAATCGGGTGGAGTATGGAAGTTTATAGAGACGATATGTTAGTCAAAAGTGATAAGCTCAACAACCATGTGGAAAATCTTAGAGAGGCCTTTCCATCCTCCAATAATACAAGATGAAGCTCAATCTAGCCACATGTGTATTTGGTGTAGAATTGAGCAAGTTCATAGGCTTTATAGTCTCAGAAAGAGGAATCGAGACTAACCTCGAGGATACTGGAGCAATAATGGCCATGAAGCCCTCCAAGAATGAAAACGAAGTGCATAAATTAACATGTAGGATTGTGTCTCCCATTCTTCCAAGTACTGAGAAAGATTCACGCGTGGAATGACGAGTGCGGTAAGGCTTATGAAGAACTTAAGGCATACTTGTCCAACCCCCTTTCCTAAGCCAAACAACGTTAGGGGAAGTCTTATACCAATACTTGGCATCCGCTGCCTTTGGCAAGAGAAGAGGAAAGGGTGCAAAGGCTGGTTTATTATATAAGTTGAGCCTTGAGGGGAATTAAAACCTGTTACCCATGTATGGAGTTACTATCATTCGCCTTGGTAATAGTGGTCCATTGGCTACGGACCTTACTTCCAGGCACACCAGATAATAGTTTTGTTAATGCTCTAAAATTTGCACAACAGGCCAAAAGGGAAGAAAGAGTCATTCCCGACCCACCATGACGATTTGGGCCTCAATCGGTGTGGTCTGGTTGATGTGAACCCGCAGAATTGGAATCCCTTGAACCCGCAGAATTGGAATCCCTTGAACCCACAATCAATTTAAAAACTCACCCAAGAAAGTCAAAATCAAGTCAATGGATGGAAGAATCTAGACCCGTTAAGAACTCGTTTCAAGAACCTAGATTATATCAAAATCTAGACTTGTTGAAGAACCTATCTCAAGAACCCAAATTACAAAGGAGGAACGCCACAAAAGTTATAATTTACGTTTGATAAGTTCAAATGTTCATTCAAGAACAAGAGGAGATAAACTCAACTCACAATGAATAAAATTCATCAATTTTCTTAAACTTTCATATCTCTGTTAAGATGAGGCTACAAAGAGTATTTAAACTAAAACCTCACAAAACCCTAGGTAAACTAAAGCCCTATCTTCCAAAAAATGCCCCTGAGTGAATAGTGCCGAGCTACAGTACCGTGAATAGTGCTGTGCTACAATACCCTTCCACTAAACAAGATAAAACCCTAAACTAAAAATTTAAGCATCTTTCCCAAAATACCCTTGGGTGAAATACAAGGCATTCTCTAAAGAAATCCTTGCTAAAAATTAAAATAATCCCTAAACTATTCTTAAAAACTTCTCTTGAAACCCTGGTTCATAAAACATAAAACATATGTGTGGGCTGGACATCCCCAAAGCCCAATTATTCTAGATTAATTCTTATAACTAATAAAATAAGCACTTTTAATGAAATAAACAAGTTCAAGACCTTCAATAACAATAGGCCCAAGTCATGTCTTCCATAGCTTGTTGTATCACATGAATGAAACTGGATTTTTTTTTCTTTCAAGCCCATCTTGAATGTTGAGCTCTTGCTAGAAATGTCTCAAGTGGATTGCACAAATCCTTACATTGCTTCCTTGCTCTTCTTAACTATTGCACAAATCCTTGCATTGCTTCCTTACTCTTCTTAGCTCTCGATCTTGTGATTGTCCCATTTGGAACTTGCAATGGATCTTTAAGACTCGGTCCACCTTAGAGCCCATCATGACCCTAAGTAGTGCATGGCTACTGTGCCCTTAAGCAATGCCCGTGCCTGTCCTACTATTTTGTACTTGCATAATTAAAGTGCATCGGCCTGGATGCACATGCTGCTCAAGTGTTTTGGGAGTTCTAGGCTCCCAGACTTAGACACTTATGCCAAAATGTATATTTTTTTTTTATGGGAAATAAAAGTCACAAGTTCAAGAACACTTATCTCGGAGAATTCCCTCAGCCTGCTTGGTGATTATTTAGGGCACTAGAAAATCATCATTCTCCCACCTCCATCTTAGAAAGTGATCAGATCTCACAAGGACAGTGCCACTATTAATGCTCTAAAAATTGAACAATAGGCCATAAGGGGAGAAAGAGTTATTCCTGGCCCACCATCATGATTCGGGCCTGGATCGGTGTGGTCTGGTGCCCCCAGTAATGATCCGAAGTGACCATACGGTGTCGACGTGTACCTGAACACATTGGTTTACCTGGCTCGACATAATGCTTACGTCCACGGGCATTTGAGGAGGAGAAATTCACTATAATATTCTTATTTACAATCTCTCATGGCCTCTCATTTCTCACTATACAATGGTGGTCTCAGGTGTATTTGTTAGAGACGAACACCTACATTGGAGCCCTCTGTCCAGAGGTTGAAGAAGGAGTTGAAGAAGAATAAGTCGAAGATAAAGAAGAAGATCCCCGGATGTTGTCCGTATTTATTTGATTGCCTTTCCCGCATGCCTCCCTTCAGTAGCGAGGCAGGGTCTACTGTGCGTGCCCGACAGCCTTTTCTTTTTCCCATTTCCCAAAATACCCCTACCTCCTGACCCTGACAACCCACCCTACTCCCTAACCCTGATAGCCCCATGCCTCCTACTCTCCATTTCCCCTGATAGTCCCTTGCACCCTCGTTACCTCCTGCCCTCCCTTCCCCCCATGTCCCCTCTTGTCCCGTAGTGACTTGGTGGGCAGGGTTTTGGCCCAAATATGTTTACCCCCCTCACATTACCCCGTGATTCTTAAGAGCAATTTTCTCCAATAAGAAGACCTTGAGAATCTTCAAAGGTAAAAAATGCAATCAAATTGGTCTACCCAATTACATAGGAAAATAAGTTCCGGGGGCCGATCCCTATTCATTCATTCCCATTGCATGAGCAATAAAGGTTTTTGAACATATGATTAGGTGGGAGATGAACTCGATTGCATAGAGTGCCCCAGGGGGGGGGGGTAGCTTGTCTTGGTGAGGCAAGATAAGCTCGACTGCTTAGAGCATGAGCACTAGGCTCGTCTTGGCGAAGCGAGCTGGAGATAGGCTGGACCGCTTAGAGCACGAGCATGGGCCTCTCATCTTGGTGAGGCCAGCAAGAGATTGGACTTGACCTTACCCTGCAGCGAATCTAGAGACTCGAATTGTCTTGGTCGCAAGGCGTTGGCAAAGGCTCGGGAAGCTCCAGCCTGGCCTTGGGCCTGCGACAAGTCTAAAGACTTGGCTTTGTTGAGCGAGGGGTCGGCGAGTTTAGGGACTTGGCCTTACCTTGCAGTGAGTTTAGGGACTTTGTCTTGGTCACGAGGTTTTTGAGTAGCGAGTCTTGTGCTGAGCAATGAATTTCCCAAGTAATGTGTCCTGTGCTGATGGGGGTTTGTCTCGTGCTGAGCCTTCCGAGCTGACCTATGCTGTGTTCCCGTGTATGTAAGGTGAGTCCGAGTAGATGGGTTCTGAGTAGCGAGTCTTGTGCCAAGCAATGAATTCCCCAAGCGATGCTTCCTATGCCGATGGGGGTTTGTCCCGTGCTGAGCCTTGCATGCCACGGCCACCATAGGGCCTTTTATCCATTATGTTTATTTTATTTATTTACTTTATGTAATTAATTTAATAATTTGCTATGGACCTTTTGGGGATTTCCAATTTGTAAGCTCTATAACTAGGACCCTTAGGCATTTCATTTGCATCTTTTTAGAACATTTGACATTTGCCTTGTGGCTGGCCATTGTGCTTAGGATTATCTATTTGGTGCTTAGCACTTGGGCTTCTTGGACCATGCACCATCCTTGCCCACCATGGGCCTTGCACGCCACGGCAACCATAGGGCCTTTTATCCATTATGTTTATTTTTTTTATTTGCTTTATTTATTTAATTTAATAATTTGCTAGGGACCTTTTGGGAGTTTCCAATTTGTAAGTTCTATAAATAGAACCCTTAATCATTTCATTTGCATCTTTTTAGAACATTTGACATTTGCCTTGTGGCCGGCTATTGTGCTTAGGATTATCTATTCGATGCTTAGCACTTGGGCTTCTTGGGGTGCAATTCGTGAATCCCCAAGGAGAATGATCACATCTTGCAATTCGTGAATATGTGTGATTCTATTTATTTTTATATATCATTTGAGGTTTCCTTTCAATCTTTGTGCAATTCATGAATCAAAGTTAATTGGTTATCTTTTCTTCTTTGGAGTTTATCTTTGTTATTGTTGAGGAGTGCTGTTGATTGGAGTGACATTGTGTGGAGCCGAAACCTTCATTGGGATTTTCGGCCTTGTGCTTAAGTTCTTCAAGTTATTCTTTTGTTCATGTATTTTCTTGCATGTTCATAAGTTTTCCTTGAAGTTTCTTGAAGATTCCCATTTACCAAACACCATATTTGGCCAACCCTAGCCCCACAACCTTCCATACACGCCCAAGCCACTTTCCATAGCCGAGTATCACTCAAAACCTTAATTACCATATAGGGCCATTCAGCCATAGCCTAATTGGCTTGATCAAAACCCTACTTCCCATATTACCCCCACCATATCTTTCCATATATTATTTGATTAGTCATTATCCCTTAATTGACTCAATCAAATATCATTCCCAACCAAATCAAATCCAACCCTTATCAATTATCCCTAAATTCGGCCAACACCTTCCCAATCAAAATTCAAATTCCAATCCCAATAATTTAGGAGATCACCATCCACCTAAGCCCTAGCTGAATTCCATCACTACCCTTGGCTGAAACACACATCTAACCCTAGCTTCATTCACCCATCTTCCTACCCTAAATAACTCAAGTGGCGCCTAGCACCCAAGAGAGACCTTGCCGTACCCCATTACCACCATACCCGAGATCACATTAGCCCATACATCACCATTATTCCCACCACTAAAAACTAGCCTCCATTCACCCAAGTTCCCATATTGGGCTACCTGTGATCAAGACCAAGCAAACAAGTCCAATTGGTCAATCAAGGAGCAATAAGGAGATGATAGATCCCTTAGTGTATGAGGGCTTGACCGAGGTCCCCAACACTAAACTGGTGCTTTCATTGAGAGTCTCATCGAGAGACTCTTGCTTATTGAAATTCTTGAGAAGTTTTCATTTCTCCACTAGGTAAACAACACGTTAACTCAATCTCTTGTGAATTTGATTGGGAGGTCCACGGAGGACCTCGACGTTGTTTATTTTTCTTGTTGGTTGTGAACTTGAATATTGTAGTTTGGAGGTTAAGAGGGATGAAAGAGTAGTTAGGATTATATGGGTCGGCCACCCTTGAAGGTGGAGGACCCATGGTTGGACTTGTGCTTGTGCAAGAAGGGTTGTCCATCCACAAAGGTGGGCAACTCAAGGTTGGACTTGTGAGGCTGAATTCTCTCTAGTGCCGCCCAAGCTTCATCAAGTCAATTTGCAAGTTAGTTTGCAAGTGATAGACCATGTTCCGTTGTAACCAAGTCAAGAGTTGAGGAAGAATAAGTTGTGAGGTGCCACTAGTTGAGGGACAAGGAGGTTCCAACGGGAACGCCTTGATGTGTTAGAACAACAAAATGATAGGGTCAACAAGACTCTTGATGAGGTCAATACCATATTGGCCAAGTTAAGGGTGGCGTTGAACACCACTTTCCAAGAGACTGAAGATAATAGAAGAGCAATAGAGGCGATGAGACGTGACAACAATGCAAGTCTTGAAAGGCTTGAGAGGAGATTGGCCGAAACCAATGGCCATAGAACCTCACCAAACCCGAATGCACAAAGATATGATGTAGTGCATGAAGAAGCTAAGACAAGTGTGGAAGGGTCCATGCATGAGCCACAAAGGACTGAGTATCGAAGAGGAGGCCGTGTGGGGAACAACCATGTGTTTGTGGAGAGATGGATCCGTGAGGGGGGCAACCACTCTAGAAGTCTGAGCACTTTGAGAGAACCTCAAGATGAGAGGTTTGAACCACCAAGATATAAAACTTACTATGAGGCCGAGTATGATGACGATCATGAGGGGCCATATAGGCGTGATGACCATGGGGGAAGAAGACATTACCACCGAGGTAGATTTAGAGGCTACCATGATAGAAGACATTATGATGACCATGAGGATGAGAGGAGGGGAAACCAGGCTCTTGACTGGGGACCCAAGAGGCCAAAAGTGGACTTCCCTAAGTAGCTTGGTAAGGGAGACCACTATTTCCATGCTTATGAGGTACCAAGAGATGAGAGTATCTATGGCATGTTTCTACCTAGAAGGCAAGGCAAATAAATCGTGGAGATGGATAAGAGATCAATATGTCAAGGAGAGAAGAAAGTTGGGATGGAAGGCTTTCGAGAAGGAGTTCCTCCTTCAATTTGGACCATCCCTGACCATTAATCATCATAGCCAACTTGCCAAGTTGAAACAAGATGGCAAGGTGAAGGCATACATAGAGGAGTTCTGGCAACTTCAAACTCTTGTTAGAGGTTGGTCCGAGGAGGCCCTTGTTGGGACATTCATTGATGGATTGAAGCCTTGGTTAGCCAAGGAGATTAAATTGAAGCAGCCTACCAAGATCCAAGAGGTCATGAGCATGGCCGAGATATTGGAGGAGAGTTCCTCCTATGATAGACGCCAATCCAAGGATGTGGGGAGCAAATTCACTACACCATTACAAACCAAAAATCCTTAGAAAGGAAGAGATGTTGATGAGGGGACTTCCAAGTCTAAGCCGAATGATGTGAAGAAATTGTCAAGAGTGGAAGTTCAAGAAAGAATTAAGAAAGGTCTATGTTTCAAGTGTGGAGAAAAATGGAGTAGTGAGCACACATGCAAATCAGCCAAAGCTTATGTATTACTTGAAGATGATGATCTTGATGAGTTCTCAAACCATGAGTTAGAGCATGAGGAGGCCGAACCTAGTAATGATAATGGTGATGTTGAAATCTCACTCAATGCTATGTCGGGAGTCCAAAAACCCACTTCCATGAGGGTTATGGCGTGGATTGGGAAGTTTGAGGTATCTTTGTTGGTGGATAGTGGGTCTACTCACAACTTCATCAACACCAATATTGTGTCTAAAGTGGGATTGAAGCCGAGTGCTATTGAATCCTTTGAGGTGAAGGTTGCCAATGGAGACAAGCTTAAGTGTGAAGCACTTGTAAAAGAGGTCAAGATGAACGTGCAAGGGGTGAGGATAGTAGTAGATTTGCATGTCCTAACACTTGAGGGACTTAAGGTTGTGTTGTTCAATGCTTGGCTTAAAGGCATTGGGAAGGTGATGAATGATTATGACAAGATGACCATGGAGTTCAAGCTCGGGACTAAGAAGCATAAATGGACAGTATTGATACATAAGAAAGTGAAGTCTTGTGAGGCTTTGATATCCTAGGAGAACTACCTTTCATGGACTACTCATGAGGAAGATGATTCCATGTTGATGGCCTTGAGTGGGACCAAATGGAGAGTGTGGGACAAAATTAGAGAGGCCACACACATTGATGCCCGGGCCTTGGAGATCATTGAGCTACTTGATGCCCAAGGTGGAGGAGTGGTAGGTTTCAAAGTGAGGGATGGTCGAATCTACTACAAGGGATATGTGTATGTCCCTAATGTGCCAAATTTGAGAAGAGAGATTCTGGACCACTTCCATAATAGTAAGGAAGGTGGCCACTCGGGTTGGTTAAGAACCTACGTTAGGTTGAAGCATTTATTCTATTGGGAGGGGCTTAAGAAGGAAGTAAAGAAGATGGTAGCCGAGTGTGATGTATGCCAAAAATCTAAGTATGACACAAGACCACCACCAGGGTTGTTGCAACCATTGCCAATTCCAAACAAAATTTGGGAGGACTTGTCAATAGATTTTGTTGAGGGATTATCTACATGTGGGGGCCATGAAGTGCTTTTTGTAGTGGTTGATAGACTTAGCAAATATGCCCACTTGATTCCCCTCAAGCACCCATACACGGCCAAGAGTGTGGCCAAAGCTTTTATTGATAATGTGGTGAAACTATATGGGTTCCCCAAGAGTATTGTGTCGGATCGGGATAGGGTGATCATGAGTAGATTTTGGAAGGAATTGTTTGAGTTGCAAGGAAGCAAGTTGAAGGCTAGTTCTTCCTATCACCCCTAAATTGATGGACAAACCGAAGTTATCAATCGAACACTTGAGCAATACTTAAGGTGCTATTGCCATGAAGAACAAAGAAGATGGGGAGAGTACCTTACATGGGCTGAATATTGGTATAACACTTCTTTTCATGCATCAATTAGCAGAGTCCGTTTGAAGTAGTCTATTGGAGGCCGCCACTCATGTTGGTGAACTATGAGCAAGGAACAACAAGGAATAATGAGGTTGAGAATGAATTGATGACTAGGGATGAGATTTTGGTCAAGGTCAAGAAGGATCTCAAGAGAGAATGAAGAAATATTATGATGAAGGAAGACGGGTGGTTGTGTTTGAGGTAGGCGACTATGTCTACTTAAAGCTACAACGTTTGGCCAAAAGACCTTGACGAAAAAAATGAGTATGAAACTTTCCAAAAAGTACTATGGGTCCTTTAAGGTGTTGAAGAGGTTGGGAGAGGTAGCCTATAAATTGGAACTTCCTCCATCATCTAAACTACATCCAGTATTTCATGTGACCTTGTTGAAGAAGAGAATTGGGGACTCGAGCCTTATAGTGGAAGAGCTTCCTAACTTTGATGATGATGGAATGATGCTCTTGCAACCTAGAACAGTTATTGAATATAGGGTAGTGACCCAAGGGAGGAAAAGGAGGAAAGTATGGCAAGTCTTGATATAATGGCAATGGGTGTCGAGAAAGGAGGTTTCTTGGGAGGACTATGATGATATGGTGTCGAGGTATTCACACTTGATCCTTGAGGGCAAAGATGTGCTTGAAGGGAGGGAGAATGTCATAACTCCTAGGAGGATTGCCCGGGACCACACCTCAACACAGCTCTTAGAGGGCTAGGACAGCCACATGGCTAGCCTATATGCATGCCTTGGCTCATGCACAGACATGCAGCAGGCACCCATGGAGGATATTGGCTATGTGCAGCCCTTGCATGTAGGCCTAGGCGCGCGCATGCGCGCCCCAGCACCACTCAGCGAGGATAGTGGCGTGCCCTCACAGGCACACCATCAAGCGCATGGCTCCAGCCAGTGGCATGCCATCCAACACACAGCTCCAACCCGTTCCTTGCAACCTCAACACTCAAATCATCAGCTTGGGCCATGCATGTCCATCGCTCAGGCCACCAGCTTGGGCCATGTAGGACTAGCGCCCAAGCCACCTGACTGGGCCTCACAGCAGCAGCATGGCACCACCCTGTGCCCACCATCAGGCCTAGGCATGGCACCATGCCCACCATCAGCAAGCCACGCACAGCACCATGTCGTGCCCAACACCAAACCAACGCATGGCACCATGCCATGCCATACAGCCAGAAATCGGACCAGACTAGGACTAGCCCAGCTGTGGGCCTTGCACCATCCTTGCCCACCATGGGCCTTGCATGCCACAGCCACCATAGGGCCTTTTATCCATTATGTTTATTTTATTTATTTGTTTTATTTATTTAATTTAATAATTGGTTAGGGACTTTTTGGTGGTTTCCAATTTGTAAGCTCTATAAATAGGACCCTTAGACATTTCATTTGCATCTTTTTAGAACATTTGGCATTTGCCTTGTGGTCGGCCATTGTGCCTAGGATTGTCTATTTGGTGCTTAGCACTTGGACTTCTTGGGGTGCAATTCGTGAATCCCCAAGGAGAAGGACCACATCTTGCAATTCATGAATATGTGTGATTCTATTTATTTTTATTTATTATTTGAGGTTTCCTTTCAATCTTTGTGCAATTCGTGAATCAAAGTTGATTGGTTATCTTTTGTTCTTTGGAGTTTATCTTTGATATTGTTATGGAGTGTGATTGGAGTGACATTGTGTGGAGCCGAAACCTTCATTGGGATTTTCAGCCTTGTGCTTAAGTTCTTCAAGTTATTCTTGTGTTCATGTATTTTCTTGCATGTTCATAACTTTTCCTTGAAGTTTCTTGAAGATTCCCATTTACCAAACATCATATTCGTCCAACGCTAGCTCCACAACCTTCCATACACGCCCAAGCCACTTTCCATAGCCGAGCATCACTCAAAACCCTAATTACCATATAGAGCCATTCGGCCATAGCCTAATTGGCTTGATCGAACCCTACTTCCCATATTACCTCCACCATATCTTTCCATATATTATTTGATTAGTCATTATCCCTTAATTGACTCAATCAAATATCATTCCCAACCAAATCAAATCCAACCCTTATCAATTATCCCTAAATTCGGCCAACACCTTCCCAATCAAAATTCAAATTCCAATCCCAATAATTTAGGAGATCACCATCCACCTAAGCCCTAGCCAAATTCCATCACTACCCTTGGCCGAAACACACATCCAACCCTAGCCTCATTCACCCATCTTCCATCCCTAAACAACTCAAGTGGCGCTTAGCACCCAAGAGAGACCTTGTCGTACCCCATTACCACCATACCTGAGATCACCATAGCCCATACACCACCATTATTCCCACCACTAAACACTAGCCTCCATTCACCCAAGCTCCCATATTGGGCTACCTGTGATCAAGACCAAGCAAAGGAGTCCAATTGGTCAATCAAGGAGCAACAAGGAGAGGATGGACCCCTTAATATGTGAAGGCTTGACCGAGGTCCCCAACAGGATCATCGGGGTCTTTGTCAGCACCCCTTCCATTTGGAACACTATTGGGCCATGCTATGGCCAAAGTGCTCAGTGGGAAATGGTTCAAGCATAACCACTCTGGGGCTGTCCACGACCGACCCATTGGAGTCAGAAGGTGCCGGTAGTCAACGTGGTGGCCGTCGGCGCCGCACTTGGGTTGTGCCATGGCAAGGCTGTGGCACCATTGGGTTCATGGTGTGCCCCACTGTGAGTGCCATGCATGGGAAGGATGTGTATGGGCATTGTGTAGTTAAGTGCACAGTGTTGTCTATGCCCGTGCAATGTGTACTTTGTGGTGCATGGCTACTATGCCCTTAAGCAATGCTCGTGCCCATCCTAATATTTTGTACTAGCATAATTAAAGTGCACCGGCCGGGATGCACTTGTTGCTCAAGTGTCTCAGGATTTCTAGGCTCCCAGACTTAGACACTTATGCCAAAATGTATATATTTTTTTTTATGGAAATAAAAGTCACAAGTTCAAGAACACTTATCTCGGAGAATTTCCTCTGCCTGCTCAGTGATTATTTAGCGCACTAGAAAATCATCATTCTCCCACCTCCAGCTTAGAAAGTGATCAGATCTCATAGACGGTGCCACTATTAATGCTCTAAAAATCGCACAACAGGCCATAAGGGGAGAAAGAGTCATTCATGGCCCACCATCATGATTCAGGCCTCGATCGGTGTGGTCTGGTGCCCCCAATAATGATCCGGAGTGACCATACAGTGTCGACGTGTACCTGAACACATTGGTTTACATGGTTCGACATAATACTTACGTCCACGGGCATTTGAGGAGGAGAAATTCATTGTAATATTCTTGTTTACAATCTCTCATGGCCTCTCATTTCTCACTGTACAATGGTGGTATCAGTGTATTTGCTAGAGACGAACACCTGCATTGGAACCCTATGTCAAGAGGTTGAAGAAGAACGAATTGAAGATAAAGAAGAAGATTGCCGGATGTCGTCCGTATTTATCTGATTGTCTTTCCCGTGTGCCCTATACAGTAGTGAGGCCAAGTTTACTACACGTGCCTGACAGCCCCTACCTCTTGACCCTGACAGCCTACCCTACTTCCTAACACTGACAGCCCCATGTCTCCTGCCTCCCTTTCCCCTGACGACCCCTTACACCCACATTGCCTCCTGCCCTCCCTTTCCCCTAACAACCCCCTGCACCCATGTTATCTCATGCCTCCCTTCCTCCCATGTCCCCTAGTGACTTGGTGGGCTGGGCTTGGGCCCAAATATGTTTACCCCCTCACAAGTCCTAATCGAAGCACCCTTAAAGAAGATATTGTGAAGGCCAGATACATCATGTCGTCTAGTGAAGTAGTCAATCAAGTTGAGCAAATTTGATATTTACTACCCCCCTCGAATTTCCATTAAGAAGGCAAGTGTTGGCAGATTTCATTACTGAACTCACTGATTTCCTAGATGAGACCAAGTTGGGACCCACAGGGAACTCTTGGCAGGTTTACTTCAATGGCTCCTCATGCCATGTTCAAGGCAGTGTGGGAGTACACCTAGTAACTGACGCTGGTGACGAAGTCTACTCAATAAAGCTTACGTTTAAGAGTACAAACAATGAGGGTGAGTATGAGGCACTACTAGCGAGATTCACAATAGCCTAGGGATTGGGAGCAAAAGAAGTCGACGTGTACACTGATTCCTAGGTAGTGGTGAATTGGGTAAGGGTGGCAAAGGGAAAAAAGCTTTAAAAAAAAAAATACCTGCAACAAGTATGGGAACAACATGACTATTTTATATACTTTGCCCTCAGGCAAATACCAGAGGAAGAAAACTGAAGGGCAGATAAGTTAACACAGGCCATGTCATGAATGGACATTGCACTTCCACTATGGGATGTATTGGAAATAAAGTTGGGAGCTCCTGAGTGAGCACATGATATGATGAAGTGCCTCACAACCAAAGAACTTCCTAACAAGAAGTGGGAAGCGAGAAAAGTAAAAAATAAGGCAAACAGGTTCACCCTTGTGGAAGGGGTATGATATAAATGGGGCTTCTGTAGCCTGCTTTTGAGGTGTATCTCATTGGAAGTGGTGCAGTATGTGATGGCAAAATTACATGAGGAAGTGTGTGAAAACCATTTTGGCAGAAAGGCCCTGGTAGGGAAGGTGCTGAGGGTAGGATATTGTTGGCCACGCGTATTAAAGGTTTTGGAGGAATTTGTCAAGAAGTGCGATCAAGGTTAGCCTAGTCCAGTGGGCAACCAACAAAGTCAAGTGTCAGCAATGCACATGTGATTAGAGTTAACACTCACAACTATCCATGCGATGATAGCTAACAACATGCCTATGATCGGGGTTAGCCTAACCTGATGAGCGGTCAAGCGAATCTCCCACGCCTCAACAAAGCTAGTTGTTAGTAACACGCATGCAATCATGGCTAACAATCTTACTAATATAGTTGATGATGGTTAACAAGGCTCATTTGATTGGGGTTAGGCTAGTCCGTTGGACAACTGAGAATTCACCAAAATGGGTGGTCCAACATTCAACAACATCAAGAAAATTCAGCCAAAGGCACGAAATTAAAACATGAAGAAAATACATCAAGCAAAAGGAAAATCAACCAAGTTAAGAAGAATAAACAAAGCTATTCAAAGAGAAGAAGGAGAACTTGGCATGACCACCATACAAACAGGAGAAAAACAACACCCAAAATCACGGCCTAAGAGTTCTCGTTGAGGGAGGAAAGGTGTCTGGCATCACGTTGGCACCCAAGAAATTTAACCACTGATAAATGTCAGGATCAGGGTGCACAACACCCAGTTGTAAGGGGTTGAGATTCATCCCAGGCTGTTCTAGCAAAATATCCCTCAACTTCTGAAGACTAAGAGCGTACCCTGCTCCCATGCCCGATCACGGATGCTAGGCCTCGCCACCAAAAAGCATAGGCAAGGCTGATGAATGGAAGGGGAATGTGCTTTCTTGCCACCTCCTTGTGCTCATCCTCAAAATCCCTCGACACTAATGGTGAAGTCTCGGATCTCACAACTAGCACCCCTACAGTTGACTTAGGAACTTTGCATGAGACAAGAGCAAAGAGCTCAGGGCCTAGCGTCGTACGAATGTCCTCTTCCCTTAGCTTGAGGATCCCTTCTAGATGGCCATAGCTGTGGGAGATTGGGGCATCATTAGGGTATCGACCAAGGAGGCATGGTCTTTCGACTGGTGACGTCACTAGGGTGTAGATTTGCCCTTTTGAACTTCAGTTTCACAGTCAGCGAGCGACCTACCCGAACCTTATCAGAACCACATGCATTAGCAACACTAGTGCCCAACACCATGTTAATATCGTCCTCACCCCTAGAGAAGGATCTCTGTCAAACGATTGGCACTAGGCAATGAAGCTTGAGCCAACCCTTGTGCTCTATATTGGAGTGAGTACGCAACTGAGACAACATGGGACTACCCCTAGAATGAACGGTACAACAACTAGAGTGCAACATGCCATGAGCCTCAAGATGCGCTTTCTTCCCTTTTATCACAATGGGATAGCGGCAAGCCTCTTTTGACAACAAGGTGGAGAAATTTCCTCCTCGTTGAAGCTAGGGTGGCCAATAAACAACGACTAGTCTGGGGAGACCAGGAAATGGTTTATATTCTCCTTAGTAGGGAGCACGTCGAACCAAATCACCTTAGGACTCTCCGTAACCCATCAGTAGACAAAATCTAAATGATCGTCATCCCTCATAGAGTGAGCCACATTGAAATCCCAGTTTTCTAGAATGTAACCCCATATGGCTTGAACTGGAAATTCATGAAGGTTGGCCTCGTTCGTAGAATACTCCTAACCAAAGCTAGACACGAAGAAAAAATCTTGTGCCAATCAATAGCGTGGGAAAAGCAAGTCTCCAAATGCACCACTCGAGAACCCATCCACGAGTGAAAACTACATTGGTTCCCTTCTAATGGCTGGACACTATGAGATCTAGGTACACATCACTCGTGGGCTCTAATGCCAGATGCCACGCCACGCAGCAAGAAAGCAAGATCCTCCAAGCATTAGGAAGAAGTTGGGATGGGGCCAAACCCCGGAGATCCAGAACCTTACAAACAAGGCAATAAAAGGGGAGTTGTAACCCCATTGAAAACATGTTGATGTACAGGGCCATGTGCTTGAGAATCCTTTCGAGTCGACTGCGTTAGGAGTAACAAGTCAATCGAGTCTAGGGTCCCATACAAATCCCTCACCGAATCCAGGTCCATCGAGGTAGTAGTTGTGGACCAGTGACTTCCTTCAAACCTCTGAACTTGAGGAAAGCTCACTCTGCCAGACCCATCTGGAGACTTGTGAGAAGGAGCAGGACAGGAGTCGTGGGTGCCGACTTAAAGCATTACGAGGAGCAATGGGAATGAAGGAACAATAAAGGCCCAAGGAGAAGGGAGGTAGACAAGTAAGAAAAAGTTGGAGAAAGTAAAAAGGTGCTGTTTACGGAAGAGACACAAAGGATTCAAAAGATAACAACGACGGTTGACAGATGATGGTTTGGCCCAAGGAAGGAAGCTCCACATGTCACCAACAACCGAGATGGGACGCATGAATTACATGAAACATGCTACATGAGGGAACGTGAGGAAGCCAAATTGTAACAGCCCGCTAAAATTTAGCCTTATCTCCTCACCCTTCTCTTTCCTTTTATTTCGCACATTTTAGACAGCACGGCAATCAGTTTTGGATTCTTTCCCGACAACAATCACCATCTCTCTCGTCTCTACCCTCACCCGAAATCACGTGTATAATTTATCTTTTCTTGTAAATCACGTTATTTTGTTCTTCACCCGACAACTGAAAGATCATGAACAGATTTATCCTAAGCGTTGTACCTCGATGGCGTATCCCGGAAGTTATCCACCGGATTTCAAAGTAAGATATTTTATAGTCTACGGATATTTGGAGTATTATGGAAATATCTATAGAAATATTTCCAGTGTTATTAGATAAGCTTGTTTTTAAAGTAGCACAATTATAATATTTTAATGAGCTCTGAAAATATTATAATTGTGGATAATTACTTAGATTAATATTTTAGTTGTTTTAAGATATTAAGAGGTTTAACTTTACGTTGAAAACTCTTATTTAATTTAAGTAGTTTTATACTCTCTGAGTAATTAATGATACATTATCATTTTAAATAATGATGAAAAAATATTATTTTATAAACCTTAGTTTGTAAAATAATATTCTATCTTAATTCCTCTCAGTGTTGTAATTAAGTGTTTTATTAATTTAAATGATTTTATCCTCTTCGATTAATTAACGGTACTTTATCATTTTAAATAATGATGAGGAAATATTATTTTATAAACTTTAGTTTATAAAATAATATTCTACCTTAATTCCTCGTAGTGTTTTATTTAAAGTGTTTTATTTAAAATAAAACACTTACGCGTTTTCAAATCAGTGTTTTAACTCATCGTTGGATTATTTGAGGATCCCGAAGCGTAGGATTGAAGTTAATTACCTAGGCCCCTACCCTTTTCCCTTCACTTTTTCCTTTTCTCTTTTTTTTTTTTTCTCTTTTTCCTTTTTCTCTTTTCTCTCTTCTCTTTCCTCTCTCCTCTCTTTCCTCTTCATGGCCAACGTACGTAGCTTCCTCCACCATAGCCGTTCGGTCCAAGCTTCCAGCCGGCGCCACCTCCGGCCACCATGCCTCACCTCCCTCACCGGCGTGCTCCTCCCTCACCGGCAAACACAACCTCACCGGTGGTGAGATAAACCGGCCACCCAATCTCTCTCCTTTCTCCTCCAAACAAATGGGTCTTTAAGGCTTTTTCACCATTTTGGACCACCATACACGGCCAAATCAGCCACCAAGCACCACCAATGGATTCACCTCATCAAGGGCTTCCTCCCCATGTCTTTCTTTTCCCCTAACTCTCACTCTTTCTCATATGGGTCTCTCAAATCACACATTCGGTTGCACCACCGTGCACCACCATACATGGCCACCCGTGGTGTTTCACCACCACCATCTTGTTCCTTTCATCCCCATGAACCTCTCCAAGAAATTTCATAGCCAACGGAGCTATGTAGAGCTCTCACTCTCCCTCACTCTCCAAGGCCGAAAATGGCTTCAAACGGCCGATCCGCCGCCGTTAGCCGCCGTACGACCACCACCTCGACACCACAGCTCCACCACATGTTCCTCTACCTTTCCATAGCTTGCCATGAAGTTCTATGGCATTTCGCTACCTCAAGCAAACACCCACCATTTGGTTTTACTGTTCACGGCATGATGCCGCCGTGCTCCGCCACCTTTGACCACCACAAGGCAACCTTGAGCCTTCCAAGGCCACGCCTAGCTTTTCTCAAGCCCAAACTACTACTTTATGTGGTGGACAGCCACCATAAGCGGTGTTACCGCCACGTACGCTCCTCCGACGCATGTTCGTGACGAGCAACGAGCGACGCACGGGTTATCCCGTCGATGGTATAACCCTCTATCCTTAGTTATTTATGTTTAAGTAGTTGATTTGGTTGGTTGTAGACTGTATAGTTAGTGTTTGTGGAGTTCGCTGCGTAGTTGTGAAGCGAAGTGTGGTTGTGAAGTGTTGGGCTTGATTTTGTAGTTTTGTGGACTGTGCTGTGAAGTATGGGCGTGAGATGGATGCCGTAGTTGTGATATGGCGTGTAGATGGAAAAGAATTCACAAGAGTGTACTCTGTACTAGGTCGTGATACACCGGATGGCGTGTCACGAAGGGTTGGATGGCGTAGCAGAGAAGTGTGGAGTGTATGGTGTAGTGTTGGGAAACTGTATGACAGTGTCCCGAAGCAGTGGTGATATGGCTTATAGTCTGGGGTGACGGGTGTCACCTTGTGGTTGACTATGGCTAAGAGTATATGGATTGAGAAAGGAGTTGTTTGTTTGGTTGTTATTGATAATTTTAATGAACTTGATTTAGTGCAAAGGCTTTCTGAAGCCAATTTATCTCTTCCGAGTATAGTGAAACCTCAAGTTACTCGTGGTGTTGCAAGTGCTCACAATATGGCAATTGAGTTCAGAATTGAAAATCTTAAGGACTTGAGTGTTCTTCTTCCAGCTGTTGTGCAGTTCCTCGTGTTTCGCGCTTTATTCTCATAAAACGCGACGATCGAAGTAAGTTAGCCTCTAACTTACTATCAGTTTATTGTGTATATGTGATGGGTAAGGGAGCTACAATTTATGTATGTATGTTATCATATATGCCATGTCATGCAATGTCATTACATGTTTATCTGTTACGCATGATTATTCTCTCATGAATATTTATCTGTTACACAATCTTTTCTGTCATGCAAGGCTGTATGTTATAAGTATGCCATGTTAAGTATGCCATATGTTACATGTATGTCATGGAATATGATATATGTATGCCATGGAATGTTTATGATTAAATTATATTGTGCCATTTACAAGTATACGCCATGTTAGAAAAGTATATGATATTAAATAATATCTCATGCATTAAGAAAGATAAGACATGTTAAGGGTGACACGGATCTAAGCGTGTTCATCACAAGTTATGTTATGCGGTGCCACGGACTCAAGCATGGTTCACCTTATATAAAGTTTATATAAGTTTCAGATCATGTACAAGTTAAGATATACGTGGGACCACAACAACTGTGGAGTACGTATTATATTTTATGTTACGTGTATACGTGGGGCCACAACAACTGTGTAGTACGTATTATATTTTATGTTACGTGTATACGTGGGGCCACAACAACTGTAGAGTACGTATTATATTTTATATTACGTGTATTCATGGGGCCACAACAACTGTGGAGCATGAAGTATGGGGCCACAACAACTGTGGAGCATACACTACGTGAGACACAGCAATTGTGACACGTAGAATACTGGTCATATTTTATGTTACGTGTATTCATGGGGCCACAACAACTGTGGAGCATGAAGTATGGGGCCACAACAACTGTGGAGCATACACTACGTGAGACACAGCAATTGTGACACGTAGAATACGTGTCATATTTTATGTTACGTGTATTCAAGTTTCAGATCAAGTACATGATAAGTCAAGTTTCAGATCAAGTTCATGTTATGTTATGCTCACATACATGTTATGTTCATGTTCATGTTATGTTCCAAGTTCATGTTCACATCATGTTATGTTCACGTTTATGATATGTTCAAGCTCACGTTCATGTTATGTTATGTTCACGTTCACATTATGACTCAAGTTCACGTTTATGTCATATTAGGCTCAAGTTCATGTATTTCACGTTCAAGTTTATATTTATGTTATGCATGTTTACGTTCAGGCTATGTTGCTAGTCCATGTTATGTTTTAAGCTCAAGTTCATGTCATGTTAAGTCAAGTTCAGTTCACGTTTAAGTTCTGGTTATGTCATGCTATATGTCAAGTTATGCTATGCTTATGTACGACTTTACTTATGCATTTATGCTTTTACTGCCATGCATGCATCTTTAACCTGTGTGGGAGTTTTATGTTAACTTGCTGAGATTTGTAATCAAATCTCACTGTGGTAGTCCCAACTACCATTCCCCCCGAATGGTAGATCTTGTTACAGGACCCGAAGGAGAATTGGAATCTGACCAACTGAATACGGTCGACTAGGCCACGGTGCGATGTTGATGATGGCATAGTATTTAACTTAGGTTACTACTTGTACTTTTGGAGTTGTATCTCAAGTATTCTTTTGATCACAACCATTTTGGACTAGTGTGGTGATCACGGCTTTTTAGTATGCCTTTATGTATGAAATATGTTTCAAGTATTTGGGATATATTTAGTTTGGTGCATAGTATTGCTAAAGAAAAAGAAAATCCAAATTATCCGCTGCGAATATTGCATAATGCTAGATGCATGTTAGGAACATTGCATCTTATATGTCATGAACGGGGGCAGGTAACCTTGTGTTGTATGTCCCGACGCTTCAAATGTCCGTTCAATCCCAAGCGGAATTTGGGGGCGTCACACAAATCAACAAGCATCACTCTCAACATGGGGAAAACTAGTCCTAATTACAAAATTCAAGTCAATTGCCAAACAAAAAAACAAAACAAAGAAAATGGATGAAATTCCCGTCATGTGATAAATGGTCAATTATGTGGTATTAATACTCTTAAATATCTTGAGTTAAAAGTGCTTTATGAGTTAAAATAAGAGTATTAATTAGATAATGTGACTTAATTTTATTTGACATGCGAAATAAGATATTACCCCTAATTAAACATAGATGCATGCATTTTGATGTGGGGCCGACTAATGCTTACGTAAAACTTATATTTAAATCTTGTTCGGTGTCTAGGAGTGAAGCCATTGCCTACATAGCTGAAAAAGTCTATGAAGATAAAAGCAAGTGAAAGAAATAAATGAAGGGAACACAAAAAAAGCAACTCACGGCACCTCAATGCAGAAAAGCCACTCACACATGCATCACTCGGACAACACACAAAGCTGCAACCCATGACAGCAAACCAATACATGCATCACTCGGACAGCAGCAGAAACACATGCAGGAAAAATAAAGCAAACCAGCACATGCAAGCTGGAACTCACGGAAGTTAAAACTCAACATGCAGCTCACAGCACACATGCAGAAAATAAAAAGCCACTCAACAGCACCTGCAGAAAGTCACTCACATGTAGAAAGTTAAAGTTCAGTAGCTTACACATGCAGCATCACTCACAGAAGACACATGCACATGCAGAAAATGAAAAAAAGCACATGCAGAAAGTTGAACACACATGCAACAAAACAAACCAACAACTCGACAGCTCACACAAAAAGTAGAAAAGAAACACATGCAGTAGAATGACAGCACACAAGCATCAATCACGGGTAGAATTGCCAATAGCACATGCAGAAAACAACTTGGGCACTCGGACGTGCAGCAGGTCAGCAGAACAACTAGCCCTTAACTTTGATAGAAGATCACGGCTGGAATCCATGGACCAAACACAGAAATCAACAACCACAGCAGCTATTTTTTTTTGTTTTACATAGAAACCAAGAGCTACATTTATGGAAAGCAAAAAAATTGTGGGAGTTGATGTTCAACTGGTTTTTACGACTTGAGAGAGGGACTTCTACGTTGAAGAGGGAGCTTACGTGGAGACAGAGGTTCGGTGAGAAAAGAAGAAAACTGCTGGACGTTAGGCGGTAGCTTGTTGATTGTTTTGGCTTGACTTTTACGTGTGATTGGTGCAGCTAAAGTGGACCGGTTCGGATGATATTTCTAAGTTGGCTTACTCTATTTAAAGGAGTTTCTTGTTTGGAGTTTTACAGACCGGAGGGGAGGCGGCTTGAATTTATTTTTCTTGTATTCATTTTCTGTTTTTCATTCGGCATTTCCAGACCTTAGTCGGCAGCATTAGTTACTTTTCATTTAGCATTTATTTTTTTATTTCCGTTCGGCGTTTTTCGTCTAGTGGAGTTTCAGTTTGTTTTATTTCTATTCAGTTCGGTCGTTAAGTTTTATTTCTCAGTTCGTTCCAGCTTGTTTTATTTATTCTTCTACACTTATTTTCATTCAACTTGAAATGTTAGGATTTATCATTTTTAAGCATTTTGCTAATTTAGTAATGATAGGCTAGATTTTTAGCTTGGGATTCAATGAGTAACCTATGACTGTTTTGGAGTGGATTTTCTTCAATATTATTTGATTTCAATGTTTAACTTGTTGGATAATATTTCAATTTACATATAGAAAGGATTGAAGTTCTTTGTTCTTGGTTTAGATTATTTGTAGACGTAAAGGCACAATTAATACTTGAACAAGTAACAAGACTTTGATGGTTTTCTTTCACTATTTTATAGTTGTGATATAATCTGTCAAGTAATTTTATGAAGCCAAGAATTGTGGTTCATTACTATATTATTCGACCATGACTTCTAGGAATAGGATCATGGTTGAGAGAATGTGAAAAGAGAAGTAAATTCATCTCCAAATTAGTGGGTGAAAATTGCATCTCAAGTGTTTATTTTATTGTTTCTTGCAAGTTTAATTAATTTGCTACACACTTTCTCTAAGTCTTTTAGTTTTAGTAATTTTAGAAACATAGATCCACATCCATTTTCATCTTTCATAATCGATACATCTTTTACACAAAGAAAATCTCACAAACGCTTTGATAACTCTTTGTCCCTGTGGAATACGATCCTGGACTCATCCTTGTATTACTTTGACAGCTTCTACGCTTGGAAGACATAATTATAAGCTGATCATCATGCTCATATGACAGGAATTTAATTGTTAGGCTCAATTCCTACCGTACTGAAAGGCCTATTCTTGTCAGGCCGACTAACCCACTCAAGGTTCGGTTAGATTAGGTACCCTATATGCCAAAATGAGAGCAAGGGGCGGGCTGTATAGGGTCTATCTATCTAGGAAGAGAGCCATCCCATCAAGGATTAAAATAATAGACTAAGATGGACATTCGGTTACCCAGTCAAGGAACCACAAGATGAAGGGGCAGCTTGAAACTGGTTGACATACTCCAATTGGTGGTTAAATTAGATTAGAATGGCACCCTTTAGCTTGGAACCAAAAGGGGTTACCGCATTCCATGCGATAACTTAACCTCTCAAGGAACGTGCTAGTGTCTGGCTACATTGATCCAAAAATCTTGAGGGGTTACTACATTAAATGTTGTGACATACTCCCTTAAAGGTAGGAGCTTTTAGGCCACCCAGAGTGGGATAAGCTACACCAACCTTCAAACATGATACATATAGCAAAAAATAAAGAGTAAGAGAGGTACAGACTTTTTCCCAACTCTTCTTAGAATTTACATAATGCACAAAGACTGACTTAGGCATTGGACTGGTGATCCTCACCATCACTCGGGGACCTGCTTCTAAACAGCTTGAAGGTGGACATTCTAAGGCGGGCGTTCGAAACAAGTCATCAGTAGACTAAATACTCACACGCTCCCCACCATATCACTACTCAATCTTTGATTTACCATTCATACCAGGTAGAAACATTTCAAAACATCGGGTTGTGAGGCTCACGCACCACCAAGACCGTGCATGGAATTTTTTGTGCCACTGTTTATATGTGCCTCTAATGACAATGTGCATGGCACTTGCTGACCCAATTTATTTAGATATGTCAGATCCGACCTATTTAACTATGTTATCAAAATTGTAAAGAAGAGAGAGTGGGTCTCTTCATTAGCCAATCTAGCATAACAAAATGCACTGTTGGAAACCATTGCATAACAATCTGACATCTAAATTGCTTAAAAACTCGATACAAGATGGCTCCCTATTGAACTTCCAAGAATCATGGGGATGGATTGTGACCAATTTGTTGGTCCTAGAGCTTATTTATTTATTTATTATTCTAAGCATTGTGTTAGTTGTAATGGGATGTTTATTAGCAATCTCTTCCCCTTTTGATGTATCTTCCTTTTATTTATTAACTAAATGCTTGCTTTGAAAAAAAGAGAGTAAAGAAAGAAATAGGGTTTGATTTATGTGAATAAGTTTTAATGAAATTGTGAGACATTCTTTTATATTATTTTTCAGCATCGTCATTTTTCTATTTCCTATAATTGGTTAGGGTTTTGTTTTGTTAGGAATTAATTTCAGTAATTATTATCTTAATGATTTTAGATATTAAGTAGTCAAATACTAATATCAATATTACATCCCGACAATAAAATATATATAACTAAATATTTAGAAATTTAAAAATAGAATTTATTCATGTTGTAAGGTTTGATTGCGAGTTTTGCAGGTTGACCTGTAGTTGACCCTTGTGTTAACTTGTCTTATCAGGTCAACCCATTTATATTAAACACAAACTTGTTTATTTTATATTGAGTTTACAGGTCATGTCATATATTGCCACCCCTAGTAGGGATGAAACTATTTCACAAATTGGACAACAATCATGAAAACCCTCTTGCATGGTTTTACCATTGTAGTTTGCTTGAAGAAGCAACGTACGCCAATTTTGATTTGTCTTTGAATGGTTGAATAAAGTACATGACTAGCAAGCGGCTCGTGGCTATAATAAGAAGTTGAGTTATGAAACAAAGACTAGGGATAATGGTACAATCAATACTTTTACAATGCCATAATACAGTGTGGGGAGTGCAAAGGAGTTGATTGCACAGATGGTTATCGAGAACGAGTTACTGATTGTAGACTTTCAAATTATAGACATTATTGGCAATGAGAAGACCGATGAGGTTACCACAGCACTAAGGAGAGGCATTACAGAAGCATTGATGAGTCTTCCGCTAGACAATCTAAACCGGCAAGTAGCAGTAGCACCCTACCCCGCACGCCACCCCGTCCTCACATTGGTCGGTCTTCCAATGTTTAAGGCACCAACCAATTCCATTGATATTTCAATTCTATAGGATGTTGGGACGTTTTAGTTAATGAAATCTTGAGAATGTCTTAGAGATTTGTAAAGTGGATGACAAGAGTTAAAACATTGTTTAATGATTTTAAAAGGTATTTTGATTTGGTTTTTGTGAAAGTTTTTTGTATTTCTTATTTTTTTATCAAGATTTTAAACTAATGATTCAATGAAAAGTTGAAATAATAAATTTTTTTAAGATCGAAAGATGTTTGTGAAAGTTGAATTTTATAATAAAAAAATTTGAAAATTGAGCTCAACCGAACACCTTAATTCCACAGTTTTTCATATCTTATTTGTTTATAGAATTGGTTAATATCCTCACCCATTTGTCTGGATGGTGTTGGCAATGTCAAAAGCTGTGTACTTGAGTTAGATAATGCTCTCAAACCAAACTTTGTGAGATCTTATGATTTTATTCAGTATATTAATATTTTCACTCAAACATAGAACAAATGCAATGAGGATTTATAATTTCTCTTATATCTTTTCTGTTAATTAGGATTAGTATAGTCCTTTAGCATTTGTTAAATGGGTTATAGTACTTAGCATGATAAATGACTACAATTTTTTGACCGAATGAATGTAAATTTTTTTTAAATTTTCAACTGTCAAAATTGTTTAATAGAAGAATCAGTTAGAGATGTCATCTTAGAAAATGCAAAATTTTGAAAAAAGAAATACAAAAGAAAGAAACATTTTAAGATAACAAGAATATTTTCTGGGTACAAGTTAGGGTTGTCATTGGTCATGCCTACTATCATTTCCCTTGATATTTCTAAGCTTTTATTCCTCCTTTATCAAAAATGAGGGAAGCTGTTCATTGTGGTATTCATAAACAACGGTAACCGTTAAAGAAAAAAAGGATTATCAAAAAATTATTTCCAAACACGAGTTTGCAGTATTGATGGGCACAATTATTTCCAAACACGTTAACCCAGCCTCATTTGATTATACAGTTCAAATGATGATATATTTTATTAAAAATTAAATAAAATATTATTATAATATAATTTTTTAATATTAAATTTGTTTTAAAATTTAAAAAAGTTGAATTGTTTATTATATTTTATATGAAAAATTGAAAAAATTGTAATGATTATATGACATGATATGATGGGCGAGTAAGTTGATGGGAGATAATTTTTTTTTTCTTCTGTTTCATAGGCATTTACAGTCCTTGAAAAACATAAAAAAATCTAATGCTTGTGGTAAATGCAAAGGTCAAAACCCTCGTCAGTAATCCCTGATTTTGATAGACAACTTAGGGTTCGCAACAAACCTTTCGGGCCAACTTCTGTACTCTAAGATTCACCATGATTTCCTTGTTCTCCAATTGGATCACCATTGGCTGTCAGACCTCGAATCTTAACATCATAGTATACTTCTTCAACTCTTCTTAGGTCATACTTCATACCTGCCACAGGTGAAAGGTTCGAGAATATTCACACAAACGGACCACAAATCTCATACAACATACAGAATTATTAAAAAAAAATACCAGACATGCAGATGTTGCATTAATAAAGGAGTATATGGGAATAGAGTTCTAATTAGATGGCCTACCATCAAACTTCTTGCGCAAAAAATCATTTCGAAGATTAAGCATACGAAAGGCTGCATGAAGATCTGTTAAGAACTTCAACACCTTTCTTGGGCAATCATAGTCTCCAGCCGTCACTTGGTTCACCACGTACCTTGGCTGCAACGGCACAATCTACTGCATAAGGAGCTCTTACCTTGATTACTTCTATAAGATGTTAACGAAAAACTGAGCAATATAACCTAATGTCTTTGCTCATCTTTAGCACATTATAATTTCAAAATAATGGTCTGCAACTAGCATCATGATGACAAACGTGCAAAAATTATTTTAAGCTTGTATAACCAAGATGCTATGCTTGTGGTTTTGGAGAACAGTTCTTACCAATTCGTTGGACATGAAACAGACACCTGTACAATTAAAGAAGTTCAAACATCAGTATTAAAAAAAAAGAAAAAAAAAAAGAACCTGCATTAAAAAAATAGAAAAAGGAACCATCAACAATACAGGCTGATTTAGTAACTACAATAAACAAAAGAGTAAAACATTGGACTCTTGATAAGTGGTTATATAAGCATGGGGATCCAATAACCACTAAGTGCATGCGTATCATGATATTGATAATCATCTTTCTTTATATGCATCTGTACTGAAAAACCATTTGCGAGGAGAGACTTTGATATGCATCTACAATATAATCATCTGTCTGCGTGTTCATGGTGTTTGGCCCATAGATAGAGGAAGAAACATAAAGACCCTCTCTGTGGCTAATGTGGATGATAAATATTTAAATTGATATGAAAAATTATTTTTTTAAAATAGTTAACAAAAATATATATCTGACACTGCTAAAAAACATACCAACAAGATAATCTTCAATATCCAGGCCAAACCCAGAATTATTCACTGCGTATTTGAAAAATGAATAATATTAGAACAGAGTTCACTGCATAAGTGATCAGAAATTACTCTGGCAATTCAGACTTATATGACCAGAAACGAGGCAAAACATTATAGGCAAGAATAAATTGGTAACAAAGATTCAAGAATGCAAAGGGAGTAAGAAAAGATAAAATGAGCAAGTTTTTGCCACTTCTTTCTCATCCCTATATAAAAAGAGAAATAACATCTAGAGAACACTAACATTTACTCATAAAAAGAAATGAAGACAAAATATTAGAAAAAAGAACATATAATAAACATGAGATCAAGTCTTAGGTTCCTTCTGGCCATAAACTCAAAGATGGGGAGTTAGTTATAGGTTATGGCGAAATGCCATGCGGGCAGTGTAGCATTGCGCTGATGTGAGAGGTCCTAGGATCAAATCATATGGGAATATGGTCCTAGCAGTTTCAGCTGTTTCTATAACTAGGAAAGTTATGAAATGTCATGTGCATAGCTCAAGTAACAAAGAGTCATTCCCTCACAGAGACACCAACTAGAAAAAAATAAAAATAAAAGTCCATATATTATCAAACCAAAGTAGTATTATCAAACAAGCAAAAATAGAGTAAAAAACATACACCCAAGTTTTTCCTCGGCTTCAGAGTGCATAAGAAGACTTCCTGTTTCCAACCAATGCATGAAAGCAAGCAACGAAACTACGGTCTGTGTCTCACTCCTCCAATCGCCATGATACCTTTAATGAAACAACAATAAAGGCTGTAGCCAATCATACAGACCAAAGTAAAACCTAAATTGAACGGGCTTCTAGAATGTCTCACTCACCTGTAGTACTGCCCATCGCATTCACGAAGAATCTCAGCAAGTCGATTGTAAAGCTCCTTCAGTACACCAATCTGCGCTTTAGCCTTCTCTAAAAGCTCTTTTTGCAAACACAAAAAGAATCACATTTTTTTAATAGTCCGTGATTGATCTCCTGAGACTAACACCATTAAACTTTTTTTTAAAATAAAAATTTGAGGCTCGTCTTGTTCCAGTAACCAAAGTCATTTTCTCCTCAATTTTTCTCACTTAACAAACAGATATAACCCATCTTACTTGTATTTGATATTCTAAGCCCACCTTGACCTAACAAGGTTTTTGTAGGTGTGGAAGGAACCCCAGGTTTCATAGATTCCAAATATTACACGAAAACAAAAATAGGGAAAAATCGACAAGATACAATAAAAAAATAAAAATACAAGCTGTATATGAGACTGGGGCTGTCGTTATAGTACCAGGAGTTGGGCGAGACTGGTGGACTAGAAGTAGACTGGCATACATGAGCCTGGTGGTGGACTCGATCTCCATCACCACAGCTCGAATACGCTCGCGCAAGCTTCCGGACTCTTGGAGCTGAACTCGGAAGTCCTCGAACTGCTTCTCCAGCGAAGGGGACGAAGTAGGAGCTTGAGCTTCACCGCCGCCAGCCATCGAAGAGGAGCAGAGAAAGAGAGAGGAGGGAGAGGGAGTACGAAACGAACCGCTCCCGAAGCGAAACGTCGGTGATTGAAAGGTAGGGAGGGGGAGGAATGCGTGGAGAGGGAAGAAGATGGGTATCTTAGGATTAGGGTTTAAGGATTTCGAGAGGTTAAAATAAGCGTTTTTAAAAGGTGGTCTCATATTTTTCGAACCTCTGTTCCGTTGCTTTTTGGCCGTGCTTTACAAATTCCAAGCTTATACTTTTATATGGCGGGGTTCGTCTCCGGTAAACAAATGGTAATGTGTTTATTGTATTGGTTAATATTTACGGCTAAATACATATACTGTGGTCTAATAAAGTCAAATTGAATTCTATGTATTCGTAATGTTACTCATCGTTTCGATTCTCATCATCATCTTATTATTTTATAACGTGGCATTAGATGATTGAAAATTCTTTATTATATTTTACTTGTGAACATATCATTTAATGCTACTGTAATGGATAAAATATACCTAGTTCATGGTATTTCTTTGGCTCAGCCCAATAAGAGGGTACTCATCAGGAGGGAAGAATGAGAAGAGAGAGGGAATGACAAAAGGTTGAGAGGGTGCCGGAGGAAGAGGGGTGATGTGATATAAAGAAGAGATGAAGAGACATTCTTAGGCTTAGCCCAATAAGAGGGTACTCATTAGGAGGGAAGAATGAGAAGAGAGAGGGGATGGACAAACGGTTGAGAGAGTGCAGGAGGAAGAGGGGTGATGTGATATAAAGAAGAGATGAAGAGACATAAAAAAACGGAGAAATGACGTAAAGCAAGGGGCAGAAAATAAAAGTCACAGACACAAACGACTTTAAGGACTTTAGGCAAGATTTCTCCAAGAAGGTTTCTTCAACCTCATGATAGAGGTTCTAGCGATGAGATCTCCACTAGAAGATAGACCTTCGAGATCCATTTTATAGTGAGGATGAGAGACCATGAGAAATTATAAAACAAGCTTATTATAGTAGATCCTCCCCTCCCCGAACTCTCGTGGACATGGGCCTATGGTAGAACCACTTAAATTTGTGTGTCTCCCTCTATTTATTTTTCATGCATTTATTTACTGTTCACTGCCATGGAAGTATACACGGATACCATATAATTGCACCGGACCACTGCCGGACGCTTCACATAACACTGATCCAGGCCCAGAACAACCTCAGCAAGGTCGGGAATAGATCTTTCTTCCCTTTCGGATTGTTGCACTACTTTTATGCTCTAACATTTGGCAACGTTTGTGGGATTTGAATTAATTTTTTTACACTAGAAATAGAAGAAGGATGATTTTCCGACACGCTAAATAATCTTAGAAATAGCAGATGAAATTCTCCATGATAAGTATTCTCGGCTTTCAACTTTTATTTTTATGGAAAACACTGTTGTAATAAAAAATGGACGAGTGAACCCCTTCTCATCCTAGCGAAAGGTCAAGTTCCTCACCAATTGAACTACAAATGCCCAATCCACTTTAAGTGCACTGTACAAAAAGAGGGAGGGTGAGACACACTATAAACGCGCACATGGGCCCAGACCAAGTGTGCACTGTTCATTTCACTGGTGCAACATGTTGGTTGTGCATGGCATGAACACTGCCATGCACGTCTCACGAGTGCATGTTACCATGCACCCAGAGGCTCTTGGCGTCATGCTGGGAGCCTAGTTGACCCACCAACTATCACAACTCGAACCGCCAATGGTTTCTGACCACAACTGCAGCAGGCTCCGTCCATGGGGGCCATGAATAGTGCACCTCGTGTGCACCTCGCATTGCACACATGGCAACAACTCTACCCATCAATGGCACGATCGAGGGAGGACGCCAGTGTCTGATGTGGTCCCCCATCACCACAGAGGGAACACGGTGGTCCCGTAGCCACGCACGACGAACTCATGGCAAACTCCCATGAGCGCCCCACCTATCCCCGCAAGTGTCTTATGCTGAATCAATGGTGGTACCCAACCACCACAATGAACAAATGGTGTCGCGCGGCCAAGCATGACATGGATTGATGGTCTCCAAATTATTACTCCCAAGTGTAGAAGTGGATCGATTGTAATAATAGAGAAATCCCAAGGTCATTTCCACAGGGATAAATGTATTTCCAGCAAAGAACTTTGTAAAGGCTTATTGTTAAAATATGGTGATGTAAAAAAAAAAAAAAAACTATATCAATTCTTTTTGGATTTTTATGATTATGAAAACAGCAAGCACAAATGGGGAGTGATATATTCACAATAGAAGGAGTATGAAAATTGAAATGTATGGTTGAATTTTTTAGGGTCTTATAGACGTAACTTTTGTTTTGAAAGATGAACTAAATCATGAGCTATTTACTTTCTAAGGATTGAATGATGCAAAAGAGGCTAAAATGTAATTTTTGGTTTTAACAAAGCTCAAATAGAAATGCAACTCAGCAGCTAAAGTTTAACAAAAACCACAGAATAAATTTGACAAACACTTGGGCTGCGATTTAGAACTTCCTTTGCTTCCACAACTCAAAAGATTTTTGGGCATTTATGTTCTTTTACTAACCCAATCAAGGAATTAATAAAACAAAATGTATGAATTTAATTTCAAGTAACATGCCAGTGCGTAAAACAAGAGACCCTCTCTAAACATCAACCAAAATTTATATGACACTCGGTTGAGAAAAATCCTTGATTAAATTCAAGGTTCTGTTGTGTCTTGTGTCAACAACAAAACAAGAATAAGTGCAAGAGATTTCTTCGACTTTCCTTTTATGAACTCAGTTTCAGACAGAGCAAGGTGTGAAAATTAAAGTCACAGAAAATCCATTAAATGCTGTAAATCAATAGAAGGTTTTACCGCAACCCAAGCTACAAAAATTAACGGATCATCTTCATCAAAAACTAGTAAAGTACTAAAATGAAAACCCTAAGAAGAAAATCCCAAAAATGCAGTCTGAACCAAAACAGTAGAAAAATGAAGAATAAACACTAAAAACTGAAAAATCGATCCTTCACCAGAAGATTTCTCTTCCTTTTATACTCAGAATCATCTCTCCTTGCCACGGATTTCAGCCCCTCCATTGCATAGGACTGCCTCATTCCTCTACTCCTTATGGTCCCCAAGATTTCCCAGAGCAATTGCATGTGGCTATCGGGTTTGGTATTGCTGAGTCCTTCACGTGACATCCTCAAGTCTAAGTTTCCCCACATGGACTTTCCTATGGATATGGGCTGGAGGGACTTCTCATCTTCTTTTTGAGTTGGCATACGTGGGCCTCATCTTTCAACACACACATGAGAGTTTAAGATCATGTAAGTCTAACTTAAATAAAACTGAGCCCAATTTCATTTTTACTATGTAATTAGTCTTTACTCATGTCAATAGCCCATTGTTATGCATTGTTTATTAAATACTCTTTTTTTGCAAATAAAACTTAATCAATTGTAGTAAGAGTATTTAAAACAACATAATTTTCCTTTTATCATGGACACACTGGGGGCTCGCGGCAAGCTCACGGCAGACTGCCATGAGCCACTCTTATCCCCGCCACTGGTCACCATTGAGACCTACAATGTCTTCTATTGGATCAAGGGTGGTCCTCGACCACTATGGCAATCTCGCAGTGGCCCACGGCCTGGCACCCAGCTCACGAAAACTCGTGGAAAGCTCACGGCAAACTGTTGTGAGCCCCCAGCCGCCGCTGGCAGTCATGGTTTTCTGTCCCCGTCGGAGTACCTGCGCGCACCATGGCGCATGATAAGTGTGATTTTTAATACTCTTTTATTTATGAAAAATGTCAGTTTTCCTTTTATTTTATTGACTTTATTTTATTTCTATATATTCTTCTTTATTTTCTTGGGATTTGAAGGAATGAGAAGATTTTATAAAAGGAGAGCATTTTGGTACAAAAGAAGAGACTACGGATCCAGACCAACAAGAGGTGACAATATATGATGAGAACCGAGGAGATTTGGGTGAGGAGCCTTGTTCCACGTGTAGCAAAGAGATTTATCTCACCCAAAGGTGAGAAGACTTATCACTCGATAGGCGAATAGTCTTTCCTCTTGGTAGGCAAGGAGACCCAAGGGCGACTAGCTTGGGCGACAAAAGTTGAACTTAAGTGACCAACCTAAACGACATCGTGGGCAACAACTAGAAAAGGCGAGTAGCTTTATCGCCCAGTAGGTTGGCTATAGGGGTCTTTCATCTCAGTTAGGAATCTTACATCTTGCCCAAAAGGTGAAAAGACCAATTATATTCAGCTCTCATAGCATCTACCCAGTGGGACCCTCCCGAGTTTTGCAAATCATGTCGTTTATCACTGAATCTTCCATTTTAGATAATCCCATTATTTTTTAGATATTTTTCTCTTTTATTAATATTTATCTTCAGAAACTATTTTCCAGATCTTTAGACTAGATTGTAACCTTAAATCTTTGATTCCGTTTTGTCAACTTTAATAGCTATTTAATCTCGACTTGTGGGATGAATTGAAAGAGTTCTTTTGGGAGTCTGAGTCTAGAGTCGAAAGGTCAGTTCTAGAGTTTAGCTTTTATTCTTTATTTTTCTAAGGAGAAGGCAGATCTGGAGAGTAGTGGCGAGAGTTGCATGCTTCATCAACCGACTCCAAAGAAGAACACTAGTTTTATTCTTCTTCTATTTTTTTTTCCAATTTCATATGAGCTAATTTTATTTTCTAGAGCTTTGATGTAGTCTAGCATTGAACACACAATTTATATTCCAAGTTATTTTATTTTCAATATTTCCATAATTGAGTGTTTAGTCCTTGTTCTTAATGCTTGTAATTTTCTAACTTATTATTGTTTGATCTATTGAATTGCAATGAGACCGAGAGATGATTTGTGATTAAAGCTTTAGGATTAAGCACCATTAGTTGAGCGAAAGTAGAGATACTTTATAGCGATTAGTGTGATTTTCAAGAAAAATCCAAAAAATTTAATGAGTCTCCAATTAGTTAAATTCACATAGGAGATATCGAGTCATTAGTTGAAGATATTTTTAATATTATTCGAGAGAAGATATTGAATAATTAAGGGATTTTTATCATCAACTTGGGATAATTGGAATTCTATAACGAGGAAGAATAAGTTGTGTGGGATTTGCAAGGTGAAATCAAACGTTCTAGATCTATTCTTATTATCTTTACAATCTTAATTTTAATGCTCTTTCATTCACTTTAATTTAGATAGCCTATTCTTTAAATTTCGGTTTTTCAAATAGTAATTAATTTAGTAAATTTCAATAGCATAATTAATCTTTGTGAGTTTGATATCCATTTTCTTTTAAACACTTTACTACTTGTTACGATTCTATTTATTTGCAGATATTTTCATGTGAATGGCACATTGAGGGCAATGGGTGCGCATAGCACTAACCTAGCGGGGCCTCCCCCGCGACCAACATGAGCTGGGGTGCATCACAACCACCGCAGCCAAGCTCCCGACGGCCTCTTTCTCCGATAGGAAACACGTCAGCATCCTATCTCCCCTGGCCCTCCCTGCCACCTCGAGTGGCTTCCTCGGCCACCTCACTCTCCTCGGCCATGACTAAAACTTCTCGGACAACAAGCTCCTCACCTGAGCTCCTCGACCTCCCTTAGCTGCTCACCCACTTCACCTAGCCATGAGCTCCTCGCCCACTACATGACCCAGCCACAACAGACTCGCCCAACAGGTCCCGAATTGCCCATGAGCTTCCCGCCCATGAGCTCCTCACCCATTGCATGACCCAGCCACCACAGACTCGCCTAGCCAACCACGGACTCGCCTTCCACGGCATGGCTTTGTGAGCTTCATGCACCCATGCTGTGCACTTGGGCAGTGGGAAACAAGTCACCAGAGCACATGCATGTAGCGGACGACAACCACCCGACCACACAGTCAAAATTCATGGACAGACATACAACTCATCCACAAAGGAGGAGAAGAAATGACAACTAGTATCGGGCAATTTTAAGTCAAGCAAAAAATAAAAATTGGCTACAACAGTTAAAATACTCTAGTTTGTCTCCCTTAAAACTTATGTGAATTCTATTTTTAGTAACATAATTGTTTCCTGAAGCGCGGAACACCAGTTGTACAGCCCCACTTGGACATCGTTTGGACGTCTCCATATTTCTCCATCAACATAATCTCCATCAATGAAGTTTCCATCAATGTAATCTCCTTAAACGAAATCTCCATCAATGTAATCTCTGTTGACAAAATCACCATCAACGTAATCTCTATTGACGAAATCTCCATCAAGGTAATTTCCACCAACGTGATCTCTAACGACTACTTACCTCCCCGTGAGATCCAAAGGGATGGGTTACACCTTAATGCTACTTTATCCCCTTCTGTGGTGGAGAGCGGATCTAGTCCCAAACTGCCTGGTAACTTACCTCCCCATGAGGGGCGATATGCAGGTCTAGCCCCCGCGGTGGCCCGACCTCCCTCACAGAGGAGAGTGGCTCTAGCCTCTTAGTTACCCGACAACTTATCCTGACCTCTGCCAAGGCAAAGAATGGGATTAGTGCCAGCCTTCCTCGACACTTACCTTCCTTATGATGTCAACGAGCAGGAGCGGGTCTAGTCCCAAATTGCCCGACAACTTACCTCGACCTCCATCATGGTGAACAGTGGACCAACTGCTCAACTATCTAACATTTACCTACTTGCGAGGTACTATAGGGGTGAGTTATGCCTAAAGGCTGCTTTATCCCTCTCGTAGCAAAGAGCAGGCCAACCCTCAGCTTACCAACATTTACCTTTCTCGCGAGTGTCAATAGGCAAGAGCAGGTCCAATCCCAAACTGCTTGGTAACTTACCTCCCCGTGAGGCACGATAGGCAGGTCCAGCCCATGCGGCGACCCGACCTCCTTCACGTAGGAGAGTAGGTCCAACCTCTCTGCTACCTAACAACTTACCCCAACCTTTGCCATGATGAATAGTGGGATCAGCACAAGTCTGACCTAACACTTACCTTCCCTATGACGTCAAAGGAAGGGAGCGAATCCAGTCCGAAACTTCCCTACAACTTACCTCCCTATAAGGGTTAATAGGTGGGTAGGCGGTCAACCTCCTCAGATGGGAGAACGGGTCCAACCTTTAGGTTGCCTGACAACTTACCTCGCCCCCGTCAACTTTTTAGTGGACCGACTTCTTAGCCATCTGGCAACTTACCTCCCTGAGGGGACCAAAGAGACTGGCTTAACCTCAGGCATCCCGACCTATCCTCCAGTGGCGAGTGGGTTTAGTCTTTCAACTACTCGAAAATACTCCTAGGATGCCATTTCCTACTATGGAATGCCAAATGGATAACGCCTCAGACCCTTGTTGCACTTCATTTCCTGCAGCAAAATTCTAAAAGGATAATGCCTAAGACCTTCGCCGCACTCCAGCAAGATAGCTCAGGTTTGCAAATTTCACACTTATGATTGGAGATTGTTTACACTAACTGGTTTGACTGTTGTAGCATGATGAAACATCTCTTGCTTACCTTCTCGTTAAGGGTCAAAAGGTCGGTTCGGCCTTAAGGCAGTCAGACTTGCCTCACAGTGAAGGGTGGGTTCAGTGTTTCGATTGCCTGACATTACTCCAAGGATCACATCTCCTTCAGCAAACACCGAGCCTCTGATCTTCGCCGCACTCCAAGACAACTATTCAGGTTTGTGAATTTTGCACTTGTGATTGGAGAATATTGACACTGATCAGTTTGAATTTTGCTGCAAGGTCAAACATCTCCTACGTACCTTCCCGTTGAGGGTCAACAAGTCAGTCTAGCCTTAAGGTGGCCTGGCCTTCCTCAAGACAAAGCGCAGGTCCAGTCTTTTGGTTGCTTGACATTACTCCTAAGAGAACATATCCTCCAGCAAACGCAGATTGTTTACATTCGAGCCATGATCACCTTTCCTGGTTTATTTGCGATAACGAGTCAACAAATGAGAAGTTCCAGGAGCTACTCGGCCCCTTTGGCGCCCAACAGGCAGGCAAGTCACTTGACAACCTGACCCTCGCACTTTACGCGATCAAGTGCATCTTTGGCTCACCTCGCCATACCCGAACTAAGTGCTCGCACTCTACGGGGTAGAGTACGTCTCTCACTGGCCACCATAGCCAAGCTATGCGCTCATACTCTATGCGGTCAAGCACATCTCCCACTATAGTCGAGCTAAGCGCTTGCACTTTACACACGGTAGAGTACATCTCCTGCCATAACCAAACTACGCACTCGCACTCTATGTAGTTGAGCACATCTCCCACCATAGCCAAGCTAAGTTCTTGCACTTTACGTGATAGAGTACGTTCCGGCCATAGCTGAGCTATACGCTTGCACTTTACAGGGTAGAGTACATCTCCCGCCATAGCCAATCTATGCTCTCGCACTCGATGCGTTCGAGCATATCTCCCGCCATAACTATGCTAAGCACTCACACTTTATGTGAGTACACCTCCTGCCATAGCCAGCTAAGTACTCCCACTTTACGCGGTCGATTCTACCTCCTGCTCACCTCGACATAGTGTTGCTAAGTGCTCACACTGTACACAGAATGGTATATCTCCCACCAAAGCCGAGCTAAGCGCTCGCACTTTACACAGTAGAGTACATCTCTCACCATAGCTAAGCTAAGTGCTCGCACTTTATACGATAGAGTACATCTCTTGCCATAGCTGAGCTACGCGCTTGCACCTTGCGTTGTCGAGCCTATCTTCCACTTACCTTGCCATAGCCAAGCTATGAGCTCGCACTCTATGCGGTCGAGCACATCTCCTGCCATAGCCAAGCTAAGTGCTCACACTTTATGCGGTAGAGTACTTCTCCCACCATAGTCGAGCTAAGCGCTAGCACTTTATGCGGTACAGTACATCTCCTACCATAGTCGAGCTACGCGCTCACACTCTACACAATAGGGTACATCTCTAGCCATAGCCGAGCTAAGTGCTTCTTGCCATAGCTGAGATACGCACTCGCACTCTATGCAGTTGAGCAGATCTCCTACCATAGCCAAGCTAAAAGGCTCTGGGCCCGATCCATCTGTAATATCCGACATGACCCACTCGAACAAAGTCGGGTTCATCGGGTCTAACTCTAATACTAGGTTTAAACACCCCATTATCAGTCAAAACCGATCATCGAACCCTATCCACCCTTTCCATTTGCCGTCACCGTCAACCTTCTGTTGCTTCTCCACCTTGCATCCAGATCTGCACACTCTCACCAGTACTTCTCCATGTGCCCTACTCTCTCTTACTCCAATCCATCACAAGTTTCTCTCTTACTTTCTCTTTTTTTTGTTTAAGTCTTGAAATTTTATTCATCAAAATGTGCAACATAAGTACTGGTGGTTTGCAAAACATTTTCTGCCTCTTTTCCTTTTTTGTCATTCCCTATCTAATAATGAGGATGCATGCTTTTGACATGCATTGTTTAGTTGAAAGATGTTGGTCATCATCTTGCACTACTTTTGGGGTTCCACGATTTCGGAAGTCAAGAACCTGAAAGATGTTAACATTGTTTAGCTTTTAGTCTAGGCTTGTGACCATCCATTCCAGGAGCTAAGTTTTTTTCATCCATAAAACGGTGTGTACAAGTTCAAAGATTTTATACAAATGATTGCAATAAAAAGTAATATATGTTATTTTCACATTATTTAGTTTTGAAATGAAAATACCTTGAAGTTTTTATCCTACCAAAACTTAAAAGTCCATATGCTTGTAAAAGTCATTCTAATGATTCATGATTAAAGAACCTCTCTTAAATTTCTCCAAGGAATTGATTTTTGGATGTGACAAAGTTAGACCAAATCTAAAAGTTAGCAAAGAAAAGGGCTTGTCTTGAATCATGACATTAGCTAACTCAACTTTTGAACAATGAATTTTCCTCCCTTCTTTGATTTTGCAACAGCAGCCCATCTCAATAGCTCCTTCATTCTTGACATAGTGTTGGCTTTGTCCCCTTTAAGCCTGTCTTTCTTTTCAGACGAGCAACATTGGTCATTTGTGTACAAGATAATATAACTTCAAACCAAAAAGTATTATTTCCTTGTATTGTTGCTACTTTTTTTATGCCTACATGCATGACACATCTGACATTCCTGTACAAGATAATTTAAATTCTGTTTTTTTTTAACAATTCAATGTGTGAAATTTCAATGGTGGAAATTGGTATGCAGTAGCCCCTCTGTTATGAAACTTTAGTTGGTATGATTTTCATTTCCACTCATTTGTTGTAGAAGCTTTATATATTGTTTTGTGGTCTGGATCAATAAGTCTTTGGCATGTGAGTGGTCTTTATATATGCTAAAAGGCACTATGTAGAAGTGTTGATATTATATCTGAAGTAAGGTGCTAGAGCAACAAGTTTTTCATACAACGATTAGGCAATTTTCTCAACTATTATATATATATATATAAGTTTGGGCCCATTTTGCCTCAATGGATTTTCTTTCTCTTTTTCTTAAAAAGATTGTTTTATTTCATATATTTTGCTGACCCATATTGCCTTAGAGGAAGTGGGACGATTCTGTCTAGTTTCCATAGTCTGTTGCAGGACATGGGTGCTACAGATGCAAGAACCCAAGTGCTCATCTTTTCCCCTTTCATTCATCTTTATCCACCCAAAACTACTTAACTTAGCCATTTATTTTATATAACAAAAGGGCATATCTGGCGCAACATCGATCACACATCCAATTTTGTGACCTAATCCATCATATTGTTATTGTCCTTTTCCTCCTTTGCTACTGCAAAGTCTACTCCAAGTTGGTTGGTTCATGTTGGAAGTTTCATTTTGGCCAGAATAGAAAATCAAGTGTGCACATGCATGAAGGTTGGTTTATGCTGATTTTTATGTTTTATGGGTTTACTGGTGCGAATGTAGGACTGTGTTTTATGGGCAGTACAAGTGCACAGGACCAGGAGCTAGCTTTGCAGGAAGAGTGTCATGGTCGAGGGAACTTACTGATGAGGAAGTCAAGCCTTTTATTTCACTTAGCTTCATTGATGGGTTTGAATGGATTAAGTTGTAATTAATCCATAATTTTTGTTTCTTTTTTTTTTTAACAAATTATTGATCATCTTTGTAAAAGTCTTGATATTGTGAAGTGCAAATCTTATGTTACAAAAAGTATGAGAAACAGTTAGCAACTTATGCAAGTTCTTGTATATTTTATAATTTAGAAGTGGAAGTAATATATAGCTTTTGTATATAGTTTTTTGATAAGTAGTTTTTGTACATATCTAACCTCTATTATATTGAAAAGATCAAAGTATATGGAATTCTGGAATGTAGAGATAGGTGGATGTTAAAAAAAAAAAAATCCTAAAAACTGACCCGACCTGAATAATTCAGGCCAAGTCAGACTAGTTTGGAGCCTTTTTGTTGCTGGGTTGGGTTAGATTGGCCCCAGACCAAGTGTTTGTTAATTGGGTTGTAGGCTTACCCACCACCATGGGCGGTGGCCAGCTATTAGGTTTTTAAGCTAAAATTTTAAAAACTAGTTTTTAATTAAAGAAAATTATTTATTATTTTCTAAAAAATTATTTTTATAAAAGAAATTGTCACAAAGCACTTTATGATTGGCTCATGTGGTTTTGGTCCAATTTCTAATAAGAGCAGAGCACAAGAGGTTATTGTTAAAAGAAAAATGCACAGGATGCTAGATGAAATTGGGCCAAAACAACAGTGTCCCATCATAATTTACCCCTAGCCTTTGAGCCAATAAATGCCTTAGCTGGTGTGGGAGAGGATGACTTTGGGAAGGTCATAGATTAAGTTTTGTCATGTACATAAAACTTCATGTAAACGAAGAGTAGTTTGAATAAAGTAAGTTCACATAAGAGAGGGAGACAACTAGCGGACTCGAAAGGTAGTTCTTGTTGTGGTTAACGGCAGATGTGAGTGAATGGCTTGACAAAGGCTACTTTCATCGTGCAAGGTAGAGTTGGCTTTCGTATATGGTTTCTCACTTATGCAAGATGGGCAGACGTACGTGGAAGGCTTGTTGGTCACTATGGCTTGATAGTTGACGTTGGTCTAGAAGGTAGAGGTTTACTATGGTGGCTTCGACATGAAGCAGTGACTAGAGGTAGTGGGGTTGCCTCTTATGGGGCTGCTCTATATTGGGTTATCTGAAATTGAGGATGTGGTTGCTTGTGTGGTGGTTCTCCCAAGCTGCTTGTCGTGGAGTGGGCAATGCATAATTTTGACACCGGGTGTGTTATGATCCCACATCGACTAAGTATGTGATTTGTTGATGGTTTATAAGCCCCTAGACACTCTTCCCTTGCAAGTCATTTTTCAAGGGTGAGTTCTACCTAGTGGGTTCACAATAAATGGTATCAGAGCCACCCCATGTATGGGCCATGTTGCGAAGGTTGCAATTGTGCGGCATGGGGGGTGATGCTGGCATGGCAGTGTTCATCCTGGGCTAGGAAAGACTTAGGGCACAACCAGTCCATGTGAGCGTCGGAACCATCGTGGACGTTGGCTGCGGAGCGTAGTGGTTGTTATGATCCCACATCGACTAAGTATGGGATTTGTTGATGGTTTATAAGCCCCTAAGCACCATTTCCTTGCAAGCCGGTTTTCAAAGGTGAGTTCTACCTAGTGGGTTTATAACAGGGTGTAGGGGGGTCAAATCGTATTAATGGATCGTGTTTGGCCGTGTTAAGGTATGTATGTTATACTATATGGGTCAATCTGAACACAACCTGTTAAGCTTATCATGTCAAAATCTCAAACCTTAACACGACTCATTAAAATAACTGGTTGAAATGACCCATTTGTAAATGTTACAAAACAGGTTGACCCGACCCGGCCCGGCCTGACCCGTTTATGTAAATGGGTTGAACAAACACGAAATTAACCCATTCGACTTGAGTTTAGCATAATTTTATATAAATGTTAAAATCACAATATCTATAAAAAAATATAAAACTAACTACAAGTCCAAAATTACAGTCCAAATAATAAAAATATCGAAATTAAAATCTCAACAATTTTACTTAAGGTATATGGGTATAATTGTAATTTTAACTTTTTTAACGGGTCATAACGAGTTGATCTGTTATCATCTCATTAAGTAATAATCGTGTCTTAATGGATCAATCCGTTTTTACCTGAACTTGTTATGACTAAAATCAAACCTGATATTATTGTGTCGTGTTCGTGTTGGGTTAAGGGATTATGTCACATATTGCCACCCCTAATTGGGTGGGCAAGGAAGAGAGTGCAATGGTGGAAGGAATAGACAATGACCCAGATGCTTGTCATAGTTTGCAAATTAAAACATGCAATGTCAATGGTGTTGAAGTCGTGTCCACTCGACTACGGCCCTAGGTCTCTCCTTTTCCAATGGACATACATATGGTCTCTACTATAGGACTTGCCATCTACAGTAGACAGATCCATATCCATGTCCATGGTTCTTGCTTCTCTGGCAGACGGGTCCATGGCCACAAATGCAATTGTGGGTCTCACTTTCTCTAGCGGATGGAACCATAGCTGCAGTTGTGTGTTCGTTTGCTGGAAACCATTTGCACCCTACAAATTAGGAGGAGAAAAAGAAGGGGAAGAAAGTGTTGAGGATAATATCAAATGGGAATTTGATTTGATATTATCTTGACTTGATTTTTAAAATTATCAAATCACTTTGATTTGATGTTATATTGACTTGATTTTCATAATGATTAAAATATTTATCCTATCTGATCTAAATGTAATTTTTCTATAAATAGAGATTTATGCCTTGTATTAAATAACAATAGTAAAGTTGTAGCACTTAAAGTCATATCTACCTTGGAGGGTCTAATAGTGCCATAGCGGCCCAACTATAAATTATAATGGACAAGGCCCAAACTAGGGGCTAAAGGCCAATGCAGGCCTGATATTCCATTGTCTAATACTGCAAATAAGAACTACTACAGCGAGCAAATCATTCCTTTTATTTAGGAGTAAGATGGATTAATTTTGGTGGTGGGACACGTTCTTTACATACCTCATTCTCTCTTCTTCATCTTCTTTCCTATTAGATTTTATTTTCTATCATAGTATCAGAGGTAGGTTCGATCCTGTGGAGAAAAAAGAATGAGGGATATATGACTTTGAGTGCTATATTTTTACTATTCTCAATTGTTATTAAATACAATGCATATATATCTATTTATAGGTAAATATTTTCATCATTTTTAAAATAAAGTCACAATAATATCAAATTAAATTATTTAAGAGAAAGAAAAAGAAGAGGAAGTGGCGGAAATGAATTGAGAACTCCTCTTCATGCATAACAAGAGAACTACTAGGATTTAAACACTACGATAAACCTCCTCTCAAACAAGTGGTGCATTTTAATTTTACATATCAGACCAACAACCAAAAGCAGGCATGATGATGAATGCCAAAGGCTTAATGTTGTATGATTTGTACCAATCTATGATACGACAGAAGAAAATGCATTCGTTTCAAACTTCACTCCATACTCGACAAGTTCGATACTTCATAAATTATTTTTTTGTATATATTTTTGGATGAGCTTTTTTGCCCCCCAACAAAATGGGCCTAATGGCATAGGTCAAGCCCACATACTATTAACCCATGACAACCCGAGAGCTAGTCACTAAGGTGTCTTGGTTCTTAATGGATCAATAATATAACTACCAGATTGATAAGTAAGCCCCGAATTAAGGGTACAACAAGATTCTCGCCTGGAGGGGATAAATCCATCATCCCTCATTCAAATCCTAGGAACCAATAAGTAAAGCCAAGACATCAGGTTCTTAATTAGTTCTTATCAATAACACTCCACGTCTATGTAATAAGCTAGGGATGGTGGTTTTAGGTAACTTTTTCCCAGATTTCTCATCACGTTGCAATATACACACATTTTTTACTTAGGCATCGGAGGTGCACCAGGCATACCAAGCTGCCATCTTTTCTTGTCACAGGTTGATTGCAGTGGTTGACAAGGTGTGAAACACATCTTGAATAGTGGCACTATCTGTGGGATTCGAACCCATGATCACATCGTTAACTCCAAGCATGGGAGTGAAGTTGAGCGGGTGCCAACTTAAAAGAAATCAATAATGTTGAGCACAGGATGACATAAAGAAAGCCTCAACCCATGGCCAAGTGAGCAGACGGTGAGGGCAACCTTCCCATCAAAACCCTTCGCGTTGTTGGGACCATGATGAGGAACCTAAAGAGCCATAGAATAAGGAATCCCATAAGAGTCCCTGAATTTCTTAAGGTCGGCAAAGGTAAGTACAAAAAACCAATCGAAACCCTTGTAATATGGAATATCATCTCGAGAGGAAGACTAAGGGGTCGATGAAGGGCTAGAAGGAATGCCATAAGGGTTTTGCTAAGCCATTGATGCAACTACATAAATGGGCAAAGGTAAAAGACTGGGGTTTTAGCAAAAGAGTAAGAAGAAATGAGGAAAAAGAGAAAATTAGGAAAGGCCAGAGCACAGGAAGATAGAGAGATTGTCAAAAGGAGGAGTATTTGGAAAGTAAAAGGAATGCAATTGTTAAAACTCAAGGAGGGAGGTGAATGAATTGACAACAGGATCATTGTAGACAAATCACATGATCTACTGACGTGACTAGGGCATGAACACGGAGCCGTTATAATTCCCCCGAGGCTTGGGAACATGACCTGTCAATCACAATTTAAGAAGTAAAATCGTTTGTAACTGGAGGGGCTCTTCTAGCCTTAATAAAATGGGCCTAATGGCATGGGCCAAGCCTACATACTACTAACCTATGACAACCCGAGAGTTAGTCTCTAAAAGTTTCGTGCCTCTAAAAGTTTCATGGTTCTTAATGGATCAATACTATAATAGCCAGATTGATATGGAAGCCCTACAATTAAGGGTACAACGAGATTCTTGCCCGGAGGGGACAAATCTATCATCAATCATTCAAATCCTAGGAATCGATAAGTAAAGCCAAGAGATCAGGTTCTTAATTAGTTCTTATTAGTAACACTCCGCATCCATATAATATGCCAGAGATGGTGATTCTAGTTAACTTTTTCTCAGATTTTTCATCACATTGCAATATACACATGTTTCAAACTTAGGCATCAGAAGTGCATCAGGCACACCAGGCCACCATCTTCCTTTGTCACAGGTTGATTGTAGTAGTCAACAGGGTTTGAAACTCGTCTCAAACAACTTAGTTGGCACCTTTAAAGAACTCTCTACAATCTTGTTCTATTTGCCTAGATGAGTTGTCAACTAGAAAATCAAGTCTTTCGTTCTATAATCACCACATATGTTTTTGGCTAATTTATCCGTACATTATGCTCACAGTCAGGAATATTAAATATACAACCCGAATTCAACTCAATTAAAAGACTCGTGGTCAATCCTTTTATTAAAGAGTAATGCTAGATACAATCATGGATTATGCAAGCGTTGCGCACTCCTTTTGAAAAAGGGTAGAGTCTATCATTAAAAAATTTAATTTTTCATGTGGCTCCAATATTTACTTACTTTTTCAAAAGAAATGCATGGTGCTTGCACACTCTGTAAGTTTGCGACTGCAAATATCATGATATCTCTTTATTAAATGAGCTCCTTCGTGAATGTACATAAGATGAGGATCAATTACTATTAAATTATATGACTCATATAAAACTAAATTCGACTTGATTAATGATCATAAACAAGCCTGTATAAAGCTCAACTTTACTCATAATTAATTAAGCTCCCTTACCTATATTGCAATGCACATAAATTTTAGTAAAAATATGTTTTATAGATATAGGTATTATATGCATCTAGTAAGTTAGAAATGAAGTAACAATATATATGAAAAATATCTACATGAAAATGTGTATATAAGTATTTATATGCTTGTACTGGTTTTAAATATAATTACAAGTTGTAATATTGTTTTAGTATAAGAGAAATGTTTGGTCTATAAAAAAATCTTACAAATGTTAACTTACATATTGATGAGATTTGATATGGTATGTCAGAATATAAATTTCTTTTTATTATAAGGTAGATCTGACATATATATAGTATAATTTTGATATTTAACTAGTAAATCAATAAAAATTACAATTTTGATTCATTTAATTATTTCTTTATTTATTGGATGATAAAAATTACAATTTTGATTCATTTTATTATTTATTTATTTACTGGATGATTTATATTTATATTTACTATTTTTTGAATTGAGAAAATTGGAGACAAACAAATTTTTGCAATGGAGCCGAGCTCGATTAAGCACTTGGCGTAATTAGAACTTTGAGTTTCTAGCTGAGTTTGAGCAGAATTTTAGAACTCGATTTTTATAGAAGACGAGTTTCAGCTGAATCTAGAAAGAAGGTTTGGATAATGAGTTGAAATGAGATAAAGTTAAAAGTTGAATAAAATATTGTTAGAATATTCTTTTTTAATATTTTTTTTTGTTTTGAAATTTCAAAAAGTTAAATTGTTTATTGTATTTTGTTTACAAGTTTAGAAAAATTGTTATGATTAGATGAAATGAGTTGAGAGGTTTCTTGTATCCAAACAAAGCCTTAAGGTTTTGGTTTTAGATATCAACTTATTTTTGCACATCATCTTAGGGGATGTTTGTAACGTTTTTCATCTTATTTCATCGCATCTCATTTCATTCTCAAACATAACTCAAATACAAACACTTTCAGACTATTCATTACAACTTTTTCAAATTTCTAAACAAAATATAAAAACTAACTCGATTTTTTCAAATTTCAAACAAATATAATATTAAAAAAATTATATTCTAACAATATTTTAACTTTATAATATATTTATTCAATTTTTTCTCTCTTCTTTTCTAAAATCCTATAAAATATTATTACTTAAATCATTTTATTACTCTTCACAAACCATTTTAATATTCACAGATTTCTCATCTCATCTTATTTTCCAAGCATCCCATATGCCTTGCTTTGGGCCTCAACTTAGTAGTACAATTGTTAATAACTTTGTTTCATTGTTCATTCAATAGTTCAATTTTATAAAATAACAACATTCTGAGTATCCTCTCTGAGTCCGTTACGGAAACAGAGGTGGAGTGTGCCATTTGGTTATTTTCTTGCCAAAAGGAAATAACTGCTTTTCTCTGTCATGGACGGTAATGGCGAGAGACAGAGTTGATAGGCTAGAAGTGCTATGGGAGAACCTTCTGCTATCAGAGGATGAAAGGTCGATGCTAGAATTGAACGAGATGGAAGGCTCGATGAAGGATAAAGGAGGTTGAAGCTTGGTTGGGAAGATTTGCTTGGACAAAGTGATTGGGAAGGAGATCCTCTCCTCTACGATGGTCAAACTCTGGAGAATCAGTAGAGCGACAGTTTTTCAAGAGGTAGGTAACAATATATTTGTTATTACTTTCTTTACTCACGCGGATCTAGCAAGGGTGTGGGATGGTCGTCCGTGGCTGTTTGATAATGGCCTTTTGGTACTTCGGGTGTTTGATGTGTGTGCTCAACCAAGTGCCATGAAGTTTGAGGAAGAAATCTTTTGGTTACAGTTACATAATTTGCCGATGGGGTGTATGGATGAAAGCAAAGGAACGCAAATCGGTGGCTCAGTGGGGAAGGTGATGGAAGTTGATGTACCGGCGGATGGGGTTGGTTGGGGGAGGTTTCTGAGGGTGAGAGTGGTGATTTCTTTGCAAAAACCAATTGCCAGGGGTCGCTTGATCTCCATCAATGGTAAGAGTGTGTGGGTGAGTTTTAAATATGAGAAGTTTCCTAGAATGTGCTTCTCGTGTGGATGGATTGTGCATGAGGTGGATGGTTGTGTGAGAAAAGAAAACTTCGAGGGGGAGGTTCCCCAATTTGGGGCTTGGCTTTATGCAAATAGGATCCTTAGAAGTGGGGGATGGAATAAAAAATCTAGATGGGAGTCCAGTGCTAAAAAGGGCCATGATCTTGAGATTCATTCAGAAGGGAAGGGGAAAATGGGGAGTGAAAAGGAGGAAAGTATGTCAGGAGGTTGTAGGGGGGAGAAACATGTTGTAGAAGAAAGGGGACTGGATGGGATATTGGAGAGGAGGAAGGAGTCTGAGTTGGTTGACTCACTCAAAAATGAGTAGCACTAATGCTCTCCCAAGTGCAGGAGGATGTCGTGTAATAATAAGGAATAAATTCCTAAATCGTCTCCTCAGGGAAAATTTACTTAAAATTTAAACTCGTTGAAAAATTGTGAAAAATTTCACAAAGAAAAAAAAAAAAATGGTATGTGCAATGGAAAGAAATTTTACTAGTCATGCACTAGATTCATGTTTTTAGATTTTTGATTGTCGGATTTGAAATGTAAATGACTAAAAGATTAAATTCAGAAATTACTAAAACTAAATTAAGAATTAAACTAGATTAGAAAATAATTAATAAAATACAAACTAAAAATTAAAAATACTCAAAGACAAGAAAGATTAAAGAAATGCGAAAAAATAAATAACACTTAATAAGTAAACAAAAATAAATAAATAAATTACTCAACGAAATATCCAAAATAAATAAATAAATAAAACTAAAGCTGCCAAAAAAATGAGACTTGTTCAACAAAAATTAATCTAAGCAAAGCCATAAAAATGAAACTGACCACTAAGCTCTGGACAACGATATCGTAAAACAAGAAGAGAAAAGAAAAAAATAAAAATAAAAATAAAGACTGGCCGCCGAATGAAAACTAAGAAGAAATGAAAATAATTCCACAAATGATGAAAATGAAAGGTAAAAAGAAATGAATCCCGGCGTCCAAAAAAATAAAACTAAAGATGCCAAAAACAAAATCAAATACGCCGAACGCCACAACCAAAAGTAAAAAAAATAAATGCTGAATGAAAATTAAACTCAAAGCTCTTAGCTTCCATCTTTAACGTAAAATGCTTCAACGTAAAAAAAAACAACCGTTCGTCTACCATCAAAATAGAGAAACAATAAAAAAAAAAACAACAACTAGCCGCCTCCCACCTAAGGTCTGGAATTCTACTACAGAAGCTAAAGAAGAACCATTAAATTGATCTCTCCTGCTTCTCTAAAGAAATTCCAACGTAGAAAAATAAATGAAGCTGCTTATAGAAAGAGCTTCCGCCTATGCCCAGTCCAAACGAAAGAAAGAAAATAAAAACTGAACGAAAAGTAGTCTAAAAAAAAAACTAGTAACTTCCGTCGACTCTACTCAACGAAAATGTAAGAAAACAATAAAAATAAAAATAAAAAGAGCTGCTCGCCACCTCCCGTATGGAACGAAAGATGCTAAAGACTATAATTGAAAACTTGGTTCCATTTATCCTAAGGTCTATCCGAAAACAGAGTATAATAAAGCAAGAAAAAAAAATATGAAGCTACCACCTAATAAAAAAAAAAACTTAGCCGAGAGAGAGCTTTCTTCCAACGAGAAACCAAAAAATAAAAATAAAAAAATTGATACCCCAACCGAATGCTTCTCTAAAGAAATGAAACTGAAAATGAGAATAAAATGAAACAACAACTGAAACTGAGATAAAAATAAAACTGAAAATGAAAACTAAGTTTTAAAGTTCTTTCTCTTCTCAAGTGTGGAACAAACGGAATACAAAGAACATGAAAAAAATATAGAAAACAGAGGAAAAAACTAAATTGCTTCTGCTGTAACGTCCAAGTATGTGTAAATTCAGTATGTGTCTCCTTTCTTCCGTTCTCCCCTTTTCCTGCTGCCATCCGTAAGTTTTTATAGAGTTTTCAACCTTATAGCTAACTTAATGAAGTAACAGAACAAACAAAAAAATAATCTGGAGTTGCATGTGAACCGTGATTGATGCTGCTTCTTTTCTTCATCTCTTTTCCGTTTAATCATGCACCTCACTTCAACTTCAGCTTCTCTCCGTAAATCACGCATCCCAGCCGAACATCATTCCATTCTCTGCATTTTTGTGTTTTTTTTTTTTTTCTGCACTGCTGTCATCCGTGAATGACTTTGCTTCTCTTCCTTTTTGCATGTGCATGTGTTGACTGCATGTTACAAGTTGCTTTGTCTTTCTGCAGGTGCGCTGTCAATGAGTTCCAGCTTGAAGCTGCTGCATGTGTGTGGGCTCCATGTTTTCTGCATGTGCTGCCGTGATTTTCTGCTGCATTGGCCTTGATTTTTCTGCTGCATGTGCCTTGGAATTCTTTATTTTCTGCATTAGGTGAGTGATGCTTTCGGTGCTTGACTTTTTCTGCATTATTTTTCTGCTGCACTGCTGAAATCTCGACCAACCATGAAAGGTTATCAGCCTCTAGAACTATTTGCTTCCTTACAGGTTACGATTCTCACATGCTGAAATTAACAGACCATTCTCATTCAAGCTTGTCAAGTCCTTCGAAATGGTATCTGGTTCCTTTTCTGCATGTTCATGATGCTTCAGGTTTTCATCACTGTTTTCATCCCTTCCATCACGTGAATGAAGGTTCCCTTCACCAGATTCTGGCGTAGATTGCCTTGTGTCTTTTGTTTTATTTTCCTCCAAGCTTATCGGGGACAAACTACCTCCTCTTGTTTCCAAAGCTGTTCAAGTACTGGTGCTATAGCTGCAAGCTGCTCTTTGATTGTCCCTGAAGCCTCCTCTTGAATCCCAACAAAACTTTTCTCTTCAAGAGCTGATAGAAGACTGGAAAGTTCAAGTTTGGCATCTGATAAGGCCTGAAGAAGCCGTGCCCTTGACTTAGCAGCCAGCTCAACCTTCCTCTTGTATACGTCCAAGCACTCCTGCTCTAACTGAAGAAGCATCTTGTCGCGTTCCTCATCACTTTCCCCAACCTCGTTCCATATTTCTTGCAGTTTCTGCAGTAAAGAACCACATGTTTCTCCAAGAAGGGGATTTTGAGCATCAGTCACCGCCATTCACGTCAACACTACAATCTAACCTTTATGACACGCAAGAAATTCTGATTTAGTGGACAAAAATAACATGCGGCCTGTCTACAGCAGTCATATAGATGAAAAACGAATCTGTAGAAATGCTCATGAATAAGAGTATTTAGAGAACTCTAGAATAATGGAGCTCAGAGGAATTCAGACCCACATCAAAATTTTGATCTCCAACTCACCCTATCCCATCCAGTCGTGCATAAAAAACATCAAATACCAGATACTACTTAAAACCATGAAGTGATCAATGGTGGATCCGAATAGGTGATTGCACACATTACAAAAAAATGAAACGAACTTGCTGAACTTTAGAAAGCATAACATCTCATTACTCTAAGAGAGAGAGAGAGAGTCTGTTGGGAGAGCGGGCCGGCGTTTTGGGGGGTGGGGGTGGTTCTCCACAAACCTTTGATGCGAGGTAAATGGCTCGTGTTCAATGAAAAACAACATTGGATCCATTTCAAGTATGAAAGGTTGCAGAATTTTTGTTTTCAGTATGGAGTGTTGTCACACAAAGGAAGGTCTTGCATGAGACAACATGCAAGAAACTATCCTTAATTTCTGCACCCAATTCCGTCTCCTTTTTACGTCCAACTAGCCCACCGAAAGCACCCCCAGACAACACGTGAAACTGCTTCTTGACTTTACGTAAAAGCTTCACCGTTTGATCTCGTGAATTTTATTTAAGCTGAAAATAAAGAAATAAAAATACACTCGAAATAAATTAAAAAGAAAATAGATTATTAAAAAAAATATTATATATGTGAGGAAGTATTGTCCAATTAAATCATAGTTATAAAATTAAGCATAAACATGATATTAATCAATTAAAAATCATAACTCGAATTTATGCTTATTAACTATTTTTTTCATTTAAAACCAATAAATAATGTCACGAAGCAATTGAAATACATTGGTTTTAAATAGCTAAAATATGCAATATCTCAGCTCAATCATTGGTGAAGAGAGATGGAGAGGATCCAGCTGAAAATGAAGTAGCAACTATGGCCAATGATGCTGGTGAGTGTTTGGGCATTTCTATTGTACTAGTTGGGATGAATGAGTCAGGGCCAGAAGGGGTTGTTGAAATGGCTAGAGATGAGGGGGAAGATCACATTGCTAACATGACGGGTCGTTGGAAGTGCAGAGCAAGGACAAAGGTTGTGTCATAGACACATGCTTAAACCTGCCCTTTGAAGAGAACAGTGGTTAGGGAGGGGGGAAGGGAGTATGAGGGTAATGCAGGAACCAAAAAAAAAATTAAAAATTAAAAAAGAGGGGGAGGGGTTGGTGATACCTTCTATAATTTGTATTGGAAATTGTTTGGCAAAGGCTGTTCAACAGGCGGCCGCCAAGGGCCATGAAAATACTTAGTTGGAACTGTCGAGTGCTTGGCAACCCTTGCACAGTTCAGTTCCTTTGCCAATTGGTAAAAGAGAAGAGGCCAGAGGGGGTGTTTATTATGGAGTCAAGATTAAAGCAGTGTAGAGTCTCTAAAATTCAGAGGAGGCTGGGTTTTGAGTGTTGTGTTGTAGTAGAGCCAATTGGTTTGAGTGGTGGTCTAATTTTACTATGGAAAAGGGAGGAGTTGGTTGAGTTAATCAACTACTCTCAGAGACATATAAGTGTTTGGGTGGATGAAGAAAATGGGGGGGGGGGGGGGGAAGGGAGATATGAGTTTTGACAAGTTTTCATGGGAATCCTGTTGTTCAAAAAAGAAAAGAGGGATGAGACTTGTTGAACTATCTTGAACCAAGGGAGGGGGTTGGTTGGTTTGTGGTGGGTGATTTCAATGAGATAGTGTACCAAGAAGAGAAAAAAGGATGGAGATTGAGAAGTGAAGAGCAAATGGATCTATTTCGATAGTCCTTAGAGAGAGTTAATCTTTTTGATCTAGGTTGGAGGGGTGATAGGTTTACTTGGTGGAATGGGCATGTGGATGAGACTTTTGTAAAGGAGAGGTTGGATCGAGGGGTAGCTAATCAACATCGGTTAGTTTTAAACTATGAGGTGAAGGTGGATGTTCTTCCTTCTATCTGTTCTGACCATAGTCCTCTTTTGATCAGTTCATACAGTGAGGATAAGGGGGTATGGACTGGGAGGTGTTACAATTTTAAATATGAATTGTGTTAGAATTTGGAGGAAGGGTCTCACAAGGTTATTGAGCAAGAATGGGGTAAAGCTAGTGGCTTTAAAAGCTGTCTGCAAGGGGCTATTCACTAGTTAACAAGCTGTAGAGGGGCTTTGAAGAGGTGGAGTAGAAAATGGACAAAGGAAAGGGGGAAGGTAATTGAGGAAAAAACTGAACAATTGAGGCTGTTGCAAGAACTGGGGGGGGGGTAGGAATAGTTTGAGGAAATCCAAATGAGAGAGTGAAGTGGAAAAATTGCTAGAACAAGAAAATCTAGTATGGAAGTAGAGGGAAAAAAAGCACTGGCTGTAACAAAGTGATAGGAATACGAAGTTCTTTCATGCCTGTGCAAATCAGAGGAAGAAGAGGAATCTCATCAGCAAAATAAAGGATGTAAAAGGGGTGGAGGTGACAAATTCAATTGCTATTGCAGAAATTTTGAGAAATTATCATGTAGATATTTACTCTTCATCTTGCCATTCGAATAATAAAATAGATGAATGTTTAAGCTGTGTGGAGAATATTGTTTATGAGGAAATGAAGCTGAGAATGGATAAGGTTTTTATTAAAGAGGAAGTGGAAAGGGCCTTAAAAGAGACGTCCCCTTTTAAATCACCAGGGCCTGACAGCTTTGGTGCTGGTCTTTACAAAAACTATTGGGCTGTAGTAGGGAAAAAAGTTAAGAAAGCTGTACTTGAAGTGTTGAATGGAGGTAAACTGGAGAGGTAGCTTAACCATACTTTCTTGGCCCTAATTCCTAAGATCAAAGTCCCTTTGTTAGTAAAGGATTATAGGCCTATAAGCCTTTGTAACGTGCTCTACAAATTGATCTCAAAGGTGATTGCAAGTAGGATTAAAGGAGTGCTACAATGTATTATTTCTGCCAACCAAAGTGCATTTATTCCTAGGTGACTCATATCAGACAATATTATGATTGCTTATGAGCTATTGCACTCCATGAAGTCTAAACAGAAAGGGAAGGTGGGGAGTATGGCCATTAAGTTAGACATGGCCAAAGCCTATGATAGGGTGAAATGGCCTTTCTTGGAGGCCATTTTGAGGATGATGAGTTTTGGGGTAAAGATTATAAGGCTAATCATGAATTCTATGGGCTCAATGTCTTACTCACTTTTACTGAATGGGAGGCTAGGTAAAATCATAAGACCTTTAAGAGGGCTAACACAAGGGGATCCTTTGTCCCCTTATTTGTTTATCATTTGTGCTGAAGGGTTGAGTCAACTGCTGAGAAAGGGTAAAATGAAGGTTGATATAAGGGGTATGGCAGTGGCTAGAGGGGGAACAAGAATTAATCATCTTATGTTTGCCAATGACTGCATAATCTTTAGTAGAGCAAAGGTTGAGGAATGGAGAAATATACAGGCCATCTTGAGCTGCTATGAAGAAACCTTGGGGCAAACTTTGAACAAGCAAAAAACCTCCCTTATGTTAGTTCAAATACCAGAGTTTTGGTAAGAGAGGGTATCAAAAGTGAGGCAAGTGCTGTTTTGTGTGATAATTTTGAGAGATATTTAGGTCTTCTTGTTGTGGTGGGGAGGGCTAAACATAATACTTTTCAAAGCATCAAGGAAAGGGTGTGGCAAAAAATTCAGAATTGGAAGACCAATTTCTTGTCTAGAGCAAGGAAGGAAGTGATGGTGAAGGCAGTCCTGCATGCCATCCCTACCTACACAATGAGTGTCTTCAAGTTGCCCAAAAAATTGTGAAGAGATTTACAGATCATCATCTTTAGATTCTGGTGGAAGAATACCAGGTCAGGCTCGGGTATCCATTGGAAGAAATGGGAGATGCTAGGTGTTTCAAAAACTGAGGGAGGTCTTGGTTTTAGAAGTATGGAGTGTTTCAATAGAGCCTTATTGGCAAAACAAAGGTGGGGGCTGATACAAGTTGGATTGATGAAGAGATAAAGGTATGGAAGGTAGATTTGATTGAAAATTTTTTTTTAACAAGGGTGAAGTTGATATGATTTGTGCTATCCCTATTAGTTATCATGGGACTATGATAGGATGTTTTGGGATCTCTCAAAGAAGGGTAAGTTTACTGTGAGGAGTGTTTACCATGCTGATTTACAATGGAAGAATGAGAGAAAAGGGAGTACATATGAGGAGAGGTGGTGGGCCGCAGATCAGTGGAAGAAGGTGTGGTCCTTGGAGGTCCCTAGGGGTTATAAGCATTTTGTATGGAATGCTTTAAGCAATGCCCTTACCAAGAGGTTAAACGTGTTCAAAAGAATGGTGATAGAGGATTCTTTGTGCCCTATTTGTAGAAGGGAAGAAGATGTACAACATGCCTTATGGTGCTGCATTGCGGCTGCTGATGTGTGGGCTGAAATGGGGAGTCCTCTAAGGAAGTGGTTGAACCAATCCATGACTTTGCTAGTTTGTGGAAGGAGTTGATTTCTAGGCTCCCTAAGGGGGACTTAGAAAGAGTTATGGCTATTATGAGGGGTATTTGGGGTAGGAGGAATTCTTTTGTTTCTGATGACAAGTTTGCTAGCCCTGGTCATGTGGTGGGAGTTGCTGTGGCAGGTTTAGAAGAGTACCAAGAGGCAAATGCTAAGATGGATGGAAGGCAATCGAGGTGTGAAGCGGGGAGGGAAAGAAGAAGATGGCAAAAACCTATGGGCGATACATGCAACCTAAACTTTGCTGCTATTGTCGACTTGAACAACAGAAGGATTGGTATAGGAATTATAGTTAAGGACTGTAATGGAGATGTTTTGGCTGCTATTTGTTCTAGGAAAGACCATGTGGTCTCTCCTTTTATTGCCGAGTGCCTTGCCTTGAAAAGGTCTATAGAGCTCTATTTAGAGATGGGTTTACAGGCTGTCATCTTGGAAGGGGATGCAAAAGGAGTAATAGAGGCAGTGCTCTCTAAGGAGTTGGATGAATCTGAACATGGCCAGCTGTAATACCCGAGTCTTACTACATAGGTCTTTACGTCATTTCATTTTATTAATTCTTTAAATTAATTATTTTAAAATAAAGATTGTTTTTATTATCTTATTATTTTATTATTTTATTTTTATGTGGGTTATTAAAATAAATTAAGTACATGATTTTTCAGGCCTTATAGTATTTTATCTTAAAGCCCTCAAATTTTATTAATTATGAAAGAGCCCAAATGATTCCCACCATTGGATTTGGTAGGTGAAGTAATTATCTTTCTATAATAAATCCTAGCCATCCATTTCACCAAGCTTCTTAAGTAAGCTTTGACTAAGTTTTAAAGTGATTCTCCTTACCCTTTCCGTTGATTACTTTAAGCAAAGAAGAATAAAGCTTCTTCATTCCTCCAAGTCTACACCTAAAGCAATCAAAGAAGGGAAAAAGACAAAAGACAAATCCTTCAAGTCTTCTCCTTATCCGTTGGTCATCCTTACAAGTTTGTGAGATAAGTTTTGACCAAGTGACAAATCCTTATCTCTTTCTTAAAACCGTTGGTCTACCTTCTAAGCTTGTGAGACAAGCTTGAAACCGTCAGCTACTTGAAGACTTATGGGATAAGTTTAATTAAATCAATTAAGTCCCTTTTCCCCTTCAAACCGTCGGTCTTGAGTGAGGGTAGGTAAGATAATTATTTTCTTTTATCCTTATCTAATCCATCTCTTTCTTCTAACTCCAAAAGAAGTTTGACTAAGTCTTAAGTCCTTATCCCCTCTTTAGTCCGTTGGTCACTATAAGAAAGAAAACTTTCTTCTTTTTCTTCCAAACCGATGCCTTCCCTTGTTCTTCCTCTCCAAAGCCAACGCCACTTCCCTCTTTTCTTCTCCTCTTCAAGAAATCAAACTCCTCTCATTTTTTTCAAGCTTTGGACCATCACTTTGCCTCTTGAAAGAAGCTAGAAACTTAAGGTAAAAATCCTATTTTAACTCCTTCGATTTTAATGTGATTTTGGAGGCTAACTAAATTGTTTAGCTTATGTTTTGATGTTGTGGTTTCGTATATACATATATATGCCCTGTTTTGAGTGACCGAATATGTATGGGCTGTTTTATTGTGGTGACTTTCATATATATATATATATATATATTTATGGACTGTTTTGAGTAACCAAATATATAAGGAGATTGTGTTGGTGTTGTGCTTTTATGTATATTTGAAATAAAAGAGGGTTTTTAATAAATGAACTTATTTAAAGTTTTAAATGATTCTTGGAATAAATTTGATATGAGTATTTGTGTAGAGTTTATTTTGAAAGTGGTGTTGTGTTTTCTTCCTTAGGAGGCTAGAAATATTAGATTATTTTGGCTATAGGTAATCTTATAAACTTACTTTAAAAGGGGTGTTAAATGATTTAATTATAAACTTTGAGGTTAAGGATTTGAACTACTTAATGGGCTATTCTACTTATTTCTATGTTATGCTTAACTAAATAATATGTGTTAACTTGGTTAAGTATTTTCTTATGTTATTATTGTAAAGGTTAGACGAGAGGTTAGTTAATTAAGATAACATTAAGGGTAGATAGGACGTTAGATTTTAATATCGTGGCTCTCTGTTTTAAAGGGAGGGCTAAAGAAATATTGTATAAGTATTAACACGCTTATGTTATTTATTGGAATAAGACTTACATTGATGATTGGAAGTATCGATGAGCATAGAGGTAAGTAGCTATGACCATGCTTCTTACACACAAAGCTCTCTTATGAAAGAATGTCTCTCTCTTTCTTCAAATGTTCTTATAAAGAAATTGTAGATGTATATACTATGTACAAGCCTTTCTTTCTTTTTTGAAATAAAAGATACGTTTCATTAAAATAGATGTTGAATACAAGGAGGGTAATCCTCCATAAAAACATGCTCCCCAGAGCATTTTAAAGCAAATTTCGCTAGAGCATGTGTTATTACATTGGTTGTCCTTGGTATGTGCTGGATAGACCACGACTGAACTTGTGATAGAAGAAGTTTAATGTCTCTAACCACCAAACCAGTAGGATTCCAGTTTTCCTCTTTACTCTGGACTGCCTGAACCACTGCACTGGAGTCTCCTTTTAGCATAATCTGCTGCAGTCCCAGTTCTAGACACAAAGAAGTTGCTCTGAGGGCTGCTACTGCTTCACCAAGTAGAGGATCAGGGCTTAAAGAGATGGAAGAGCACAAGGAAGCTATTATAAGACCATCCGAGTCTCTAATGATAACACCAGCTCCTATCTTGGAATTTTCTATGTCCACGGCTGCATCCCAATTGGCCTTGAAGGAATCTGGTGGGGGTGTAGTCCATTTAGTCCTATGTGCCACCTAAACTTTAGAAGATTTGCCCCCATTATCGAGCCATTGGCCAAATGCTATCAAATCTTGCTGGACCAGCTTGGATATCTGTTGAGGTGTGTGGAAAACCTATTTAAAAACCCAAGTATTCCTTCTGTGCCATATTGCCCTTGCTGTTACTGCTACTTCTCTGAGCTCTATGGGAGATAGCTGGATTCAGAGGGGCTTCAAAACCTCTACAAAAGAAACACGTTGAATATTGCGCTTTTGAACTCTTCTTGAGCTCATAGACCAAATGTCTTGCGCACTGAGCAAGTCCAAATAGCATGAGTGACTGTTTTAGGGAAGTTTGAACAGATTGGGCAGAGGGGAGTCTCTCCCACCTTCCTCTTGTATAGATTCAGATTCGTAGGTAGTGATTCCTTGGCTGCTCTCCACAGAAAAGACTTGTTTGCTTGTGGTATTGTCATTCCCCATACTTGCTTCCAAAAGCTCGGTAGATGGTTCTGAGTTGAAGCTTGCCCCTTCCCTTCTTCCATCATTGTGCCTTGTAAGTGATAGGCACTCCTTACTGAGAATTTCCCATTTCCTGAACATCTCCAAGTTAGTACATCATGGCTCCTACACGGACTGACTAGCATCCTACAGATTACACTGGCCTCAGAATCTATAAAGATGTTATTGATGAGGTTCAAGTCCCATTGCATGGTTTCAGGATTGATGAGTTCTGAAACAGTAGCCTCTGAGTTGAGAGTGTTTACAGTTGATTGCACTCTATATGTAGTGGGGCATGGGAGCCATTTGTCCTGCCAAATCTTGATATGTTGTCCATTCCCAACTTTCCAAACCAGACCTTCCATCAGAATAGGCCTTGCTGATAGGAAGCTTTTCCATACATATGAACCATTAGCTTTCCATATGGCTGAAAGGAAATCAGAGCCCGAGAAATACTTGGCCTTTAATACCTGTGCAGCAAGGGAAGCTGGGTTTTGGATGATCCTCCATCCTTGTTTATCCAACAAAGCTAAATTAAAGAACTCAAAATCTCTAAATCCCAAGCCCCCTTTTTCCTTGGGTTTTCCTAAGGACTGCCAGCTCAGCCAGTGAATTTTAAACTTGTTTTCTGCCTGGCCCCACCAGAAGGATTGCATCATCTTGTTAAGACTCCTAAGTATAGACTTAGGCAGTTGAAAAATGCCCATACTATACGTGGGGATCGACTGTAGGACAGATTTCATTAGTATTTCCTTTCCAGCATGGGATAATGGATTGGTTTTCCAATTTGCCATCTTAGATTTGATTCTGTCCAAGATAGAGCTGAAAGCTTTGATTCTTTTCCTTCCAATATATGATGGGAGTCCCAAGTATTTGTCAAAGGGACCATGGGCTCTAATCCCTGCTTGCTGCAGTATTGATTGTTGTACCTCTTTCTTGGTATTATTACTGAAGAAGATGGAAGTTTTATCAATGTTGAGTCTTTGTCCAGTAACTTGTTCATAGTTTCTGAGGATTTGTCATAGTATATTCCATTCTACTGGTTTGGCTCTGCAGAAAACTAAAATGTCATCAGCAAACAGTAGGTGATTCACCTTTATACCTCCTCGAGCTGCTGGAAAACCAGAAAAAAGACCCTGCCTCTTAGCACTATTTAGACTATGACTCAAGAACTCTGAGCATATGATAAAGAGGTAAGAGGAGAGGGGATCTCCCTGTCTGATTCCTTTGCTAGGATAGAAGGGTTTTTTAGCGTGGCCATTGATCAACAGAGAATAGCTTACAGTTGTTACACATTGCATCACCAAATCTACCCAACTAGCAACAAAGCCCATTCTGAGCATAATTTTATATAAGAACTCCCATTCCACTCGATCATAAGCCTTGCTCATATCAAGTTTTAAGGCCATGAAGCCATTGTTTTTCCCTTTGAGTCTAGTCTGCATAGAGTGTAAGAGCTCATAAGCAACCACTACATTATCAGAAATTAACCTCCCTGGGACAAATGCACTTTGAGAAGTTCAGATCAGGTTGGGTAAGATGATTTTGAGCCTGTTAGCTATCACTTTAGAGATGATTTTATACAAGACATTGCATAAATTGATAGGTCTGAAATCAACTATTGACTGAGGGGATTTTTTCTTGGGTAAAAGAGAGATGAAGGTATGATTGAGATCACTAAGGCCTTGTCTAGAGTTGAGAACTTCCAAGACAGCTTCAGTTACATTCTTTGCAATAGAGCACCAGTGTTGTTGATAGAAGACAGCTGGGAAGCCATCAGGCCCAGGTGATCCAAGGGGATTCATGCCCTTAATTGCTGCTACCACTTCTACTTCAGAGAAGGCCATAGTGAGAGAGGAGTTCATCTCCTCATTTACAAGAGGTTGGACAGACTGTAGTGCTGCATCAATATTTCTCGAATGAGAGGTGGAGAAGAGATCTTGGTAGTAATGCTGAAAAACTTTGGCTATTCCTTCTTGACAAGTTTCTGTAACACCTTCCTCACTTGTGACCAACTTAATGGTATTCACCTGTTTCCTCTGAGCAGCACACTTATGAAAATATTTGGTGTTTCTATCCCCTTCCCTAAGCCATCTTTGTTTGGCTCTTTGCCTCCACTTTAGTTCTTCTTCTTCTAAAAACTCATCGATTTCCTTATGTATTGTCCTTATCTGGCCATTGTTTTGGCCTGTATTAGAGTCTTGAAGTCTTCTAAGTTTTTCTCTTTTCTGGTCTAGCATTCTCTTCTGATTTCTGAAAGCCTGCTTACTCTAAGCCTTTAGTTTTTCTTTGCATGCTTCCAAACCTTCTCGGGTGCATTTAATCTTAGAGCCATTATAGTTCCTTCGATTCCATGTTTCTTGGATAAGCTCCATGCATCCCTCTCTTTTTCCCCAGGCCACTTCATATATGAAAATTCTCTGTTTGGGAGCTTCTATCTTCTCAGGGTCTATACACTTGATTAAGAGTGGGTTATGATCAGAGCACTGACCAGGCAAAACATAGGCTTGGTTGATTGCAAACATATTTGACCAGCCCTCATTAATCAGGCCCCTATCTAATCTGGACTTTGTAAGCTCAGCCCCATCCCTTCTGTTGCACCAGGTAAACTTTGAGCCTATGTATCCAATGTCATCTAGTCCACACTCCATTAAAGCCATTCTGAATTCTTCCATTTGATTGAAAGGGCGTATATTAGAACCAAATCGCTCATCTTGGTAAATGATTTCATTAAAATCTCCCATGCATAACCAAGGAGATTGGATTCTAGAAAGGATTAGTCTCAAAAGATCCCAACTTTCATTTCTTCTTGCTGTAATAGGATGGCCATAAAAGCCTGTAAAGATCCTTCTGTTTACCAAGTTATTAGGTTGGATCAACAGGGATATATGATGATGTGAGTAGGAATCTATCTCGGATTCCATCCCCTTATTCCATAACAAAGCCAACCCACCACTCCTTCCAAGACTATCAACTGAGAAGCTACATTCAAAATTTAGTTTATCTCTAATATTTTCAATCCTGTCTCTGCCACATTTGGTTTCACTTAGAAAAATTACCTCCGGGCTCTTTTCTTTCACCATGAGGTGAAGTTTACGAACTATCTGAGGGTTCCCAAGCCCTCGGCAGTTCCAAGCTAAGCAAATCATGGGGACTGGCAGGGCTGTATTCCAGCCTTTGCCATCTTCGCTTGTTTTGCTCTCTTTCTGGTCATGATAGGCTCATGCCACTCCAACCCTGGCCTTTTTTTCTTAAGGCCCTGGGATTCACCCATTATAGTGTCATTTATATCCTATGATCCAGGCGGGCCAAGTACTTCCTTATGTCCCATGTCTCTTGCCCTTCTCTTCCATGTTGGGCCTTTTGAGTGATAAGGAGTAACCAGCTTAATGGGAGAATTGTGGGAAGGAGAACTAACCTGGGGGCTATCCCTGATGGGACTAGCATTAGAGCAGTTTGTTTGAGACATACTTAAGCCTAGTGCAATATGGCCTTGGCTTGATAAAGCTGGTTCTTTTGACTGCTTTTCAACCACATGAGGGGAACCTAAGTTAGCACTACTAGCCTGGATAGAATTATCATATTGACCACCCTGTTTGTACTTGCTATCTATCTCGGGTAGAAGTCTAGTTAGCTGGCAGTTGTCAGAGCTCCCCATTTCTGCTTGCTCGAAAGGTTCTCCATCTTTCCCCTGTGTGATAGGTCCCGTCCCATCCAAGTCAGCCCTACTATCCCCTGACTTTTTTTGGCGCCAACTCCCTGAACTTTCAGATTCACCTCCCTTCTTGCCAAAGGAAGAGACATTTCTTGGTTGGGAATTTGCTCTGAGCCACGGTCCATACTATGGTTTCCAATCTTCTCGTCGTTTACCTCCCGATGGAGAGTTTGGACAGGAAGGGCCAACATGTTTGATTGTCCCACACTGGAAGCAGAAAGTTGGTAGCCTCTCGTACTTGAAGGGGATCCAGTACCTTTGTCCTCCCATGTTCATGAATCTGCCACATAGAAGTGGTTTAGAGATATCTAGTAAGACTCGGACCCTGAGAAAGCTTCCCCATGCCATTCCACTTGCATCCACATCCACTTCTTGAACAGTACCTACGGCTGATCCCAACCTCTCCCCCATGGTCTTGTTCATACCAGCAAAAGGTAGTTCATGAAGCTGTAATCAGAAAGGTTCAAACTTAAAGACGATATCCTTGGGTGCCAAACAACCTTCACAGTTGAATAAACACACTAAGGACCTATCGAAAGACCAGGGTCTTCCCGCTAGGACCTTGTCTTTCTTTATAGGATTTTGAAACTCAACGAGACTTCTGTCAAAGCCTAAGTCCTTGAACTGCACCTGACCTTCTACTTTCCACGCTTTGCTCATTGTGGATCGAAAAGCACCTCTATTGACCTCTTTATCTGCTACCACTAGAACAGCCAGACATTTTTTACTTTTCATGATGGATAACTAGATTTCCTCTTTCGGGACAAGTTCTTCTTGTTTCTCTTCCTCCGTGAGCTTTAACCCTTCATAGAGGTTTGACAATTCTTCTGCCATGCTGTAAAGCTGGTGCCAGTCACCACTACAAACCTGAACGAACTCTCCAAACAGAGTTCAAGAGGAGAACCTCTACGTTCTGAAGAACAAGAGAGAAAAGCCCCACCTTTCTAACCAAGAGAGGGGAATTTATAACCCAAAAGAATTTCCATGTACAAGCATTTCTTGGTAGCCCCTGTTAAGCACCCTATCGACTATGATTGTTTGTATGTGTATAAGGTAATGCATGCATGTACATGCTAAGTCATGAGATTTTCATGCATGCTCTCTCAAAGTATTAATACCCTACTTATATGTAAGCATGACATGAAATGTTCTTTTTTTCAAATTAAATGCATATGCATCGAACAAAGAAAAGATAATAGAAATGTTTAACTGCAAAGAAAGAAAAGAAATTAAAAAAATGTTAAGGTATGAAAATACATAATTGCATGAAAGATGATGTTTAAGCTCATTCTTTTAAATGATGTTTTTCTATGAATGATTTGTTAAATGAAAAGGACTGAAAAGTAAAGGACTAAATGAAAGAAAGGACTGAAAGGAAATGAATGTTTTAATGCATGAAACTACGTAATGGCCATGACTGATGAATGAATGATGGTACCAAAGAACTGGGCAGATTGCAATGCCGGGTAAGTAGTACTGGCGGTGCACCCAGTGCTACACCCTGACGGAAAGGGATTCCTAACCCGCAGCCACGGGCAAAATCAGGTCCAAAAGACCGCTAACCCTAACACACGGGGCGTAATAGTGTGTACTGGCCAAATGAAAGTGAAAGATGAAAGTAAAGGTATGCATGAAGGTATAGTGTATAAGCATGCATGAAAGTATGATTTAAACGCATGCATGAAAGTATGAAGTAATGTTTAAATGTATGTATGAAAGTATGATGTATAAGTATGCATGAAGGTAGGGTTTAAACGTATGCATGAAAGTATGAAGTACTGTTTAAACGTTATGCATGAAAGTATTGTTTAAATGTTATGCATGAAGGTACTGTTTAAATGTTTATGTATGCATGTTTTCAAAAGAAAAGAGTAGATGATTAGTAAGTTAACAGCATAGTGTAATGCTTACTGAGTATTAGACTCATTTTGTGTTTATGTTTTAAATGTCCAATTAATGACAAAAAGGCTAGGGAGCAGGGCATTACTGTAGGGGAAGAGACAGACGTTTAGTGTCTTCCCTATTGGTTCGACATGAATGACGGGTTATGGTTATGGATGTTATGTTTTTATGTTGGGATGAGTTCCTTGTCGGAACGTTTTGTCGGGTTTGACTTTAAACCATGTATCTTTTCGTATGGTTTAACCGTTATGGTGGGGTGACGGTAGACCCTTATATATTGACTTAGTGTCTTCTTGTACGTATGATAGAGATGGAGTCTCTTCCTAACTAGAACAATTATGTTTTTATGAAAGTATGATAGACTCTGAAAATCTGTTTATGGAGGAATGTTAAATATAATGTCTATCAGATGTTCCCTTTATTAAATTAGAAATTTAAAGTATACATGTGTCATGTTCATGCTGATCGCATATTACTACAACAACAACAACAACAACAACAACAACAAAAAGAAAGAAGGACAGGTATGTACGTAGCAATTCCACCCTACCCAGGGCAGGGGTTGTTACACCAGCTGATTGAGGATACAAAGAGGCTTTTCGCACAAAGATTACATTGGTCCTTGAGCTTTATACATAGGGAAGGAAATATAATTGCACATAATATTGCAAACATGTCTTTACATATAGTAGAAGAACTCTGATGGATAGAGGAAGTACTACAGGAAGTTTTACATTTTATTGTAGATGATAAAAGTTATACTAATTCGAATTTATAATGAGATGAGGTATTTTTGATTCAAAAAAAAAAAAAGTTCAATGTTGATATCAACTTAGAAGAGAGAGAAAAAATAAATAAAGAAAAAAAAAGACTAAATGAGATAATTATTATTGAATACAAATACAAGGAGCTGAGTTAGGTGTGTAAGAATTTTAGTCTAGATAAAAAAGATCTATTAGACCGATTGAGGGATTTATCAGTCTCGGTCGAAGAAAGTAGGGGGCGGAGTTTTCTCACCCAAGGCCTAAACGAGCTGACCAAATTGAATATATAAATATTTAAATAATTAGTAATATAATTTTTTTTATAATCCTTTTAAGTAGCTCTATAAATTGAAAGCAAGTTATTAGATAATTTTATTTTGGTATAATTATAAATAATTATGTAATCTTTTTCTGATCTAATAGTTTATGCTTAGATCATATAAAATATTTCAGCCTTGTTTGGATTGAGAAAGCCTCTCAACTCATCTAATCTAACCATTACAATTTTATCAAACTTTCAAACAAAATACAATAAATAATTTAACATTTTTAAGTCCCAAAATAAAAATTATATTAAAAAATTATATTCAAACAATGGAGTGTGGAAGTGCGTGCGCACATACCCCTGTTCAAGTGTGTGTGCACATGCAATATGTGTATAGTTATAACTGCAACAGAAAATAATAACACAGTCTAGACTAAGTACCATAAAATCTAAAATACAATCCAACAAAGAAGTTCTCAAAAGATTATTACAGTCATTCAATTGAAACAATAAAGTAAGAATCCAATTAGCTACAACGGGGATAAACCCCAGGTGGGAACACCACAATGAGATCTCACAATCTCAGCAAATAAATTCACAGATTAACCACCAAGAAATACAAACAATGGAAAAATAGACAACCACATGCACATGACAAGCATAAAGGTTATTCCCAAAATTTACATCTCCTTTACCCTTACCAGAAAATATTCAGACAACCTGTGATGCTCCCAGATGTAATATTCATAACATGCATCTAGCATTATGCAATATTCATGACATATAAGATGCAATATTCATAACATGCATCTAGCATTATGCAATATTCGCAGTGGATACTTTTGTTTTTTAGCAATACTATGCACCAAACTTATAATATCTCAAATAGTTAAACCGTAATCTAAGCATACTTAACAAAATAAACATCTACGATCTCAGTACGAGTCTCAGAAGACTGTAATCTCAAAAACATGGGAAGCCAGACTCCATATTTACATTACCAAAATACACTATTGAGGAAGTTCATCGAGTAACTCATGTAACTCGACTAACGAGGCAAGAATACTGTCCAAAAACTAACTAGGGAAGCTATAAGCTCTGCGTCGTGTCTGCGGCGTCTAGTCAACCTCCTTCAATCTATCAATGTCCGCTCCCTGCTCTGATCCTGACACATCGCCTACCATTCAAGGGGAATGGTAGTTGGGACTACTACGGTGAGATTTGAATACAAATCTCAGTAAGTTAACAGGAAACTCCCATACAGGTTAATTATGAATGCATGGCAGTAAAAGCTTGAATGCATAATTAAAGTCGTAAGTAAGCATAGCATAACTTGACATAACTGACATAACTTGAACTTAAACGTGAACTGAACTTGACTTAACATGACATGAACTTGAGTTTAAAACATAACATGGACTAGTAACATAACATGAACGTGAACTTGAAACATAACATGGACTTGAAACATAGCATGAACGTGAACATGCATAACAAAAATATGAACTTGAACTTAACATAAACCTGAGCATAACATGACATAAACGTGAACTTAAGACATAATGTNTATGAACTTGAACTTAACATAAACCTGAGCATAACATAACATAAACGTGAACTTAAGACATAATGCGAACGTGAACATAACATAACATGAACGTGAGCTTGAAAATAACATTTACGTGAACATAACATGACAGAATCGTGAACTTGAAACATAACGTAGACATGAACATAACATAACATGAACGTAAGTTTGAACATATCATAAACGTGAACATAACATGATATGAACATGAACTTGAAACTTAACGTGAACATGAACATAACATGTACGTGAGCATAACATAACATAACATGAACTTGATCTAAAACATGACTTAACATGCACTTGATTTGAAACTTGACTTAACATAAACTTGGAATTTTGCTTCTTTATTTAACATGAACTTGGACTTGAATTTTGACAATAAAAAATGATTCCGCCAATTATTTCGTCAAGAATAGTGAACAATCAGAATGATTCCGCCCAACATATTCCCATCAGAGATACTCAGACAATTAGAATGATTCCATCATGAGTATTTTAAAACACGTACCATAGCAATCAGAATGATTACACCAGGAGTACCTAGTAATACTCTGACAATCAGAATGATTCCATCACGAGTATCTTAAAACACGTACCCTAACAATCAGAATGATTACACCAGAAGTACCTAGTAATATTCTGATAATCAGAATGATTCCATCACGAGTATCTTAAAACACGTACCCTAGCAATCAGAATGATTACATCAGGAGTACCTAGTAATACTCTGACAATCAGAATGATTCCATCACGAGTATTTTAAATAAGATACCCTAACAATCAAAATGATTACGCTATGAGTATCTGCATAACTGAACTTGAACGACATTCTGACAATTGAAATGATTTCGCCAAAAGTACCTCGTGTGAATTACAAGTGGAGATGCTTGGACAATCATAATGATTACATCACGAGTATGCTAGACACAACTGACTTAAACGTAACTCGAAAGACATGACTTACTTGGGATGGAAACACTTCGTAACATGACCGAACATGTAACATATGCATACTTGACGTGACATACTTGCAACAATGAATATTATATGGTATGACATACATTTAACATATGGCATACTTAACTTGGCATACTTACCTCGATCGACGCGTTCTACTAGAATAAATCACGAAATACGAGAAACTGTAAGAGGTCATTCTAAAAGTTAGAAATTTAATAACTAACAATTAGAAACATAAAAACAAGCTGACTTAGAGTAAAATTACCATTTTTACCCTCTACATGTGGGAAAATGACCATTTTACCCCTAACTTAAGGATTTCACATCCTAACTCCAAAAATTTTTAAAATTTACATTCCTCATGCAAATTTTGTCCTAAACTCAAATATCAACTTAGAAAAATTTAAAACAAAACACAACTATAGAAAACACACTATGGCCGAAACATCCATAGGCCGTTTCTCTTAATTTTTGTTGCAATTCCTTCCAACTTCAAAACTCATGCTTAAACCAAAATTTTGCAACAAAGATCTTCCTATTCTAATNATTTTAAATAAGATACCCTAACAATCAAAATGATTACGCTATGAGTATCTACATAACTGAACTTGAACGGCATTCTGACAATTGAAATGATTTCGCCAAAAGTACCTCGTGTGAATTACAAGTGGAGATGCTCGGACAATCATAATGATTACATCACGAGTATGCTAGACACAACTGACTTAAACGTAACTCGAAAGACATGACTTACTTGGGATGGAAACACTTCGTAACATGACCGAACATGTAACATATGCATACTTGACGTGACATACTTGCAACAATGAATATTATATGGTATGACATACATTTAACATATGGCATACTTAACTTGGCATACTTACCTCGATCGACGCGTTCTACTAGAATAAATCACGAAATACGAGAAACTGTAAGAGGTCATTCTAAAAGTTAGAAATTTAATAACTAACAATTAGAAACATAAAAACAAGCTGACTTAGAGTAAAATTACCATTTTTACCCTCTACATGTGGGAAAATGACCATTTTACCCCTAACTTAAGGATTTCACATCCTAACTCCAAAAATTTTTAAAATTTACATTCCTCATGCAAATTTTGTCCTAAACTCAAATATCAACTTAGAAAAATTTAAAACAAAACACAACTATAGAAAACACACTATGGCCGAAACATCCATAGGCCGTTTCTCTTAATTTTTGTTGCAATTCCTTCCAACTTCAAAACTCATGCTTAAACCAAAATTTTGCAACAAAGATCTTCCTATTCTAATTTTACAACCATACTTAAAACATCCATTTAGAAAAAGCTAAAAATCAACACCAAAATGTTTTGTAAAAAGATCCAAACACTTAATCACAAGCTTTGACCCTAAATGAAAACATCTCTAAGAATTCTAAAAATCAAATCTTACTTCTAACATATTCATAACATAATTCTAAGATCAACCATGCTTTAAATCATCAAACTAAAGTCACCAAAATCACAAAATAACACTTGGAGTTTTTGGTTTTACACTTAGTCCAAAAACAGAAACTTTTTCCTCAGCTAGCTTTGATAAATCTCTTGATCAATGGCTTAAGAAGGTGAGATCTTCGAAATAAAGCATCACATGGTTTAATAATGTGTCTTAAATAGGATCCAACAATCAAACTTAAAATCACATGGCTAAAAATCAATAAAACATGGATCTAATCCAAAAACATCAAATCTTAGGCCTAACCGAAATTCTCTTGCATAGAAAAATCATATCTTTGAAAATAATACTAAATATCTTCAAAATAACATCCTAACATGAAAATAAGAGACTTATGATTATCATATAAAAATATCAAAACCTTTAGAGTAAGAACAAACCTTGAAATATTCAAACTTTCTCCAAATAAAAACTGTTTTGGCACTTCCAATTTTCAAGTTTCTAGATCTAAGAAAATCTATCATCAAAAGTTTTAGTCATGCAATAAAACTTCAATGAAAACTCTTAAACACATGCTAACAACACTCCATAAAATTTTTGGACCAAGATATGTCCATTAGCTTGGTCAAAAACTCCAAAACATAACATACTCTCCAGATTCACACCCAAAATGACCTTTCCATGGTTAAAAATACTTTTGACCTACCAAATGACCATGGAATGATATAAATAATTTATATGCGGAAACTAAACTCAAAGAGGAACAACTTTTATGAAAGAGTTATCGTGTGAAAATACATACAAGGGGCCGAAAATCTTCACGCAAAAAGACACAGAAAACTGCCCAAGAGAGTTCTTTTGGGTTTCTCTCTAAGAACGGGGTGAAGAAGTGATTAAAGTGAAAGAAGTGTGGCTTGCATGACTCTAGACTATTGTAATATTATAATATTATAGTATACTATAATTATATTCTATAATTATTATTACTACTATAATATACTATTATATTATAGTATATTATAATATCGACACAACTTTAGAAACTGAAAATGTAAATCAAGAAGATTATAGCATAATAGACATCGAAAGAAATTTACAAGATTGGACAATTCCTAATGTACCTAAAAATCAAATATATAAACAGTCAACTTTTTCCTCAAAATTATCATTTCTTACAAATTATACAATTAAAACAATAGAAAAAACTATTAAACTAAATAATGACTATGAATCATTACAATTATTAACAAAAGAAGCCATTAAACACTATAAGGAGCAGAAATATTCATTTATACATATTGGATTTGTACAAGTGGCTGTAAAACCACTTACTAGAAATGGACTAAATGTTTCGGTATTACTCTGTTTAAGAGATGGAAGACATTATAATTTTCATGGTTCATTACTTGGCATGGTTGAATCTAACCTATTTCAAGGTCCAGTATATTTTAATTCCTATCCTAATTATTCACTTTCATTATATGCTACTAATATTCTACATGCTTTAACACTAAATATTAAAACAAATGGCTATCATATGATGAAAGGATCACATCCTTTAACTGTAGTATATAGGATCCATTACAAATTAATGAAAACAACATTAGAGCCACAAGCTCTTATTACTAGCCTAAAAGGCTACACATTATTATTGCAATCTAGTACACGAAATTCTAGCATACAAATTCCTAAACAGATTCATTGGAATCAGATTATTCTTCCTAATGAATGACAATTAGAAAATATTATTTCATCACCAAAAGTAGAAAATAATTCTGTAAATGATTTAGAATATATAGATCAAAACCAGGATGGAACAGTCCAAGTTGTCTTTCAACCTTTTAGGAAATCATTTTCTCATTATTCTTCTCAGGCACCATCCAGCTACCATACACCAGGATCTACAATTAGTAGGAATAGGTCACATATATATATTCTGTAAATGATTTAGAATATATAGATCAAAAGTAGAATATTCTTTTCAGAAAAATCTTTTTCATAAGGTAATTCAACTATATGTTGTTTTCTACTCCAAAAAACATTAGGTAAATTAGAACATACTTCTTTTTCAATTATATTTTTAAAATTATTAATTTTTTGAATTAATAAAGGATCTTTTAATTGTTCTTCAATTCTTTTATATTTTAATTCTTGTTTTAAGAAATTTATTTGTTTTTCTTTCCTTTTGATCTTAACTTTTGTTAAAAAATTAATTTCTTTGGTTAATGAGGCTTCTTTTAAGGAATTAATTTCTCTTGAGACTGGAGGAAATAAAAATTTAAATTGAATTTCTTTTCCTAATACCTTAATGGAAATACCTTCTTCTGTTACAAAAAAATGGTAAAGTAGAGCAAGAAATGGGTTTTCTAATATTACTCTGGTATTGATATTTTTTACTAGAATAAATGTTGTTTTAAAACAAATTCCACCATTACACATATGTGCATTTGATAATTTATAATTTATATTTAATTTTGCTCCATTAGCTTGAGATAATGTCTCTTTTGTTTTTTCAAAATATTTAGAGGGTATTATTCTTTCTTGTATGCAGTTTAGATCTGCACCTATATCTAATAAAGCGATTGCAGAAAAAGAGAATTCTTCATTAATCGAAATAGTTACTTCAGTATACCATTTTTGAACATTCATCTTATTAAGTATATTTATAAAATTATCTGATTCTTCTTTAGTAATTTGTGTTGAGCTTTCTCCATGTTCTTGTTTAGGAGTGTCATTATTTTTATCTATTTTTAATAGTATTATTTTTTGTAATAATTGTTCATTAGAAACTTCAAGTTTAGCATTGGAAGCTTTCAAATTTCAAATTTCTTTCTTTATTTCATTAATTTCTTGTTGTAAGTCTTTTAAAGTAACATTTTGTTTATCTGATTGGAATTTATTTACTATTTCTAGAAAATCATATGATAAGGGGCTTGAATTAGGTTCATATGTTTTGGAGTTGGTAAAAGTATCTTTCAATTTTTCTAAATATTCTTTCCTTTCCTGTGGATTATTAATTTTATCTATTAATTATAATATAATATTTTCATGTGATGATAATACATTAATAGTTTTGTTATAGATACAATTAGTTTTATCTAGGCAATTACAAACATGAATCTCATCTTCTTCTGACTCGTTATCATCACTACAAAAAAAGGCTAAATTGGCGGCGTTTGTTTATGTGCCGGTAGATATATAAATTTACCGGCACTTAATTTTTCCGCCAGTAAATTATTGAGATTCCTGGCGTTTAAATTTTTATGTCAGTAATAATATATAGCGTTGGCGGCGTTGTTATAATATATAGTGATGATGCGCCGGGAAATTAGTAGTTTCCCAGCATTTATATTGTTACGCTGGTAATAATATATGTATTTTTTTGGCATTTAAACAAATGCCAATTATTTAATTATTATACGTCGTTATATTAACCGTGTTTGTCCGCGTTTCTAATATACCACCGGTAATAACATATAACATCAACGACGTTTCACAAAATGCTGACAATTGATAGAGTTTACGCCGGTAAAGTATTGAGTTTTTTGACATTTATATCGTTTGAACAAATGCCGGCCATTGATTAATTTTATGGCAGTAAATTATACTGACTCATTGTCTTTTTGTTTAAAAAATTTTAGATATGTGATTTGATCATAACAATGGGAATTGGTAAATTATAACTCCCTTACATGGTATGAATAATGTAACTGATAGATGGGCAAAAGAGGGGTTGTCGAAATCTTTTATATTTCAAAGACATTTGACACACGACGGAACTATTTTTGGAGTTATTGAAACCTTAGTTTGGCTGGAAACTGGTGGTGGGCCAAGTGGTAAATGGATAATGACGGAATTAGTGGGAAAGACATCTGATTCTATTGCATGTTGCATCATCTACCAGTCTGGTATATGTTCATTATGCGTTAGTTTCTAGAATTTTCTTTATATACAGGTTTCACTGGCCAATTAAAGGGCTAGTGGGATCATTATCTTATACAAAAACAAAGAATAAGAATATTAGGTGCTTATAAACATGATAAAAATATGCAAGAAATTAAGACAGAAGATGGTCAACCTATAGAGGATGCTGTTAATACTCTAATATTTATATTAACAAAGCATTTTGTAGGCGATCCTTTTCAATTTCAAGAAAGAACTAGTGATTTATTAATCAATTTAAGTTGCCCTCAATTATCCAATTTTAGATGGTATAAATATGTCTTTCTAACTAAAGTTATGATTAGAGAGGACTGTCAACAATCATACTGGAAGGAAAAGTTCATAGCCAGACTACCATATTATTTTACACAAAAGGTAGAAGAATCTTTAGAAAAATCAGATGGTACTATTGATTTTGTTAATCTTACATATGGAGACATAATATCTTCTATTAATCGAACTGGTTTGATTATGTGTAATGATTTGAGATTAAAAAAGCAAATGGAAAAAGAAAAGAATTTTGCTACAAATGAATTAGGTACCTTTTGTGAATAGTTTGGTTATTCTCCATTATTAGCTCATTCTACAAGACGTAGAAAGGGAAAAAGAATTTATAAAACTTATCCAACTAAGAATAGAAAATATAAAAAACTTTACAAAAAGCCAAAAGAAAAACAAGTATATAATAAACCAGTAAAGAATACAAAAAAATTTAATAAAAAGAAAAAACAAATTATCCGTTATAAATGTGGAAATGTTGGACATTATGCATCAAATTGTAAGGTTAAAAAAGAAATTAATGAATTAGATATACTTGAAGAATTAAAAGAAACATTACTAAATATTTTTATACAATCAAGTGAGGAAGATGAAATCTCTACAGAAGAAGATGAAATTTATCAATTAAGAGAATCAAATTTTTCAAAACAATCTTCTGACATTACAAAAAAAGGCTAAATTGGCGGCGTTTGTTTATGCGGCGGTATATATATAAATTTACCGGCGCTTAATTTTTCTGCCAGTAAATTATTGAGATTCCTGGCATTTAAATTTTTACGTCGGTAATAATATATAGTGTTGGCGGCATTTATAACAACGCCGCCAATATAGTGATGATGCGCCGGGAAATTAGTATTTCCCAGCATTTATATTGTTACGCCGGTAATAATATATATTTTTTTGGCGTTTAAACAAATGCCAATAATTTATTTATTATACGCCGTTATATTAACCGTGTTTGTCCGCGTTTCTAATATACTGCCGGTAATAACATATAACATCAATGACGTTTCACAAAATGCCGACAATTGATAGAGTTTACGCCGGTAAAGTATTGAGTTTTTCGACGTTTATATCGTTTAAACAAATGCTGGCCGTTGATTAATTTTATGCCGGTAAATTATACTGATTCATTGTCTCTTTGTTTAAAAAATTTTAGATATGTGTTTTGATCATAACAATGGAAATTGGTATATTATCACTCCCTTACATACAATGAATAATGGAATTGATAAACGGGCGAAAGGTGGGTTGTGGAAATCTTTTATATTTCAAAGACATTTGACACACGATGGAAGTATTTTTGGGGTTATTGAAACCTTAGTTTGGCAAGAAAATGGTGGTGGGCTAAGCGCTAAATGGATGATGACGGAATTAATGGAAAAGACATCTGATTCTATTGCAAGCTGTATCAAAAACCAATCTGGTATATGTTCATTATGCATTAGTTTCTGGAATTTTCTTTCTACACTACAAAAAAAGGCTAAATTGGCGGCCTTTGTTTATCCGCTGGTAGATATATAAATTTACCCGCGCTTAATTTTTCTGCCTGTAAATTATTGAGATTCCTGGCATTTAAATTTTTACGTCGGTAATAATATATAGCGTTTGCGGTGTTTATAACAACGCCGCCAATATAGTGATGATTCGACGGAAAATTTGTAGTTTCCTAGCATTTATATTGTTATGCCGGTAATAATATATGTTTTTAGTGGCGTTTAAACAAATGCCAATAATTTATTAATTATACACCATTATATTAACCGTGTTTGTCAGCGTTTCTAATATATCGTCAGTAATAACATATAACATCAATGGCGTTCCACAAAAAGCTGACAATTGATAGAGTTTACGCCGGTAAAGTATTGAGTTTTTCGACGTTTATATCGTTTAAACAAATACTGGCAATTGATTAATTTTATGCCAGTAAATTAGACTCTTTCATTGTTTTTTTGTTTAAAAAATTTTAGATATGTGTTTTGATCATAACAATGGGAATTGGTACATTATCACTCCCTTACATAGGATGAATAATGGAATTGATAGACGGGCAAAAGACGGGTTGTGGAAATCTTTTATATTTCAAAGACATTTCACACACGATGGAAGTATTTTTGGAGTTATTGAAACCTTAGTTTGGCAGGAAAATGGTGGTGGGCTAAGCGCTGAATGGATGATAACGGAATTAATGGAAAAGACATCTGATTCTATTGCAAGCTGTATCATCAACCAGTCTAGTATATGTTCATTATGCATTAGTTTCTAGAATTTTCTTTCCACACTACGAAAAAAGGCAAAATTGGCAGTCTTTCTTTATGCGCCGGTAGATATATAAATTTACCGGCGCTTAATTTTTCTGCCAGTGAATTATTGAGATTCCACGCGTTTAAATTTTTACGTCGATCTTAATATATAGCGTTGGTGGCGTTTATAACAACGCTACCAATATAGTGATGATGCGTCGGGAAATTAGTAGTTTCCCAGCATTTATATTGTTATGCCGGTAATAATATATATTTTTTGTGGCGTTTGAACAAATGCCAAAAATTTATTAATTGTACGCCGTTATATTAGCTGTGTTTGTCGGAGTTTCTAATATACCGCCGGTAATAACATATAACATCAACGGCGTTTCACAAAATGCTGACAATTGATAGAGTTTACACCGTTAAAGTATTGAGTTTTTCGACGTTTATATCATTTAAACAAATGCCGGCCATTGATTAATTTTATGCCGGTAAATTGTATTGATTCATTGTCTTTTTGTTTAAAAAATTTTAGATATGTGTTTTGATCATAACAATAGGAATTGGTACATTATCACTCCCTTACATAGGATGAATAATGGAATTGATAAACAGGCAAAAGATAGTTTGTGGAAATCTTTTATATTTCAAAAACATTTGACATACAACGGAAGTATTTTTGGAGTTATTGAAACATTAGTTTGGCTGGAAAATAGTGGTGGGCCAAGCAGTAAATGGATGATGACGGAATTAATGGAAAAGACATCTGATTCTATTGCATGCTGCATCATCTACCAGTCTGGTATATGTTCATTGTGCAATAGTTTCTAGAATTTTCTTTCTACACTACAAAAAAAAGGCTAAATTCGCGGCGTTTGTTTATGCGGCGGTAGGTACATAAATTTACCCGCGCTTAATTTTTCCTCCAGTAAATTATTGAGATTCCTAGCTTTTAAATTTTTACATCGGGGTTAATATATAGCGTTGGCAGTGTTTATAACAACACCGCCAATATAGTGATGTTACGTCGGGAAATTAGTAGTTTCCCAGCATTTATATTGTTATCCCGGTAATAATATATATTTTTTGTGGCGTTTGAACAAATGCCAAAAATTTATTAATTATACGCCATTGTATTAACCTTGTTTGTCCTCGTTTCTAATATACCGCCGGAAATAACATATAACATCAACGACGTTTCACAAAATGCCGACAATTGATAGAGTTTACGCCGGTAAGGTATTGAGTTTTTCGACGTTTATATCGTTTAAACAAATGCTGGCCTTTGATTAATTTTATGCCGGTAAATTATACGGATTCATTGTCTCTTTGTTTAAAAAATTTTAGATATGTGTTTTGATCATAACAATGAAAATTGGTATATTATCACTCCCGTACATACAATGAATAATGGAATTGATAGACGGGCGAAAGGTGGGTTGTGGAAATCTTTTATATTTCAAAGACATTTGACACACGATGGAAGTATTTTTGGGGTTATTGAAACCTTAGTTTGGCAGGAAAATGGTGGTGGGCTAAGCGCTAAATGGATGATGACGGAATTAATGGAAAAGACATCTGATTCTATTGCAAGCCGTATCAAAAACCAATATGGTATATGTTCATTATGCATTAGTTTCTGGAATTTTCTTTCCACGCTACGAAAAAAAGCATAATTGGCGATGTTTGTTTATGCGCCGGTAGATATATAAATTTACCGGCGCTTAATTTTTCTGCCAGTGAATTATTGAGATTCCTGGCGTTTAAATTTTTACGTCGGTATTAATATATAGCGTTGGCAGCGTTTATAACAACGCTACCAATATAGTGATGATGCGTCGGGAAATTAGTAGTTTCCCAGCATTTATATTGTTATGTCGGTAATGATATATATTTTTTGCGGCATTCAAACAAATACCAACAATTTATTAATTGTACGCCGTTATATTAGCTGTGTTTGTCGTCGTTTCTATTATACCGCCCGTAATAACATATAACATCAACGACGTTTCACAAAATGCCGACAATTGATAGAGTTTACGCCGTTAAAGTATTGAGTTTTTCGACGTTTATATCGTTTAAACAAATGCTGGCCGTTGATTAATTTTATGCCGGTAAATTATACTGATTCATTGTCTCTTTGTTTAAAAAATTTTAGATATGTGTTTTGATCATAACAATGGAAATTGGTACATTATCACCCCCTTACATACAATGAATAATGGAATTGAGAGACGGGCGAAAGGTTTGTTTTGGAAATCTTTTATATTTCAAAGACATTTGACACACGATGGAAGTATTTTTGGGGTTATTGAAACCTTAGTTTGGCAGGAACATGGTGGTGGGCTAAGCGCTAAATGGATGATGACGAAATTAATGGAAAAGACATCTGATTCTATTGCAAGCTGTATCAAAAACCAATCTGGTATATGTTCATTATGCATTAGTTTCTGGAATTTTCTTTCTACACAACAAAAAAAGGCTAAATTGGCGGCCTTTGTTTATGCGCTGGTAGATATATAAATTTACCCGTGCTTAATTTTTCTGCCTTTAAATTATTGAGATTCCTGGCATTTAAATTTTTACGTCGGTAATAATATATAGCGTTTGCAGTGTTTATAACAACGCCGCCAATATAACGATGAGTCGACGGAAAATTTGTAGTTTCCCAGCATTTATATTGATATGCCGGTACTAATATATGTTTTTAGTGGCGTTTAAACAAATGCCAATAATTTATTAATTATACACCGTTATATTAACCGTGTTTGTCAGCGTTTCTAATATATCGTCAGTAATAACATATAACATCAATGGCGTTCCACAAAAGGCTGACAATTGATAGAGTTTACGCCGGTAAAGTATTGAGTTTTTCGACGTTTATATCGTTTAAACAAATGCTGGCAATTGATTAATTTTATGCCAGTAAATTAGACTCCTTCATTGTCTTTTTGTTTTAAAAATTTTAGATATGTGTTTTGATCATAACAATGGGAATTGGTACATTATCCCTCCCTTACATAGGATGAATAATGGAATTGATAGACGGGCAAAAGGCGGGTTGTGGAAATCTTTTATATTTCAAAGACATTTCACACACGATGGAAGTATTTTTGGAGTTATTGAAACCTTAGTTTGGCAGGAAAATGGTGGTGGGCTAAGCGCTAAATGGATGATAACGGAATTAAGGGAAAAGACATCTGATTCTATTTCAAGCTGTATCATCGACCAGTCTGGTATATGTTCATTATGCATTAGTTTCTAGAATTTTCTTTCCACACTACGAAAAAAAGCAAAATTGGCGGTCTTTCTTTATGCGCCGGTAGATATATAAATTTACCGGCGCTTAATTTTTCTGCCAGTGAATTTTTGAGATTCCACGCGTTTAAATTTTTACGTCGGTATTAATATATAGTGTTGGTGGCGTTTATAATAACGCTGCCAATATAGTGATGATGCGTCGGGAAATTATTAGTTTCCCAGCATTTATATTGTTATGCCGGTAATAATATATATTTTTTGTGGCGTTTGAACAAATGCCAAAAATTTATTAATTGTACGCCGTTATATTAGCTGTGTTTGTCGGAGTTTCTAATATACCGCCGGTAATAACATATAACATCAACGGCGTTTCACAAAATGCTGACAATTGATAGAGTTTACACCGTTAAAGTATTGAGTTTTTCGACGTTTATATCATTTAAACAAATGCCGGCCATTGATTAATTTTATGCCGGTAAATTGTATTGATTCATTGTCTTTTTGTTTAAAAAATTTTAGATATGTGTTTTGATCATAACAATAGGAATTGGTACATTATCACTCCCTTACATAGGATGAATAATGGAATTGATAAACAGGCAAAAGATAGTTTGTGGAAATCTTTTATATTTCAAAAACATTTGACATACGACAGAAGTATTTTTGGAGTTATTGAAACATTAGTTTGGCTGGAAAATAGTGGTGGGCCAAGCAGTAAATGGATGATGACGGAATTAATGGAAAAGACATCTGATTCTATTGCATGCTGCATCATCTACCAGTTTGGTATATGTTCATTGTGCAATAGTTTCTAGAATTTTCTTTCTACACTACAAAAAAAAGGCTAAATTCGCGGCGTTTGTTTATGCGGCGGTAGGTACATAAATTTACCCGCGCTTAATTTTTCCTCCAGTAAATTATTGAGATTCCTAGCTTTTAAATTTTTACATCGGGGTTAATATATAGCGTTGGCAGTGTTTATAACAACACCGCCAATATAGTGATGTTACGTCGGGAAATTAGTAGTTTCCCAGCATTTATATTGTTATCCCGGTAATAATATATATTTTTTGTGGCGTTTGAACAAATGCCAAAAATTTATTAATTATACGCCATTGTATTAACCTTGTTTGTCCTCGTTTCTAATATACCGCCGGAAATAACATATAACATCAACGACGTTTCACAAAATGCCGACAATTGATAGAGTTTACGCCGGTAAGGTATTGAGTTTTTCGACGTTTATATCGTTTAAACAAATGCTGGCCTTTGATTAATTTTATGCCGGTAAATTATACGGATTCATTGTCTCTTTGTTTAAAAAATTTTAGATATGTGTTTTGATCATAACAATGAAAATTGGTATATTATCACTCCCGTACATACAATGAATAATGGAATTGATAGACGGGCGAAAGGTGGGTTGTGGAAATCTTTTATATTTCAAAGACATTTGACACACGATGGAAGTATTTTTGGGGTTATTGAAACCTTAGTTTGGCAGGAAAATGGTGGTGGGCTAAGCGCTAAATGGATGATGACGGAATTAATGGAAAAGACATCTGATTCTATTGCAAGCCGTATCAAAAACCAATATGGTATATGTTCATTATGCATTAGTTTCTGGAATTTTCTTTCCACGCTACGAAAAAAAGCATAATTGGCGATGTTTGTTTATGCGCCGGTAGATATATAAATTTACCGGCGCTTAATTTTTCTGCCAGTGAATTATTGAGATTCCTGGCGTTTAAATTTTTACGTCGGTATTAATATATAGCGTTGGCAGCGTTTATAACAACGCTGCCAATATAGTGATGATGCGTCGGGAAATTAGTAGTTTCCCAGCATTTATATTGTTATGTCGGTAATGATATATATTTTTTGCGGCATTCAAACAAATACCAACAATTTATTAATTGTACGCCGTTATATTAGCTGTGTTTGTCGTCGTTTCTATTATACCGCCCGTAATAACATATAACATCAACGACGTTTCACAAAATGCCGACAATTGATAGAGTTTACGCCGTTAAAGTATTGAGTTTTTCGACGTTTATATCGTTTAAACAAATGCTGGCCGTTGATTAATTTTATGCCGGTAAATTATACTGATTCATTGTCTCTTTGTTTAAAAAATTTTAGATATGTGTTTTGATCATAACAATGGAAATTGGTACATTATCACCCCCTTACATACAATGAATAATGGAATTGAGAGACGGGCGAAAGGTTTGTTTTGGAAATCTTTTATATTTCAAAGACATTTGACACACGATGGAAGTATTTTTGGGGTTATTGAAACCTTAGTTTGGCAGGAACATGGTGGTGGGCTAAGCGCTAAATGGATGATGACGAAATTAATGGAAAAGACATCTGATTCTATTGCAAGCTGTATCAAAAACCAATCTGGTATATGTTCATTATGCATTAGTTTCTGGAATTTTCTTTCTACACAACAAAAAAAGGCTAAATTGGCGGCCTTTGTTTATGCGCTGGTAGATATATAAATTTACCCGTGCTTAATTTTTCTGCCTTTAAATTATTGAGATTCCTGGCATTTAAATTTTTACGTCGGTAATAATATATAGCGTTTGCAGTGTTTATAACAACGCCGCCAATATAACGATGAGTCGACGGAAAATTTGTAGTTTCCCAGCATTTATATTGATATGCCGGTACTAATATATGTTTTTAGTGGCGTTTAAACAAATGCCAATAATTTATTAATTATACACCGTTATATTAACCGTGTTTGTCAGCGTTTCTAATATATCGTCAGTAATAACATATAACATCAATGGCGTTCCACAAAAGGCTGACAATTGATAGAGTTTACGCCGGTAAAGTATTGAGTTTTTCGACGTTTATATCGTTTAAACAAATGCTGGCAATTGATTAATTTTATGCCAGTAAATTAGACTCCTTCATTGTCTTTTTGTTTTAAAAATTTTAGATATGTGTTTTGATCATAACAATGGGAATTGGTACATTATCCCTCCCTTACATAGGATGAATAATGGAATTGATAGACGGGCAAAAGGCGGGTTGTGGAAATCTTTTATATTTCAAAGACATTTCACACACGATGGAAGTATTTTTGGAGTTATTGAAACCTTAGTTTGGCAGGAAAATGGTGGTGGGCTAAGCGCTAAATGGATGATAACGGAATTAAGGGAAAAGACATCTGATTCTATTTCAAGCTGTATCATCGACCAGTCTGGTATATGTTCATTATGCATTAGTTTCTAGAATTTTCTTTCCACACTACGAAAAAAAGCAAAATTGGCGGTCTTTCTTTATGCGCCGGTAGATATATAAATTTACCGGCGCTTAATTTTTCTGCCAGTGAATTTTTGAGATTCCACGCGTTTAAATTTTTACGTCGGTATTAATATATAGTGTTGGTGGCGTTTATAATAACGCTGCCAATATAGTGATGATGCGTCGGGAAATTATTAGTTTCCCAGCATTTATATTGTTATGCCGGTAATAATATATATTTTTTGTGGCGTTTGAACAAATGCCAAAAATTTATTAATTGTACGCCGTTATATTAGCTGTGTTTGTCGGAGTTTCTAATATACCGCCGGTAATAACATATAACATCAACGGCGTTTCACAAAATGCTGACAATTGATAGAGTTTACACCGTTAAAGTATTGAGTTTTTCGACGTTTATATCATTTAAACAAATGCCGGCCATTGATTAATTTTATGCCGGTAAATTGTATTGATTCATTGTCTTTTTGTTTAAAAAATTTTAGATATGTGTTTTGATCATAACAATAGGAATTGGTACATTATCACTCCCTTACATAGGATGAATAATGGAATTGATAAACAGGCAAAAGATAGTTTGTGGAAATCTTTTATATTTCAAAAACATTTGACATACGACAGAAGTATTTTTGGAGTTATTGAAACATTAGTTTGGCTGGAAAATAGTGGTGGGCCAAGCAGTAAATGGATGATGACGGAATTAATGGAAAAGACATCTGATTCTATTGCATGCTGCATCATCTACCAGTTTGGTATATGTTCATTGTGCAATAGTTTCTAGAATTTTCTTTCTACACTACAAAAAAAAGGCTAAATTCGCGGCGTTTGTTTATGCGGCGGTAGGTACATAAATTTACCCGCGCTTAATTTTTCCTCCAGTAAATTATTGAGATTCCTAGCTTTTAAATTTTTACATCGGGGTTAATATATAGCGTTGGCAGTGTTTATAACAACACCGCCAATATAGTGATGTTACGTCGGGAAATTAGTAGTTTCCCAGCATTTATATTGTTATCCCGGTAATAATATATATTTTTTGTGGCGTTTGAACAAATGCCAAAAATTTATTAATTATACGCCATTGTATTAACCTTGTTTGTCCTCGTTTCTAATATACCGCCGGAAATAACATATAACATCAACGACGTTTCACAAAATGCCGACAATTGATAGAGTTTACGCCGGTAAGGTATTGAGTTTTTCGACGTTTATATCGTTTAAACAAATGCTGGCCTTTGATTAATTTTATGCCGGTAAATTATACGGATTCATTGTCTCTTTGTTTAAAAAATTTTAGATATGTGTTTTGATCATAACAATGAAAATTGGTATATTATCACTCCCGTACATACAATGAATAATGGAATTGATAGACGGGCGAAAGGTGGGTTGTGGAAATCTTTTATATTTCAAAGACATTTGACACACGATGGAAGTATTTTTGGGGTTATTGAAACCTTAGTTTGGCAGGAAAATGGTGGTGGGCTAAGCGCTAAATGGATGATGACGGAATTAATGGAAAAGACATCTGATTCTATTGCATGCTGCATCATCTACCAGTCTGGTATATGTTCATTATGCAATAGTTTCTAGAATTTTCCTTCTACACTACAGAAAAAAGGCTAAATTGGCGGCGTTTGTTAATGCGGCGGTAGGTACATAAATTTACCCACGCTTAATTTTTCCTCCAGTAACTTATTGAGATTCCTAGCTTTTAAATTTTTACATCGGGGTTAATATATAGCGTTGGCAGTGTTTATAACAACACCGCCAATATAGTGATGTTACGACGGGAAATTAGTAGTTTCCCAGCATTTATATTGTTATGCCGGTAATAATATATATTTTTTGTGGCGTTTGAACAAATGCCAAAAATTTATTAATTATACGCCATTATATTAACCGTGTTTGTCCTCGTTTCTAATATACCGCCGGAAATAACATATAACATCAACGACGTTTCACAAAATGCCGACAATTGATAGAGTTTACGCCGGTAAAGTGTTGAGTTTTTCGACGTTTATATCGTTTAAACAAATGCTGGCCGTTGATTAATTTTATGTCGGTAAATTATACTGATTCATTGTCTCTTTGTTTAAAAAATTTTAGATATGTGTTTTGATCGTAACAATGGAAATTGGTACATTATCACTCCCGTACATACAATGAATAATGGAATTGATAGACGGGCGAAAGGTGGGTTGTGGAAATCTTTTATATTTCAAAGACATTTGACACACGATGGAAGTATTTTTGGGGTTATTGAAACCTTAGTTTGGCAGGAAAAAGGTGGTGGGCTAAGCGCTAAATGGATGATGACGGAATTAATAGAAAAGACATCTGATTCTATTGCAAGCCGTATCAAAAACCAATCTGGTATATGTTCATTATGCATTAGTTTCTGGAATTTTCTTTCCACGCTACGAAAAAAAGCATAATTGGCGGTGTTTGTTTATGCGCCGGTAGATATATGAATTTACCGGCGCTTAATTTTTCTGCCAGTGAATTATTGAGATTCCTGGCGTTTAAATTTTTACGTCGGTATTAATATATAGCGTTGGCGGCGTTTATAACAACGCTGCCAATATAGTGATGATGCGTCGGGAAATTAGTAGTTTCCCAGCATTTATATTGTTATGCCGGTAATGATATATATTTTTTGCGGCGTTCAAACAAACACCAACAATTTATTAATTGTACGCCGCTATATTAGCTGTGTTTGTCGGCGTTTCTATTATACCGCTGGTAATAACATATAACATCAACGACGTTTCACAAAATGCCGACAATTGATAGAGTTTACGCCGTTAAAGTATTGAGTTTTTCGACGTTTATATCGTCTAAACAAATGCTGGCCGTTGATTAATTTTATGCCGGTAAATTATACTGATTCATTGTCTCTTTGTTTAAAAAATTTTAGATATGTGTTTTGATCATAACAATGGAAATTGGTACATTATCACTCCCGTACATACAATGAATAATGGAATTGATAGACGGGCGAAAGGTGGGTTGTGGAAATCTTTTATATTTCAAAGACATTTGACACACGATGGAAGTATTTTTGGGGTTATTGAAACCTTAGTTTGGCAGGAAAATGGTGGTGGGCTTAGCGCTAAATGGATGATGACGAAATTAATGGAAAAGAAATCTGATTCTATTGCAAGCCGTATCAAAAACCAATCTGGTATATGTTCATTATGCTTTAGTTTCTGGAATTTTCTATCCACGCTATGAAAAAAAGCATAATTGGCGGTGTTTGTTTTTGCGCCGGTAGATATATAAATTTACCGGCGCTTAATTTTTCTGCCAGTGAATTATTGAGATTCCTGGCGTTTAAATTTTTACGTCGGTATTAATATATAGCGTTGGCGGCGTTTCTAACAACGCTGCCAATATAGTGATGATGCGTCGGGAAATTAGTAGTTTCCCAGCATTTATATTGTTATGCCGGTAATGATATATATTTTTTGCGGCGTTCAAACAAACACCAACAATTTATTAATTTTAGATATGTGTTTTGATCATAACAATGGAAATTGGTACATTATCACTCCCGTACATACAATGAATAATGGAATTGATAGACGGGCGAAAGGTGGGTTGTGGAAATCTTTTATATTTCAAAGACATTTGACACACGATGGAAGTATTTTTGGGGTTATTGAAACCTTAGTTTGGCAGGAAAATGGTGGTGGGCTAAGCGCTAAATGGATGATAACGGAATTAATGGAAAAGACATCTGATTCTATTGCAAGCTGTATCATCAACCAGTCTGGTATATGTTCATTATGCATTAGTTTCTAGAATTTTCTTTCCACACTACGAAAAAAAGCAAAATTGGCGGTCTTTCTTTATGCGCCGGTAGATATATAAATTTACTGGCGCTTAATTTTTCTGCCAGTGAATAATTGAGATTCCTCGCGTTTAAATTTTTGCGTCGGTATTAATATATAGCGTTGGTGGCGTTTATAACAACGCTGCCAATATAGTGATGATGCGTCGGGAAATTAGTAGTTTCCTAGCATTCACATTGTTATGCCGGTAATAATATATATTTTTTGTGGCATTTGAACAAATGCTCAAAATTTATTAATTGTACGCTGTTATATTAGCTGTGTTTGTCGGCGTTTCTAATATACCGCCGGTAATAACATATAACATCAACGGCGTTTCATAAAATGCCGACAATTGATAGAGTTTACACCATTAAAGTATTGAGTTTTTCGACGTTTATATCGTTTAAACAAATGCCGGCCATTGATTAATTTTATGCCGGTAAATTATATTGATTCATTGTCTTTTTGTTTAAAAAATTTTAGATATGTGTTTTGATCATAACAATAGGAATTGGTACATTATCACTCCCTTACATAGGATGAATAATGGAATTGATAAACAGGCAAAAGATAGTTTGTGGAAATCTTTTATATTTCAAAAACATTTGACATATGACGGAAGTATTTTTGGAGTTATTGAAACATTAGTTTGGCTGGAAAATAGTGGTGGGCCAAGTAGTAAATGGATGATGACGGAATTAATGGACAAGACATCTGATTCTATTGCATGCTGCATCATCTACCAGTCTGGTATATGTTCATTATGCAATAGTTTCAAGAATTTTCATTCTACACTACAAAAAAAGGCTACATTGGCGGCATTTGTTTATGCGGCGGTAGGTACATAAATTTACCCGCGCTTAATTTTTCCTCTAGTAAATTATTGAGATTCCTAGCTTTTAAATTTTTACATCGGGGTTAATAAATAGCGTTGGCAGTGTATATAACAACACCGCCAATATAGTGATGTTACGACGGGAAATTAGTAGTTTCCCAGCATTTATATTGTTATGCCGGTAATAATATATATTTTTTGTGGCGTTTGAACAAATGCCAAAAATTTATTAATTATACGCCATTATATTAACCGTGTTTGTCCTCATTTCTAATATACCGCCGGAAATAACATATAACATCAACGACGTTTCACAAAATGCCGACAATTGATAGAGTTTACGCCAGTAAAGTATTGAGTTTTTCGACGTTTATATCGTTTAAACAAATGCTGGCCGTTGATTAATTTTATGCCGGTAAATTATACTGATTCATTGTCTCTTTGTTTAAAAAATTTTAGATATGTGTTTTGATCATAACAATGGAAATTGGTACATTATCACTCCCGTACATACAATGAATAATGGAATTGATCGACGGGCGAAAGGTGGGTTGTGGAAATCTTTTATATTTCAAAGACATTTGACACACGATGGAAGTATTTTTGGGGTTATTGAAACCTTAGTTTGGTAGGAAAATGGTGGTGGGCTAAGCGCTAAATGGATGATGACGGAATTAATGGAAAAGACATCTGATTCTATTGCAAGCCGTATCAAAAACCAATATGGTATATGTTCATTATGCATTAGCTTTTGGAATTTTCTTTCCACGCTACGAAAAAAAGCATAATTGGCGATGTTTGTTTATGCGCCGGTAGATATATAAATTTACCGGCGCTTAATTTTTCTGCCAGTGAATTATTGAGATTCCTGGCGTTTAAATTTTTACGTCGGTATTAATATATAGCGTTGGCGGCGTTTATAACAACGCTGCCAAAATAGTGATGATGCGTCGGGAAATTAGTAGTTTCCCAGCATTTATATTGTATGCCGGTAATGATATATATTTTTTGCGGCATTCAAACAAACACCAACAATTTATTAATTGTACGCCGTTATATTAGCTGTGTTTGTCGGCGTTTCTATTATACCGCCGGTAATAACATATAACATCAACGACGTTTCACAAAATGCCGACAATTGATAGAGTTTACGCCGTTAAAGTGTTGAGTTTTTCGACGTTTATATCGTTTAAACAAATGCTGGCCGTTGATTAATTTTATGCCGGTAAATTATACTGATTCATTGTCTCTTTGTTTAAAAAATTTTAGATATGTGTTTTGATCATAACAATGGAAATTGGTACATTATCACTCCCTTACATACAATGAATAATGGAATTGAGACACGGGCGAAAGGTGGGTTTTGGAAATCTTTTATATTTCAAAGACATTAGACACACGATGGAAGTATTTTTGGGGTTATTGAAACCTTAGTTTGGCAGGAAAATGGTGGTGGGCTAGGCGCTAAATGGATGATGACGGAATTAATGGAAAAGACATCTGATTCTATTGCAAGCTGTATCAAAAACCAATCTGGTATATGTTCATTATGCATTAGTTTCTGGAATTTTCTTTCTACACTACAAAAAATGGCTAAATTGGCGGCCTTTGTTTATGCGCTGGTAGATATATAAATTTACCCGCGCTTAATTTTTCTACCTGTAAATTATTGAGATTCCTGGCATTTAAATTTTTACGTCGGTAATAATATATTGCGTTTGCGGTGTTTATAACAACGCCGCCAATATAGTGATGAGTCGACGGAAAATTTGTACTTTCCCAGCATTTATATTGTTATGCCGGTAATAATATATGTTTTTAGTGGCGTTTAAACAAATGCCAATAATTTATTAATTATACATCCTTATATTAACCGTGTTTGTCAGTGTTTCTAATATATCGTCAGTAATAACATATAACATCAATGGCGTTCCACAAAAGGCTGACAATTGATAGAGTTTACGCCGGTAAAGTATTGAGTTTTTCGACATTTATATCGTTTAAACAAATACTGGCAATTGATTAAATTTTATGCCAGTAAATTAGACTCTTTCATTGTCTTTTTGTTTAAAAAATTTTAGATATGTGTTTTGATCATAACAATGGGAGTTGGTACATTATCACTCCCTTACATAGGATGAATAATGGAATTGATAGACGGGCAAAAGACGGGTTGTGGAAATCTTTTATATTTCAAAGACATTTCACACACGATGGAAGTATTTTTGGAGTTATTGAAACCATAGTTTGGCAGGAAAATGGTGGTGGGTTAAGTGCTAAATGGATGATAACGGAATTAATGGAAAAGACATCTGATTCTATTTCAAGCTGTATCATCAACCAGTCTGGTATATGTTCATTATGCATTAGTTTCTAGAATTTTCTTTCCAGACTACGAAAAAAAGCAAAATTGGCGGTTTTCTTTATGCGCCGGTAGATATATAAATTTACCGGCGCTTAATTTTTCTGCCAGTGAATTATTGAGATTCCACGCGTTTAAATTTTTACGTCGGTATTAATATATAGCGTTGGTGGCGTTTATAACAACGCTGCCAATATAGTGATGATGCGTCGGGAAATTATTAGTTTCCCAGCATTTATATTGTTATGCTGGTAAGAATATATATTTTTTGTGGCGTTTGAACAAATGCCAAAAATTTATTAATTGTACGCCGTTATATTAGCTGTGTTTGTCGGCGTTTCTAATATACCGCTGGTAATAAGATATAACATCAACGGCGTTTCACAAAATGCCGAAAATTGATAGAGTTTACACCGTTAAAGTATTGAGTTTTTCGACGTTTATATCGTTAAGCAAATGCCGGCCATTGATTAATTTTATGCCGGTAAATTATATTGATTCATTGTCTTTTTGTTTAAAAAATTTTTGATATGTGTTTTGATCATAACAATAGGAATTGGTACATTATCACTCCCTTACATAGGATGAATAATGGAAATGATAAACAGGCAGAAGATAGTTTGTGGAAATCTTTTATATTTCAAAAACATTTGAAATACGATGGAAGTATTTTTGGAGTTATTGAAACATTAGTTTGGCTGGAAAATAGTGGTGGGCCAAGCAGTAAATGGATGATGACGGAATTAGTGGAAAAGACATCTGATTCTATTGCATGCTGCATCATCTACCAGTCTGGTATATGTTCATTATGCAATAGTTTCTAGAATTTTCTTTCTACACTACAAAAAAAAGGCTAAATTGGCAGCGTTTGTTTATGCGGCGGTAGGTACATAAATTTACCCGCACTTAATTTTTCCTCCAGTAAATTATTGAGATTCCTAGCTTTTAAATTTTTACATCGGGGTTAATATATAGCGTTGGCAGTGTTTATAACAACGCCACCAATATAGTGATGTTACGACGGGAAATTAGTAGTTTCCCAGCATTTATATTGTTATGCCGGTAATAATATATATTTTTTGTGGCGTTTGAACAAATGCCAAAAATTTATTAATTATACGCCATTATATTAACCGTGTTTGTCCTCGTTTCTAATATACCGTCGGAAATAACATATAACATCAACGACGTTTCACAAAATGCCGACAATTGATAGAGTTTACGCCGGTAAAGTATTGAGTTTTTCGACGTTTATATCGTTTAATCAAATGCTGGCCATTTATTAATTTTATGCCGGTAAATTATACTAATTCATTGTCTCTTTGTTTAAAAAATTTTAGATATGTGTTTTGATCATAACAATGGAAATTGGTATATTATCACTCCCGGACATACAATGAATGATGGAATTGATAGACGGGCGAAAGGTGGGTTGTGGAAATCTTTTATATTTCAAAGACATTTGACACACGATGGAAGTATTTTTGGGGTTATTGAAACCTTAGTTTGGCAGGAAAATGGTGGTGGGCTAAGCGCTAAATGGATGATGACAGAATTAATGGAAAAGACATCTGATTCTATTGCAAGCTGTATCAAAAACCAATCTGGTATATGTTCATTATGCATTAGTTTCTGGAATTTTCTTTCTACACTACAAAAAATGGCTAAATTGGCGGCCTTTGTTTATGCGCTGGTAGATATATAAATTTACCCTCGTTTAATTTTTCTGCCTGGAAATTATTGAGATTCCTGGCATTTAAATTTTTACGTCGGTAATAATATATAACGTTTGCGGTGTTTATAACAACGCCGCCAATATAGTGATGATTCGACGGAAAATTTGTAGTTTCCCAGCATTTATATTGTTATGCCGGTAATAATATATGTTTTTAGTGGCGTTTAAACAAATGCCAATAATTTATTAATTATACACCGTTATATTAAGCGTGTTTGTCAGCGTTTCTAATATATCGTCAGTAATAACATATAACATCAATGGCGTGCCACAAATGGCTGACAATTGATAGAGTTTACGCCGGTAAAGTATTGAGTTTTTCGACGTTTATATCGTTTAAACTAATGCCGGCCATTGATTAATTTTATGCCGGTAAATTATACTGATTCATTGTCTTTTTGTTTAAAAAATTTTAGATATGTGTTTTGATCATAACAATAGGAATTGATACATTATCACTCCCTTACTTAGGATGAATAATGGAATTCATAAACAGGCAAAAGATGAGTTGTGGAAATCTTTTATATTTTAAAAACATTTCACACACGACGGAAGTATTTTTGGAGTTGTTGAAACCTTAGTTTGGCTGGAAAATAGTGGTGGGCCAAGCAGTAAATGGATGATGACGGAATTAATGGAAAAGATATCTGATTCTATTGCATGCTGCATCATCTACCAGTCTGGTATATGTACATTATGCAATAGTTTCTAGAATTTTCTTTCTGTACACTACAAAAAATGGCTAAATTGGCGGCGTTTGTTTATGCGGCGGTAGGTACATAAAATTACCCGCTCTTAATTTTTCCCCAAGTAAATTATTGAGATTCCTAGCTTTTAAATTTTTACATCGGGGTTAATATATAGCGTTGGCAGTGTTTATAACAACGCCGCCAATATAGTGATGTTACGACGGGAAATTAGTAGTTTCCCAGCATTTATATTGTTATGCCAGTAATAATATATATTTTTTGTGGCGTTTAAACAAATGCCAAAAATTTATTAATTATACGCCATTATATTAACCGTGTTTGTCCTCGTTTCTAATATACCGCCGGAAATAACATATAATATCAACGACGTTTTACAAAAGGCCGACAATTGATAGAGTTTACGCCGGTAATGTATTGGATTTTTCGACGTTTATATCATTTAAACAAATGCTGGCCGTTGATTAATTTTATGCCTGTAAATTATACTGATTCATTGTCTTTTTGTTTAAAAACTTTTAGATATGTGTTTTGATCATAACAATGGAAATCGGTACATTATCACTCCCTTACATACAATGAATAATGGAATTGATAGACAGGCGAAAGGTGGGTTATGGAAATCTTTTATATTTCAAAGACATTAGACACACGATGGAAGTATTTTTGGAGTTATTGAAACCTTAGGTTGGCAGGAAAATGGTGGTGGGCTAAGCGCTAAATGGATGATGACGGAATTAATGGATAAGACATCTGATTCTATTGCAAGCTGTACCATCAACCAATCTGGTATATGTTCATTATGCATTAGTTTCTAGAATTTTCTTTCCACACTATGAAAAAAAGCAAAATTGGCAGTGTTTGTTTATGCGCTGTTAGATATATAAATTTACCGGCGCTTAATTTTTCTGCCAGTGAATTATTGAGATTCCTGGCGTTTAAATTTTTACGTCGGTATTAATATATAGCGTTGGCGCCGTTTATAACAACGCTGCCAATATAGTGATGATGCGTCGGGAAATAAGTAGTTTCCCAGCATTTATATTGTTATGCCGGTAATGATATATATTTTTTGCGGCATTCAAACAAACACCAACAATTTATTAATTGTACGCCGTTATATTAGCTGTGTTTGTCGGCATTTCTAATATACCGCCGGTAATAACATATAAAATCAACGGCGTTTCACAAAATGCCGACAATTGATAGAGTTTACACCGTTAAAGTATTGAGTTTTTCGACGTTTATATCGTTTAAACAAATGCCGGCCATTGATTAATTTTATGCCGGTAAATTATATTGATTCATTGTCCTTTTGTTTAAAAAATTTTAGATATTTGTTTTGATCATAACAATAGGAATTGGTACATTATCACTCCCTTACATAGGATGAATAATGGAATTGATAAACAGGCAAAAGATGGGTTGTGGAAATCTTTTATATTTCAAAGACATTTGACTCACGACGGAAGTATTTTTGGAGTTATTGAAACCTTAGTTTGGCTGGAAAATAGTGGTGGGCCAAGCGGTAAATGGATGACGACCGAATTAATGGAAAAGACATCTGATTCTATTGCATGCTACATCATCTACCAGTCTGGTATATGTTCATTATGCAATAGTTTCTAGAATTTTCTTTCTACCCTCCAAAAAAAGGCAAAATTGGCGGCGTTTGTTTATGCGGCGGTAGTTACATAAATTTACCCGCGCTTAATTTTTCCGCCAGTAAATTATTGAGATTCCTAGCTTTTAAATTTTTACATTGGGGTTAATATATAGCGTTGGCAGTGTTTATAACAACGCCGCCAATATAGTGATTTTACGACGGGAAATTAGTAGTTTCCCAGCATTTATATTGTTATGCCGGTAATAATATATATTTTTTGTGGCGTTTAAACAAATGCCAAAAATTTATTAATTATACGCCATTATATTAACCGTGTTTGTCCTCGTTTCTAATATACCGCCAGAAATAACATATAACATCAACAACGTTTCACAAAATGCCGACAATTGATAGAGTTTACGCCGGTAAAGTATTGAGTTTTTCGACGTTTATATCGTTTAAACAAATGCCGGCCATTGATTAATTTTATGCCAGTAAATTATACTAATTTATTGTATTTTTGTTTAAAAAATTTTAGATATGTGATTTGATCATAACAATGGGAATTGGTAAATTATCACTCCCTTACATAGTATGAATAGTGGAATTGATAGACGGGCAAAAGACGAGTTGCGGAAATCTTTTATATTTGAAAGACATTTGACACACGACGGAACTATTTTTGGAGTTATTGAAACCTTAGTTTGGCTAGAAAATGGTGGTGGGCCAAGCGGTAAATGGATGATGACGGGATTAATGGGAATGACATCTGATTCTATTGCATGCTGCATCGTCTACCAGTCTGGTATATGTTCATTAAGCATTAGTTTCTAGAATTTTCTGTATACACTACAAAAAATGGCTAAATTGGCAGCGTTTGTTTATGCGGTGGTAGGTATATAAATTTACCCGCACTTAATTTTTTCGCCAGTAAATTATTGAGATTCCTAGCTTTTAAATTTTTACGTCGCGGTTAATATATAGCGTTGGCGGTGTTTATAACAACGCCGCCAACATAGTGATGATATGATGGGAAATTAGTAGTTTCCCTGCATTTATATTGTTATGCCGGTTATAATATAAATTTTTTGTGGCGTTTACACAAATGCCAATAATTTATTAATTATACGTCGTTATATTAACCGTCTTTGTCCGAGTTTCTAATATACCGCCGGTAATAACATATAATATCAACGGCGTTTCACAAAATGCTGACAATTAATAGAGTTTACGCTGGTAAAGTATTGAGTTTTTCGACGTTTATATCGTTTAAACAAATGCCGGCCATTGATTAATTTTATGCTAGTAAATTATACTGATTCATTGTCTTTTTTTGTTTAAAAAATTTTAGATATGTGTTTTGATCATAACAATGGGAATTGGTACGTTATCACTCCCTTACGTAGTATAAATAATGGAATTGATGGACGGGCAAAAGACGGGTTGTGGAAATCTTTTATATTTCAAAGACATTTGACGCACGATGGAAGTATTTTTGGAGTTATTGAAACCTTAGTTTGGATGGAAAATGGTGGTGGGCCAAGCGGTAAATGGATGATGACTGAATTAATGGAGAAGACATCTGATTCTATTGCATGCTGTATCATCAACCAGTCTGGTATATGTTCATTATGCATTAGTTTCTAGAATTTTCTTTCTGATTAAGAAAATTCAAACTCATTGCTACAAAAGTGTCTTTTGTTCTATGGATGGTTGTAGCCAAAATTTTGGAGTTCCAATGTAATGTAATTATAGAGAGGACTTCAAAACGACGTTGTTTTTATATACACACGATGTGAAAACTGAAAACCCGATTAACCGATTCCCTCTTTTGTGATTTCAAGGCATTTTCGGATGGGCTACGTCGAATGGGACACACAGCGACATGGGTCTAAAGATTGGACGAATCACACGTAGAGACGTGCGATGGAGACCCATGAAGCCGCATGAGCGTTTGTCACCTCTGCGGAGGAGTGGTCTCCTCTATGGCGTGGGCATTGGTCTACTCTGTGGAGGATTCGTTTACGCTAGGAGTGGCGTGGGTCTCCTTTTGATGAGACCCACGACTTTTCATATTCAGCGTATTTTCTTCTGATTTTCCTCTGTTTTATCTATATTTGCATTTTTCATATTGAACATATGATTAATTTTTTATGTTTGGTTAAAGTATGGGGTTATTATAACTTTTTGGGAAAACATGAACATTTTTTTATAAATCTATAAAACAAAATAAGGTGAATTGTATTTTGGGCTCTATTGGGATTTATTAACTTTTTCTGAACAAGAATATATATGTAGAAAAAAAAACTTCAAAAAAATAATAATAAAATTAGCGGCTTACAACCCTTCAGCCTTTAAAATCTGCTAGTCTATATATATAACCCCAATTTCAAGTTCCTTTTGGCGGTTTTGAGGTTTAGAACACTTGCTCGAATTTATCTTTCATCTCTCTCCCGCTCATAGGTCAGATCTCTCTCTCTCTCTCGACCATTTTCGTTTTTTCTATTAGATCTCTTATTTATATTTTGTCTAGAATTTTCGCTCATTGGTGTAAACTTTACTGATGAATGAGATATCCATTTTATATATTGTTTATCTTACTTTCTATTTGCTTCCTAGCAAAACGATGGAAAATGACTCAAACAGATAAATTCTGAGTTCATATTTTCGTTATTTCTATTTTCTTTATATTTTCAATATGTTTACCGTTTGTTTCTTAAATCCTGCAAACCTAAAATGCTTTCATTTATTTTCTTTCTACTACTTTCTCTTCTGTTTATAGAGGCTTATCTATACTCAAGTTTTCCTAGTACTGACACCTTATGTACATTCTTGACTTTTATTGAGTGTTTTCTTATGTGTCATTGGATGACTAGTGAAAGTCAATGTAGACAGTAAATTTGTTTTCTGTCTATCCTGTTGCCTTTGTCGTTATATCAAAACTTAATTGGCAAGATCTTTTACTTTGGATATCCCATTCTTGATTCTCTGATTTTATTGTGGTTGACCAGATAAATCTATGCAAGTTTCTCTAATTTCATTTCTGTGATACTCAAATAATACTCCGAGTTCATATTTTTGTTCTTTAAATTTGCCGTTTATTTTCAATTTTTACTTTCCTGTTGTTTCTTAAAAAGTCATGTTTGACTTAACTTTGCCAAACAGTTCTTAACTTAACTGCTATTTGTAGTCTCTTGTTTTTACTATCATTCTTTTTTTTATAAAAAATTTTCTTTATGGGCCTAAATGTTTTGTTTTTCTGGGGTCCTAGTAATGTAGAATATAATGTTTAATTATTTGGTTTCTTTTGTTTATTTCATTATCTCTGCAAACCTAAAATGGCTTTCATTGATTTTCTTTTAATACTTTATCTTCTGCTTATAGAGGCCTATCTATACTTGATTTTCCCTAGTATTAATAAATTAGGTACATTCATGGTTTTCGTTCAATGATTTCTTTTGTGTTAATGGATGACGAGTGCAAGTCAATGCGGACATCAAATTTCTTTTCTGCCTATCATATAGCCTTTATCATGATAACAAAGCTCAATTAGCAATATTTCCATTTTGGATATCCCATTCTTTGATTCTCTAATTTTTCTCCATTCACTACAAAAAAAGGCTAAATTGGCGGCCTTTGTTTATGCGCCGGTAGATATATAAATTTACCAGCGCTTAATTTTTCTGCCTGTAAATTATGGAGATTCCTGGCACTTAAATTTTTACGTCAGTAATAATATATAGCGTTGGCGGTGTTTATAACAACGCCGCCAATAAGTGATGATACGACGGGAAATTTGTAGTTTCCCAGCATTTATATTGTTATGCCGGTAATAATATATATTTTTTGTGGCATTTAAACAGACGCCAATAATTTATTAATTATACACCGTTATATTAACCGTGTTTGTCAGTGTTTCTAATATACCGTCAGTAATAACATATAACATCAATGGCGTTTCACAAAAGGCCGACAATTGATAGAGTTTACGCCGGTAAAGTATTGAATTTTTCGACGTTTATATCGTTTAAACAAATGCTGGCCATTGATTAATTTTATGCCGGTAAATTAGACTCTTTCATTGTCTTTTTGTTTAAAAAATTTTAGATATGTGTTTTGATCATAACAATGGGAATTGGTACATTATCACTCCCTTACATAGGATGAATAATGGAATTGATAGACGGGCAAAAGACGGGTTGTGGAAATCTTTTATATTTCAAAGAAATTTGACACACGACGGAAGTATTTTTGGAGTTATTGAAACCTTAGTTTGGCTGGAAAATGGTGGTGGGCTAAGCGCTAATTGGATGATGACGGAATTAATGGAAAAGACATCTTATTCTATTGCAAGCTACATCATCAACCAGTCTGGTATATGTTCATTATGCATTAGTTTCTAGAATTTTCTTTCTACACTACAAAAAAGGCTAAATTGGCGGTGTTTGTTTATGCGCCAGTAGATATATAAATTTATCGGCGCTTAATTTTTCCGTCCAGTAAATTATTAGAGATTCCTGGCGTTTAAATTTTTACGTCGGTATTAATATATAGCGTTGGCGGCGTTTATAACAACGCCGCCAATATAGTGATGATGCGTCGGGAAATTAGTAGTTTCCCAGCATTTATATTGTTATGAAGTAATGAATATATATTTTTTGCAGCGTTTAAACAAACGCCATAAATTTATTAATTGTACGCCGTTATATTAACCGTGTTTGTCGGCGTTTCTAATATACCGCCAGTAATAACATATAACATCAACGGCGTTTCACAAAATGCCGACAATTGATAGTGTTTACGCCGGTAAAGTATTGAGTTTTTCGACGTTTATATCGTTTAAACAAATGCCGGCCATTGAATAATTTTATGCCGGTAAATTTCACTCATTCATTGTCTTTTTGTTTAAAAACTTTTAGATATGTGTTTTGATCATAACAACGGGAATTGTTACATTATCACTCCCTTACATAGGATGAATAATGGAATTAATAGACGGGCAAAAGACGGGTTGTGGAAATCTTTTATATTTCAAAGTCATTTGACACACGACAGAAGTATTTTTGGAGTTATTGAAACCTTTGTTTGGCTGGAAACTGGTGGTGGGCCAAGCAGTAAATGGATGATGACGGAATTAATGGAGAAGGCATCTGATTCTATTGCATGTTGCATCATCTACCTGTTGGACAAACACGGTTAATATATCCACTACAATAATTAATAAATTATTGGCATTTGTTTAAACGCCACAAAAAATATATATTATTGCTTGCGTTACAGTATAAATGCCGAGAAACTAATAATTTCCCGGCACATCATCACTATATTGGCGGCGTTGTTATAAACACCGCCAACGCTATATATTATTGCCAACATAAAAATTTAAACGCCAGAAATCTCAATAATTTACTGGCGGAAAAATTAAGCGCCGTTAAATTTATATATCTACCGGCGCATAAACAAACGTTGTCAATTTAGCCTTTTTTTGTATTGTATAAGCAAAAGATAAAATATTGAAAAAAAATCAACGAAAGTCATTTTAGGTTTGCGGAGATAATGAAATAAACAAAAGAAACCAAATAATCAAACATTATATTCTTCATTACTAGGACCACAGAAAAACAAACCATTTAGGCCCATACAGACAATTTGTTATAAAAACAAAATGATAATAAAAACAAGAAATGACAAACATAAGTTAAGAACTATTTGGCAATGTTTAGTCAAACATGACTTTTTAAGAAACGGAAGGAAAGAAAAAATTGGAAATAAATAGAAAATATAAAGAATGAAATTATGAACTCAGAGTTTTATTTGAGTATCAGAGAAATCAATTTAGAAAAATCTGCATAAATTTATCTGGTAGACCACAAGAAATTGAGAAAAATCAAAGAATCAAGAATGAGACATCCAAAGCAGAAGATCTTGCAAATTAAGTTTAGATATTGTGATAATGGCTATATGAAAGCCAGAAAACAAATTTACTATCTTAATTGACTTGCAGTGGTCATCCAATGACACACAAAGAGTCACTAAATAACAATCAAGAATGTACCTATTGTATCAGTACTAGGGAAAATCAAGTATAGATGAGCCTATGTAAGTGGAAGATAAGGTATCAAAAGGAAAATAAATGAAAGTCATTTAGGTTTGCAGAGATAATGAAATAAACAAAAGAAACCAAATAATCGAACATTATATTCTTGATATCTAGGACCATAGAAGAACAAACCATTTAGGCACATAAAGACAACTTTTTATGAAAAATAATAATCATACTAATAATAATAATAAAATAGAAGAGACGACAAATAGCAAGTAAGAACTATTTGGCAAAATTAAGTCAAACATGAATTTTAAAGAAACGAAAGGAAAGAAAAAGTTGAAAATAAATAGAAAATATTTTGATTAGATTGGAAAAATAAATAAATAGAAAATATAAAGAACGAAAACATGAACTCGGAGTTTTGACTGAGTAAAACAGAAACCAAAATAGAAAAATATGCAAAGATTAATCTGGTAAACCACAAGAAATTGGGAAAAATCAGAGAATCAAGAATGGGGCATCCAAAAAGATCTTGGTAATTGTGTTTTCATATCGCAATAAAGGCTATATGATGGCAGAAAACAAATTTACCGTCTGCAATGATCACAGGTCTTCTAATGACATAATAAATCATTAAATAAAAATCAAGAATGTACCTAATGTATCAGCACTAAGGAAAATCAAGTATAGATAAACCTCTAAAAGCAAAAGATAAAATATTGAAAAGAAAATCAACGAAAGCCGTTTTAGGTTTGCAGAGATAATGAAATAAACAAAAGAAACCAAATAATTGAACATTATATTCTTCATTACTAGGACAACAGAAAAACAAACCATTTAGGCCCATAAAGACAATTTTATTATAAAAACAAAATGATATTAAAAACAAGTGATGACAAACAACAGTTAAGAACTATTTGGCAAAGTTAAGTCAAACATGACTTTTTAAGAAACAAAAGGAAAGAAAAAATTGGAAATATATAGAAAATTTGAACTCCAAGTATCATAGAAATGAAATTGGAAATATCTGCATAGATTTATTTGGTAAACCACAAGAAATCACTACAAAAAAAGTATAAATTGGCGGCCTTTGTTTATTCGCTGGTAGATATATAATTTTACCAACGCTTAATTTTTCCACCAGTAAATTATTGAGATTCCTGACGTTTAAATTTTTACGTCGGAATTAATATATAGCATTGGCGGCGTTTATAACAACGCCCCCAATATAGTGATGATGCGTTGGGAAATTAGTAGTTTCCCAGCATTTATATTGTTACGCCAGACATAATATATATTTTTTCCAGCATTTAAACAAACGCCAACAATTTAATAATTGTACGCCGTTATATTAACCGTGTTTGTCCACATTTCTAATATACCGCCGGCAATAACATATAATATCAACGGCGTTTCACAAAATGCCGACAATTGATAGAGTTTATGCCGGTAAAGTATTGAATTTTTCGATATTTATATCGTTTAAACAAATGCTGGCCATTGATTACTTTTATTCCAGTAAATTATACTGATTCATTGTCTTTTTGTTTAAAAAATTTTAGATATGTGAATTGATCATAACAATTGGAATTGGTACATTATCACTCCCTTACATAGTATGAATAATGGAATTGATAGACGGGCAAAAGACGGGTTGAGGAAATCTTTTATATTTCAAAGACATTTGACACACGACGGAACAATTTTTGGAGTTATTGAAACCTTAGTTTGGCTGGAAAATGGTGGTGGGCCAAGCGGTAAATGGATGATGACGGAATTAATGGAGAAGACATCTGATTCTATTGCATGCTACATCATCTCACAGTCTGGTATATGTTCATTATGCATTAGTTTCTAGAATTTTCTTTCTGCACTACAAAAAAAGGCTAAATTGGCGGCCTTTGTTTATGCGCCGGTAGATAAATAAATTTACCGGCGCTTAATTTTTCCACCAGTGAATTATTGAGATTCCTTGCATTTAAATTTTTACGTTGGTAATAATATATAGCGTTGGCGGTGTTTATAACAATGCCGCCAATATAGTGATGATACGACGGGAAATTAGTAGTTTCCCAGCATTTATATTGTTATGCCTGTAATAATATATATTTTTTGTGGCGTTTAAACAAATGCCAATAATTTATTAATTATACGCCGTTATATTAACCGTGTTTGTCCGCGTTTCAAATATACCGTCAGTAATAACTTATAACATCATCGACGTTTCACAAAATGCCGACAATTGATAAAGTTTACGCCTGTAAAGTATTGGGTTTTTCAACGTTTATATCGTTTAAACAAATGCTGGCCATTGATTAATTTTATGCCGGTAAATTATACTGATTCATTGTCCTTTTGTTTATAAAATTTTAGATATCTGTTTTGATCATAACAATGGAAATTGGTACATTATCACTCCCTTACATACAATGAATAATGGAATTGATAGACGGGCGAAAGGTGGGTTGTGGAAATGTTTTATATTTCAAAGACATTTGACACACGACGGAAGTATTTTTGGAGTTATTGAAACCTTAGTTTGGCTGGAAAATGGTGGTCGGCCAAGTGGTAAATGGATGATGACGGAATTAATGGAGAAGGCGTCTGATTTTATTGCATGATGCAGCATCTACCAGTCTGGTATATGTTCATTATAAATTAGTTTCTAGAATTTTCTTTCTACACTACAAAAAAAGGCTAAATTAGCAGAGTTTGTTTATGCACCGGTAGACATATAAATTGACCGGCGCTTAATTTTTCTGACAGTAAATTATTGAGATTCCTGGCGTTTAAATTTTTACGTCGGTATTAATATATAGCATTGGCGGTGTTTATAAAAACGGTGCCAATATAGTGATGATACGTCGGGGAATTAGTAGTTTCCCAGCATTTATATCATTACGCCAGTCATAATATATATTTTTTCTAGCGTTTAAACAAACGCCAACAATTTATTAATTGTATGCCGTTATATTAACCGTGTTTGTCCGCGTTTCTAATATACCGCCGGTAATAACATATAACATCAACGGCATTTCACAAAATGCCGACAATTGATAGAGTTTACGCCGGTAAAGTATTGAGTTTTTCGACGTTTATATCGCTTAAACAAATACCGGCCATTGATTAATTTTATTGCAGTAAATTATACTGATTCATTGTCTTTTTGTTTCAAAAATTTTAGATATGTGATTTGATCATAACAATGGGAATTGGTACAATATCACTCCCTTACATAGGATGAATAATGGAATTGATAGATGGGCAAAAGACGGGTTGTGGAAATCTTTTATATTTCGAAGACATTTGACACACGACGAAAGTATTTTTGGAGTTATTGAAACCTTAGTTTTGCTGGAAAATGGTGGTGGGCCAAGTGGTAAATGGATGATGACGGAATTAATGGAGATGACATCTGATTTTATTGCATGATGCAGCAACCACCAGTCTGGTATATGTTCATTATGCATTAGTTTCTAGAATTTTCTTTCTACACTAAAAAAAAAGGCTAAATTGGCAGCTTTTGTTTATGCGCCGGTAGATATATAAATTTACTGGCGCTTAATTTTTACGCCAGTAAATTATTGAGATTTCTGACGTTTAAATTTTTACGTCGGTAATAATTTATAGCGTTGGCGGCATTTATAACAATGCCACCAAGATAGTGATGATGGGCCGGGAAATTAGTAGTTTCCTAGCATTTATATTGTTACGCCGGTAATAATATATATTTTTTTTGGCTTTTAAACAAACGCCAATAATTTATTTTTTATACGCCGTTATATTAAGCGTGTTTGTCCGCGTTTCCAATATACTGCCGGTAATAACATATAACATCAGTGGCGTTTCACAAAATGCCGACAATTGATAGTATACGCCGGTAAAGTATTGAGTTTTTCGACGTTTATATCGTTTAAACAAATGCAGGCCATTGATTAATTTTATGCCAATAAATTATACTGATGCATTGTCTTTTTGTTTAAAAAATTTTAGATATGTGATTTGATCATAACAATGGAAATTGGTACATTTATCACTCCCTTACATAGGATGAATAATGAAATTGATAGACGGGCGAAAGGGGGGTTCTGGAAATCTTTTATATTTCAAAGACATTATTTGACACACGACGGAAGTATTTTTGGAGTTATTGAAACCTTAGTTTGGCTGGAAAATGGTGGTGGGCCAAGCTGTAAATGGTTGATAACGGAATTAATGGAGAAGACATCTGATTCTATTGCATGTTGCATCATCTACCAGTTTGGTACATGTTCATTATGCATTAGTTTCTAGAATTTTCTTTGTACACCACAAAAAAAGGCTAAATTGGTGGCATTTGTTTATGCGTTGGTAGATATATAAATTTACCGGCACTTAATTTTTCCGCCAGTAAATTATTGAGATTCCTGACATTTAAATTTTTACGTCGGTAATAATATATAGCGTTGGCAGTGTTTATAATAACGCCGCCAATATAGTGATGATACGATGGGAAATTAGTAGTTTCCCAGCATTTATATTGTTATGCTGGTAATAATATATATTTTTTGTGGCGTTTAAACAATTGCCAATAATTTATTAATTATATGCCGTTATATTAACCGTGTTTGTCAGCGTTTCTAATATACCGTCAGTAATAACATATAACACCAACGGCGTTTCACAAAATGCCGACAATTGATAGAGTTTACGCTGGTAAAGTATTGGGTTTTTTGACGTTTATATCGTTTAAACAAATGCTAGCCATTGATTAATTTTATGCCGGTAAATTATACTGATTGATTGTCTTTTTGTTTAAAAACTTTAAGATATGTGTTTTGATCATAACAATGCAAATTGGTACATTATCACTCCCTTACATAGGATGAATAATGGAATTGATAGACAGGCAAAAGGTGGGTTGTGGAAATCTTTTATATTTCAAAGACATTTGACACACGACGGAAGTATTTTTGGAGTTATTGAAACCTTAGTTTGGTTGGAAAATGGTGGTGGGCCAAGTGGTAAATGGATGATGACGGAATTAATGGAGAAGACATCTGATTTTATTGCATGATGCAACATCTACCAGTCTGGTATATGTTCATTATGCATTAGTTTCTGGAATTTTCTTTCTACACTACCAAAAAAAGGCTAAATTAGCAGCCTTTGTTTATGCGCCGGTAGATATATAAATTTACCGGTGCTTAATTTTTCTGACAGTAAATTATTGAGATTCTTGGCGTTTAAATTTTTATGTCGGTATTAATATATAGCGTTGGCGGTGTTTATAAAAATGCCGCCAATATAGTCATTATACGCCAAGGAATTAGTAGTTTCCCAGCATTTATATTGTTACGCCAGTCATAATATATATTTTTTCTGGCGTTTCAACAAACGCCAACAATTTATTAATTGTACGCCGTTATATTAACCGTGTTTGTCTGCGTTTCTAATATACCGCCGGTAGTAACATATAATATCAACGGCATTTCACAAAATGCCGACAATTGATAGAGTTTACGCCAGTAAAGTATTGAGTTTTTCGACGTTTATATCGCTTAAACAAATGCCAGCCATTGATTAATTTTATGCCAGTAAATTATACTGATTCGTTCTCTTTTTGTTTAAAAAATTTTAGATATGTGTTTTGATCATAACAATGGGAATTGGTACATTATCACTCCCTTATATAGGATGAATAATGGAATTGATAGACGGGCAAAAGACGGGTTGTGGAAATCTTTTATATTTCGAAGACATTTGACACACGACGGAAGTATTTTTGGAGTTATTGAAACCTAAGTTTGGCTGGAAAATGGTGGTGGGCCAAACGCTAAATGCATGATGACGGAATTAATGGAAAAGACATCTGATTCTACTGCATGCTGCATCATCTACTAGTCTGGTATATGTTCATTATGCATTAGTTTCTAGAATTGTCTTTCTAAACTACAAAAAAAGACTAAATTGGCAGCCTTTGTTTATGCGCTGGTAGATATATAAATTTACCAGCGCTTAATTTTTCCGCATGTAATGAACATATTCCAGACTGGTAGATGATGCAGCATGCAGTAGAATCAGATGTCTTCTCAATTAATTCCGTCATCATACATTTACCGCTTGGCCTACCACCATTTTCCAGCCAAACTATGGTTTCAATGGCTACAAAAATACTTCCGTCGTGTGCCAAATGTCTTTGAAATATAAAAGATTTCCCCTACCCGTCTTTTCCCCGTCTATCAATTCCATTATTCATCCTATGTACGAGAGTGATAATGTACCAATTTCCATTGTTATGATCAAAACACATATCTAAAATTTTTTAAACAAAAAGAGAATGAATCAGTATATTTTTCCGGCCGAAAATTAATAAATGGCCGGTATTTGTTTAAACGATATAAACGTCGAAAAACTCAGTACTTTATCGGCGTAAACTCTTTGAATTGTCAGCATTTTGTGAAACGCCGTTGATGTTATATGTTATTACCGGTGGTATATTAGAAACGTCGACAAACACGGTTAATATAACGGCATATAATTAATAAATTATTGGCATTTGTTTAAACGCCGCAAAAAATATATATTATTACCGGTGTAATAATATAAATGCTGGAAAACTACTAATTTCCCAACGCATCATCACTATATTTGAAGCGTTGTTATAAACGCCGCCAACGCTATATATTATTACCGATGTAAAAATTTAAACGCCAGGAATCTCAATAATTTACTGGCGGAAAAATTAAGTGCCGGTAAATTTATATATCTACCGGCGCATAAACAAACGCCTCCAGTTTAGCCTTTTTTTGTAGTGATGGAACAATCCAAATTGCCTTTCAACCTTTTAGGAAATCATTTTCTCATTATTCTTCTCAGGCACTATCCAGCTACCATACACCACGATCTACAATCAGTAGGTATAGGTCACAAAACTTTGATAATAGATCTGCAATTACTTCCATCTCTAGAAATAGATCACAAAACTTTGATGCCAGATCTCAAAATTTGAATACTCAAGTCCGGAGAGTTATTCCTAGAAATATTATTGATACCCCGATATATTCAGTAATCACCCTGATTTATCATTCTCCTCTAATCCCCATCAGAATAAAGAACCTTCCTCTCCAACATATTCACAAGTGGTTGGAGATGATACCCAAATATTTACCCTAGGTAAAGAAGAATTTAAAATTAATAGAGAATATCTTAAACAAGATTATATGAAGGAAGAAAATAAACATAAAATATTTGTATTTTTCTCTACTTTCTCAAAATTAGAAAGAGATTATATCAAAACAAAATACTATGAATATTTAGAAAGCATACAGATTAATATACCTTTCTTCACATGGTTTGAAATATATAAATCAAATCAATTATCGACTATAAATAGAACTACTAATCAATGGGTTAGAGTAGAAAATAATCAAATTATTTATGAGGAATACACTCCTTTCGAAACCATTAAGTATAATCAAAGAAATACACAAATATTAGCATCACCAATAAAGAGATTAACTTCTCTAGAAACTAAAAATACTGATAATATAATACAACAAAATAATTATACTAATTTAGATTTTACCATGAGTAAACAATTAGAAAGAATTGAAAACATAATATTCCCTATTAAAACTCCTGTTAAAGAAGTCAGAGAAATTCCTTTATTTGTTCCCCATGAAATACCTACTCATTTAAAATCCAGTTTTTCTAAGGCCAAAGAAGATTTGCTAGAACAAATCTGTAGCAAATTAGAAAAATTAAATATTGATAATAATGCATCCACTTCAAGACAATATCATATTAATGTATTAAGTAAAACAGATTCACCTAATTTATCTGACTTTAAAATTAATAACATTGAAAATCAATTTAAAGAATTACAAATAAATAAGATTAAAGGAAATCATGCTAGGGATTTTTATCCTAGGGAATCTGCAAGACATACTTCTATTACTCGTAATTGGTATCCAAAGCCTACCCCTCCGGATATACAATTCAAGGAAAGAGAACATATAGTCAGATATGAATGAAATATAGATGGATTATTTGAGCATGAAATATTAAATCATTTTCAAGAAATGATTATGGTAGCAAATGTTTATAAAGCCAGTAGGCGATCAGATCATCAAGTAGCACATGTTCTGGTTGCACACTACAAAAAAAGGCTAAATTGGCGGCGTTTGTTTATGCGCCGGTAAATATATAAATTTATCGGCGCTTAATTTTTCTGCCAGTAAATTATTGAGATTCCTGGCGTTTAAATTTTTACGTCGGTATTAATATATAGCGTTGGCGGCGTTTATAACAACGCCGCCAATATAGTGATGATGCGTCGGGAAATTAGTAGTTTCCCAGCATTTATATTGTTACACTGGTAATAATATATATTTTTTGCGGCGTTCAAACAAACACCAACAATTTATTAATTGTACGCCGTTATATTAGCCGTGTTTGTCGGCGTTTCTAATATACTGCCGGTAATAACATATAACATCACTGGTGTTTCACAAAATGCCGACAATTGATAGAGTTTATGCCGGTAAAGTATTGAGTTTTTCGACGTTTAAACAAATGCCGGCCATTGAATAATTTTATGCTGCTAAATTTCACTGATTCATTGTCTTTCTGTTTAAAAAATTTTAGATATGTGTTTTGATCATAACAATGGGAATTGGTACATTACCACTCCCTTACATATGATGAATAATGGAATTGATAGACGGGCAAAATACGGGTGTGGAAATCTTTTATATTTCAAAGACATTTGACACACGACGGAGGTATTTTTGGAGTTATTGAAACCTTAGTTTGGCTGGAAAATGGTGGTGGGCCAAGCGGTAAATGGATGATGACGGAATTAATGGAAAAGACATCTGATTCTATTGCATGTTGCATCATCTACTAGTCTGGTATATGTTCATTATGCATTAGTTTCTAAAATTTTCTTTCTAGCTTGTTCTCATTTCCACTGTCAATCATACTAATGAATCTTTTACTTATATAATGATTTTCTTATTTAACACCCCTCAAATTAAAAATCTTCGTAAAAAAAAACTCGTTTTTTCTAATTTTGGGAGATTAAATTAGAGAGATTAAGAGCTGCTTACTGCTGTTATTCATTACTTTTTTAGGAAATGTGCATTTCTTCTTTTCAAAAAAGATAGAGCAATTCTCTCAAGAGTGAAAAGTGCTCCCACATTCCCTGCTTGGGATTTTATGGAGAATAAAGCATTGCAACATACAACACATGGTTACATACATTTGTATATAACAGATAACATGAAATGCACCTAAGGTGTATTTAGTATACAATAATCGCAATGGACACATTTTTTCTTTTCTTTCATGGTGTTATAATTGTACCGAAAAAACTAAAATCTCAATCTTATCATAAAACCTCAGATCATACATGCTCATCTATTAGCCTCCAAGAAAAATAATTAGATACATCAAATGTCACATTGGAGTACTAAACTCTTTAAATACCTCTTACTTTACATTTATTCATAATACAGACTTAACACAATAGACCTCAAACCTCTAGTATACCTAAAATTGCATTTCTGAACTAGAAATTGGAGGATGAACTCCAAAAGGTCCCCCAAACCGAGTATATCTTGCTAAACAACTTCATCGAGCCCTGTGTGTCCTTCGTCATCCCTGTCTGTAACAAAATCTTCAATTATGGGATGGGAACCACAGTGAGATCCATGAACCACGGAATGAGATCCTTAAAAGTTTGAGCAAGAAAGCTAATAATAGACATTAGTTCAGAAAGGCGTGAGTAACAATAAACATGAAAGTATACACTACTGACATGAACTTGTACGTATGTGACATGACTTGAACTTGACTTAAAGCACAAGCTCAATTTAAAAACATGGTTTAACTTAATTCAAACCCAACTAAAACAAAGTTGACTCATAATATACTTTAACTTTCAAATTAAAAATTAGTAGATCGAAAGAAAATTCTAGAAACTAATGCATAATGAACATATACCAGACTGGTAGATGATGCAACATGCAATAGAATCAGATGTCTTCTCCATTAATTCCATCATCATCCATTTAGCGCTTGGCCCTCCACCATTTTCCACCCAAACTAAGGTTTCAATAACTCCAAAAATACTTCCGTCATGTGTCAAATGTTTTTGAAGTATAAAAGATTTCTACAACCCGTCTTTTGCCCGTCTATCAATTCCATTATTCATCCTATGTAAGGGAGTGATAATGTACCAATTCCCATTGTTATGACCAAAACACATATCTAAATTTTTTTATACAAAAAGGCAATAAATCATTATATGTATTAATGAAAAAAAATTTAAGAAAGTTTCAAAGAATAACATATATCATGCATTAAAGTAAAATATTAGATGCATATTTGTAAACTCAGTGGGATTGTAACAATACATGTCCATTTCTGTAATGAATCAAGTACAAAGTAGCTCCCTGGCTTTTCTAGGCACCAAGTACTTTTGTATTAGTTGCTTATATGTGGCTTGAAAATGATCGGGATGTGAACATGATCAAAGACGTGATCATTATCAGGGATATCTGGATCCTCTGTATTTAGCACGCACTCAGCCTCATCAAGGATACGGTCCCCTATATGATCAAAGATGTGATTGTTATCAGGAATGTCTGGATCCTATATATTTAGTATGCATTCGGCATCTTCAGGCAGCATGGTTATATAAATCTGAAATTTAAAAGAAAAGAAAAAAGGAAAGTACAACCATTATTGTCAAAAAAATTATAAAATAATCCATGTATTTGGGGAAAAAAAGTATAGACCTAAGGTATCACTGCTAGCTAGAGAAAAATCAAGTATCGATAAACATCTATAGACAGAAGAGAAAGTAGTAAAAAGAAAATAAATGAAAGTCATCATAGGTTTACAGAGATAATGAAAGAAACAAAAGAAACCAAATAATCGAACATTATATTCTTCATTATCTAGGAGCAATGAAAAACAAACCATTTAGGCCCATAAAGAAAATTTATCATAATAAACAAATAACAATAAAAAAAAAGAAGAGACGACAAATAGCAGTAAAGAACAATTTGGCAAAGTTAAGTCAAACATGACTTTTTAAGAAACAAAAGAAAAGAAAAAATAGAAAATATAAAGAATGAAATTATGAAGTTGGAGTTTTATTTGAGTATCATAGAAATCAAATTAGAAAAATCTACATAGATTTATCTGGTAGACCACAAGAAATTGAGAAAAATCAGAGAATCAAGAATGGGACATCCCAAGTAGAAGATCTTGCAAATTAAGTTTTGATATTGCGATAAAGGCTATATGACAGGCAAAAAATAAATTTACTGTCTGAATTGACCTGCACCAGTCATCCAATGACACACTAGAAGTCACTGAATAAAAATCAAGAATGTTCCTAATGGATTAGTACTAGGGAAAATCGAGTATAGATAAGCCTATGTAAGCAGAAGATAAGGTATTAAAATGAAAATAAATGAAAGCCATTTAGGTTTGCAGAGATAATGAAATAAACAAAAGAAACCAAATAATCAAACATTGTATTCTTCATTATCTAGGACCCCAAGAAGGAAAAAAAAAAAAACCCCTATTCATAAAGACAACTTTTTATAAAAGAAATAATAATAATAATAATAATAATAATAATAATAAAACAGAAGAAACGACGAATAGCAATTAAGAACCATTTGGCAAAGTTAAGTCAAACATAAATTTTTAAGAAATGAAACGAAAGAAAAAGTTGAAAATAAATAGAAAATGTAAAGAATGAAAACATGAACTCAGAGTTTTATTTAAGTAACACAGAAATCAAATTAGAAAAATCTGCATAGATTAATATGGTAAACCACAAGAAATTGAGAAAAATCAGAGAATCAAGAATGGGGCATCCAAAAAGATCTTGCTAATTGTGTTTTGATATCACTATAAAGGCTATATGATAGGCAGAAAACAAATTTACTGTGCGCATTGATTTGCACAGTCATCCAATGACACAAGAAATCACGGAATAAAAATCAAGAATGTACCTAATATATCAGTACTAGGGAAAATCAAGTATAGATAAGCCTCTGTAAGCAGAAGATAAGGTATTAAAAAGAAAATAAATGAAAGTCATTTAGGTTTGCAACAATAATGAAATAAACAAAAGAAACCAAATAATTGAACGTTGTATTCTTCATTATCTAGGACCACAAAAAAAACAAACCATTTAGACCCATAAGGACAATTTTTTATAAAAACAAAATGATAATATAAACAAGAGATGATAAATAGCAGTCAAGAACTATTTGGCAAAGTTAAGTCAAACATGACTTTTGAAGAAACAAAAGGAAATAAAAAAAAAAATTTTGAAAATAAATAGAAAATATGAACTCTGAGTTTTATCCTAGTATCACAGAAATGAAATTAGAAAAATCTGCATAGATTTATCTGGTAAACCACAAGAAATTGAGAAAAATTAGGGAATCAAAGAATGGGATATCCAAAGTGGAAATCTTGCTAATTGAGCTTTGTTATCACAATAAAGGCTATATGATAGGCAGAAAACAAATTTGCCATCCGCATAGACTTGCACTCGTTATCCATTGACACAAAAGAAATCACTGAATAGAAACCAAGAATGTACCTATTTATCAGTACTAGGGAAAATCAAGTATAGATAAGCCTCTATAAGCAGAAGATAAAGTATTAAAAAGAAAATCAATGAAGGCCATTTTAGGTTTGCAGAGATAATGAAGTAAACAAAAGAAACCAAATAATCAAACATTATAGTCATCATTACTAGGACCCCTGAAAAACAAGCCATTTAGACCAATAAAGACAATTTTTTTATATAAAAAAATGATAATAAAAACAAGAGACGACAAATAGCAGTTAAGAACTATTTGGCAAAGTTAATTTAAACATTTTGTAAGAAACAAAAGGAAAGAAAAAGTTGAAAATAAATAGAAAATATGAACTCTGAGTTTTATCCGAGTATCGTTGAAATGAAATTAGAAAAATCTGCATAGATTTATCTGGTAGACCACAAGAAATTGAGAAAAATCAGAGAATTAAGAATGGGAAATCCAAAGTAGAAGATCTTGCGAATTAAGGCCCGGTTTGGATACCAAGTACAGTTGATCATCTGTACTGTAGAGTAGTTTTCTCTAACCAAACACACTATTACATATCTAAATTTTAAAAGCATCCACTTAAATAAACAGTAATGAATAGTGAGACTTTGATATGAACAGTACAAAACTGAAATGAACAGTGAAAATCTGGCATGCACAGTTCATGAACAGTACATAACAGTGCACAATTTGGCTCTCTATAAAACAGTGAGACCCACAAATTTTTCAAATCTCAAAAATTAAAAACTACCTAATCCCATCTCACCATCCAAACACTTTTTTTTTTACAAACTATTTCATCTCATTTTAACTCAAAAATTTCACTACCATTCAAAATATTATATCATCTCATCTTATATGAACTATGTATCTAAAGAATCTAAGATCATGTGGCTAGTGTTAGAACTTAGAGAGGAAAAAAAAAGTGACAAAGTGATGAACATATGAAGTCTGAATGTTGGGGGTAGGTAAAAGGGCCAAAACCATGGTAAACAACACCATTTTGACTCTGTTTTGGCCCTTTGGGCGGGCTGGGCTGCACCACTACAGTGTATTGGGCTCCCAAGGACCTAAACCCTGTTTTGGGCCCATTCTTTTTCCTTTAAACCCTAAACAAATTTTAATCTTTATTTTAGTCATAAATTTCTTTATTTATGATTTTTATAATCTTTTACCACTAGATTTAATTTTTAGTACTGATCAGTAACAATTACTATTTAACTAACTTATAATTACATGTTATTGTACTATAGTATTATATGTTATTAAATATTAACACATTATAATATTTTATACTAAATGTTAAACTTATTCCTAATTTCCTATTAGTATTATAAACTTATACTATATTTTTTTATTACATGTTATTATATTAGTTTATAACTTATTTCTATTTTAATTATATACTAGACTTAGTATTAAATGTTATTATACATTAGTGCTTCTACATTAGTATTACATGTTACTATAGATTGATTACTATGCATTACTATTACATGTTACTATACTTTAGTTATTCTACATTAGTATTACATGTTATTATAAATTTATACATTATTGTTTATACATGATAATTAGCATTAAATGCTATTATACATTAGTATTATATGCGCTTATATTATTAATGTTTATACATTAGTATTACATGTTATTATACATTGATTATTATACATTACTAGTACATATTATTACACTTTAGTTAATATACATTAGTATTATACGTTATTATAAATTTATATATTTGTGTTTATACATAAGACATTAGTATTAAATGTTATTATACATTAATTATTATATATTAGTATTATGTGTTATTATATATTAGTATTTATACATTAGTATTACATGTTATTATACATTAATGTTACATGGTAGTAATAGTATGGTGTTTACATATACTAAACTATTATTAGTCAATTTAGTCTATTTATATTATAGTATAAGTTTATTATTTTATAATAATTTGCTTATATTAGTATATTATTAAATTTAACTAACTATAGAAGTTATGGTCATATAATATATATGATTAATATATTAAAAACACATATTTTTATAAAATATGTCCAATATCGAAGTCGGAGTTAGATGGCAAAGTCGAAGTTAGTACATTGCCACCTCTAACTTCAACTCTGACTTCGACTTTTTTGGGAAAAAAATCCGACTCCAACTCCAACTTATCGAAGTTATAAGGAAGCTAGAGTGGAGTCGGTGTAGAGTCAGAGTTGGAATTTTTTGACGCTTTGTCGGTTTCAGTGAGGAAGTTGGAAATTTTTGCTTGTTAGTTTAGGGTTTTGTTTCGCTCTTGAATTTATATATAGCATGTAATTCTGAGATTTTAGTAGGATCTTGTTTGGTAGGCTCTTGAATTTATTTATGATTGCTATCTATTCGTAAGAGTTAAAATTATTTCCTATATCTTTTGTTAGTAATCATTTTGAAAATAAGTTGGCTCTTTGTATATAATACAACCAAACCAACCTGCTAGTGGTTGGTACGGTGGACCTCTATTGTTTTTCAGTTTGGGCAGTGACAATGTCGAACATTTTGAGCAAGAGGTTATTCATATGGACCTTCAATCTTTCTACTTTAGTAGTTTATCGAAGTTTCAAATCATTTAAGCCATTATGAACAAATGTGAGATGTGTTCATACTTTCAATACATATCAAATATAAATTTTGGGTTGGCTCCGTTTGTTTGGTTCGTGAAAATCCAAACCAACATGTGAACCCAAGAAAATCCAACCCAAACATGTTAGGCTTGAGTTGGGAAGTTATGAGGGTTGATGGTATGAATGCACACATGAACCCAACTCTAGTATGTGATACTGGAAAGAGTGAGTTGCTCTTTGAATTCAAGTTTGGTCATTTGCAGAAGATAGAAACATTGAACTCCTATAACTGGAATTATAACATTGATGATTGAACAAAACGGGAACAACGTAAGTATCCCATATAATGCTTAATGCTCTTACTTAATTAATTTGTGACTTTGCATTTATATCAGCTAGCTGTGAGCATGATCTAATATGGCCAACTTGGTGGCATACCTACAAGATTATTGACAGCCTATTTCCATACTTAGAGCACAAAATCAGCAATCACTTGATTCTTGTAATTGTCCCAATTTTTTTGTAATTAGCATATCTTTTCCTTACATACATAGTTTCCATAAATAGTCTAGCATAGTGTAGCTATTATGTGTAACGATCCTTAGTGTAAAAAGTTAGATTTCTGGAATCAAAAGCTTGAATATTTTCTAAATTTGACATGGTATCAGCCTAACCGATCCTCTCTCCATTACCTCCATGGCTTCCCCCTCCAACCCTCCTCCCTCTCCTTACCTTCTTCACCCTTCAGATTCCCCTAGCCTTATTCTAGTCTCCGGTCTCCTTACAGGAGATAACTTTCCCAAATGGCAAAAAGCTATGACCCGAGCTCTAAACGCAAAAAACAAACTCAGTTTTGTTGATGGCTCCCTTTCACCACCCGACCCCACCTCAACCGATTATACTCAATGGAATCAAACCAAGGACATGGTCCTTACCTAGCTTCTAAATTCCATCAGTCCAGCTATAGCCAAAATTTCACACTGATCCTCGCGAGGTATGGCTCGACCTTCAATCCCGTTTCTGTCATGGGAACAATGCCCGTATATACCATCTCAAACGTGAACTCTCCTCCCTCCACCAAAACACTCATTCTATTCATGAGTATTACAACCAAATTAAACAAATTTGGGATGAACTCAACCATTTACAAAAGAGCACTGACCTCAAAGAACCTACAACAGCAAGCCGAAGATGAACGAGTCTATCAGTTCTTACTTGACCTCAACGACTCCTTCTCCCAACTGAGAACACAAATTCTGGCCACGGAGCCCCTTCCTCCTATCACAAAAATTTTTTCCATTTTGTTTCAGGAAGAGCAGCAGCGCCTATTGCAGATTCGGCCACCACCCGAACTACCAACTTTTGCTGCTCACTCCACCAAACCTTCTATTCGTTGCTCGGAGTGCGGCAAAGTCGACCATTCGCATGACTACTGCTGGCGGATTGTGGGATACCCACCAGGCTGCGATGCACGGAACCAACCCAGGCCCTCTCTCCTTGGTAAAGCTCCCTATTCTTCCTCGCCAGTGGTCAATCAAGCATCCCTCTCCTCCTCCTCGCCACCGGTGCTTGGCTTGTCTCCCGATATGTACCAGAAACTCCTTGATTTGCTCAATCCGAAACCCTCCTCAACCAACTTTGTGGGTAACGTTTCTACCTCCTCTTCTTTTGATAATCATCATGCGTGGGTTGTGGACAGTGGTGCCAGTGACCACATGTGCCACGACCGAAGCTTTTTTTCCGAATTGGTGCCTCCCTCGCATGAGCAACTCGTGAGATTACCCACTGGCCACACCTTTCCCATTGAAGGTGTCGGCACCTGTTATTTGACCGAGTCCCTTATCTTGCACAAAGTCTATTTTGTCCCTCAGTTTCAATTTAACCTTCTCTCTGTCCCTCAGCGCACTACTAATAATTCTTGTATTGTCTCTTTTTCTTCAACCAATTGTTTTTTTCAGGACCCACACTCGAAGAGGCTAATTGGAGCGGGTGAGCTTTGCAATGGGCTTTATGTGTATCATCCCCAACCCATCATGGCACTTTCCGCACACTCTGCCGCTAATAAAGTCTTATGGCACCAACACCTAGATCATCCTTCCCGCTTAAATATTCCTAGTCTTTTTAATAATCCTTGTATTCTTTCTGATTGTGATATTTGTGCTCGTTCTAAGCACACTAGACTCCCTTTTTCTTCTCCAGTTAATAAAAGTACTTTTGCCTTTAATCGTATTTTTTGCGATATATGGGGTGGATATCATATTTCTTCACTTTGTGGTGCTCATTATTTTCTTACAATAGTTGATGATTTTTCACACACTACTTGGATTTATCTCATGCGATATAAATCTGAAACTTATACTCATCTCATGCATTTTTTTGCACTTATCCAAAATCAGTTCAACACTATGATTAAAATAATTAGAACTAATAATGGTCAAGAATTCCTTTCCCACAAATTTCAAAACTACCACCATGATCATGGCATCATTCATGAACGTACTTGTGTTGAAACTCCACAACAAAATGGAGTTGCGGAACGTAAACACCGACACCTTCTGAATGTTGCTCGTAGTCTCCGTTTTCAAGCTTACTTACCTTTGACTTTTTGGGGTGAATGTGTCCTCACTGCTGCCTATCTTATCAACCGTACCCCAAGTCGTATTCTTGATAATAAATCCCCCTTTGAAACTCTCTTCAAAATTCCCCCCACCTATGATCATCTTCACGTTTTTGGTTGTCTCTGTTATGCTCAAACCCTCCATACTTCCCGCGATAAATTTTCTCCTCGTGCCTTTAAATGTGTTTTTCTTGGCTACCCTAGCAATCATAAGGCATATAAACTTTATAATCTTGACACCCATGTCATTTTTTATTCCCGAGATGTTACCTTCCATGAACAACAATTTCCATTTCAAGACATTCCTGACCTTACTCATACCTCCCCACCTGTAGTACCGCTTCCTGTTCCTGAGCCTATCCTACCATCCACTCCTCACACTCCTTCTATTACTCCTGACCCACCTCCCCCTCCCCCCTCTCTTCGTCCTCGTCGTACCATTACTCGACCCGCATACCTTCAAGATTATGTTTGCCAGACTATACACACAGAGCCCATGGCAACCTCACCTGCTTTACAGACCTCAGGTATTGCTCATCCCTTATCTGCTTTTCTTTCTTATTCTCGTTTCTCACCTTCTCACCTTCATTTTTTAACTGCTCTCACTACTTCTGTTGAACCTTCTTGTTATTCCACTGCACTTCGCCATTCTCACTGGCGTGACGCTATGTCTACTGAACTTAGTGCCCTTGAGGCTAATTCCACCTGGACCCTTGAGCCACTACCTCCTAGTAAGAAACCCATTGGTTGCAAATGGGTATTCAAAATCAAGCTTAAAGCTGATGGTTCCGTTGAAAGATACAAAGCCCGACTAGTCGCAAAAGGCTATACTCAAGTTGAAGGTCTTGATTATCATGAGACCTTTGCTCCCGTTGCCAAAATGACTACTATGCGGTGCTTATTGGCTGTTGCTGCTACTCAACAATGGATCATCCATCAACTTGACGTCAATAATGCATTCTTGCATGATGATCTTGATGAGGAAGTTTACATGACCCCACCTCCGGTTTATTGCCCCAAAGAAGAGACCCGTGTCTGTCGTCTCCGCAAATCCCTCTACGGCCTCAAACAAGCCTCTCGTAACTGGTTTTTTAAACTAACCGCAGTGCTTCTTGATGCAGGTTTTTCTCAATCTCAGGCCGATCATTCTTGATTCACCTTGATCACTTCCACCAGTATTACTATTGTTCTCGTCTATGTTGATGACATTCTGGTTGGTGGAAATGATATCTCCCGTATTCAACTCTTCAAAGATATTCTCTCTTCACATTTCAAAACCAAAGATCTTGGTCCTCTCAAATATTTTCTTGGTCTTGAAGTTGCTCGATCACCTAAAGGCATCTTTCTCAATCAACAAAAATATGCCCTTGATATTCTCTCTGATAGTGGCCAACTTGGTGCCCGGAGTGCTCCCTTTCCCATGGAACAAAATTTGAAGCTCACCAATCACGATGGAACTCTTCTTTCTGATCCTTGTGTCTATCGACGACTCGTTGGACGTCTCATCTACTTGACTATCACTCATCCTGATATCATTTTTGCAGTGAATATTCTCAGTCAATTTATGCATGCCCCTCGAGCTCCTCACATGCAAGCCGTCACTCGTGTTCTTCGTTATATTAAAAGCAGTCCAAGCCAAGGCATTTTTTTCTCTTCCTCCAACAGTTTGCGTATTACTGCTTACACTGATTTAGATTGGGCCAGCTGTCCCACCACTCGTCGCTCCACCACAGGCTACTTTTATCCAGCTTGGTTCAAGCCCTATTTCTTGTCGTACAAAGAAACAGACGACAGTGGCCCGTTCTTCTGCTGAAGCTGAATATTGCGCCATGGCCATCACCACTTGCGAACTCACCTGGCTGAAACAGCTCCTCACTGATCTTGGTATTTCTCATCCCAAGCCTTTTCGCTTACATTGTGACAATCAATCGGCTCTACACATCGCTCACAATCCCGTGTTTCATGAACGTACCAAACATATTGAGATTGATTGTCACCTCGTTCGTGACAAAATCAGATTCGGTCTCCTCACCGCCGTTCATACTTCCTCTCATGAGCAAGTTGCTGACATCTTCACCAAAGCCTTAGGCCGGGACCTCTTCCACCATTTTCTCTGCAAGTTGGGCATTACGGATCTACATGCGCCAACTTGAGGGGGCGTATTGACAGCCTATTTCCATACTTAGAGCACAAAATCAGCAATTACTTGATTCTTGTAATTGTCCCGTATTTTTTGTAATTAGCATATCTTTTCCTTACATACACAGTTTCCATAAGTAGTCTAGCATAGTGTAGCTATATATGTGTAACTATCCTTAGTGTAAAAAGTTAGATTTCTGGAATCAAAAGCTTGAATATTTTCTAAATTTGACAAAGATTTCCCATAAATTTGGTCTTGAGTGGCTGTATTAATTTTTTGTGGGTGTATTTACCGCTGTGTTTATAGTCCTTATTGTCATTGTTTAGTCTATAACGTTAAGTTGACTGATTTATTGTTCTTTAAAAACTTTATTCAGGTACCATTTCTTTTGAGAAAGTAGCAAGTTTCGTTTGATATTTAGTAGAACAGGTCAACATCTTTTTTTGACTGATGCTGATGAAGGAAAGCCTCCATTGCTTAAATGCATGATAGAAGATTTTGGTGACTGTTATTTCATGTAAATTACTTTGGATCCATTTTTCTTTTGTGGATATCTAAAATGATACCAATAACTCTTGTTGTTGGGTTTGGGTGCTTTATTTTTTAAGAAGAAAGGAAGGCTTGCAATAAGGGGTCTTCTTTTTGCTGTACACACTCTGTACCAAGCACATAGCCATTGACTATCATTTTGTTCGTGATCAAGTCTCCTCCAAGGCTCTCAACGTTCATTTTATCTCCTTTAAGGTTCAACTAGCAAATGTTGTGACGCCCCCAAATCCCCACGTACGGACACGGGGAAATTGAGACGTCCGGATGGTAACAACACGGGTCACCACCCTATCGACGTGTGCCAAGTGTGTGCAAGCGACACATGTGCACGAAGAAATACGCAGCGGATAGCAAAGACATAAAACTAAGTACCAGAATTTTTTCTTAAATAAAATACAAAGCGGTTCAAAGATACATAATAAAATAATACAAATACAAATATTGTTTCAAAGCCAAAACCAAATCATAAACTTCAACTCAGAACTCCGGCGGAGCCGCATCCTCGGGCTCAGCCTCCTCCTCCTCCTCGAACTCTGCACCAAAATCTACGGTACCAAAAATGGTGCCGCAGGTAAGTAAAATCCAAACACCACTAGATAAAAACATATTAAACTCAAACAATATGCATGAATAAATGACAATGCACAAAACTCATAAACCATATTTTTTCCACGCACGCCAAAAACCCATTTGGCCCAAAAACATATCCTTTAAACAAAAACTCGCCATTATCCCCGATAACGGTCCAAAACATGTCGTTAAAAACCAAGCCTCGCCATTATCCCAGATAATGGCCCAAACCACCATTTTCCCAGAAAATGGATCACAAGTCCTCAACACATCCTCGCCATTTTCCCAGAAAATGGCCCGTATCCGAAAACCATAAAAACCAATCCGATTATGCATGCACCATGATCTCCCCTAGGGATCATCCGCACACTCTGGCTCTGTGCCACACCGCAGGTAACGACTACGCGTATGACACCTACACGAGTGATGCCCAGACTCGCGCCCAGCGCGTACCTGGCCAGGCCATCCTCTAGTCCCCGCCACTCTAGGAACCACGGAGTCGACACGACAGCGTTACCGTATCGTGCGATCCGGTCGTCGCCCAGCGACAACCCAGGGGATGTCACTCAGTATTATCCACTCCCGAGTGACCAGAGGAGCTCCACCGGGATAATAACCCATCCGGCTTGGGCTCGTGATACGCACGCACCCAAAATCCATTTACGCCAACAAAACAGGATTTTTCACAATTAAAATAAAATACACGTACATGCACCATGTAAATGCAATATCAATGCTCGATAAAATCAACCAACCATAAAACAACAAATCAAGCAACTCCGTCCTCCATCCACCCGACCCCCGGACTCCTCGGACTCAGTCCGGAATCAGCAAACCAACCAGATAAATTATTGTAAGAGCAAAATACATTTAAATCTAAAAGTAGAGTTTAGAAAATACTTACAGCCCTATATATGATTTTTAGAAGGTTCGGCGCGCGGCAAACGATGGGCGGAAAGCAACGTAACAGTGCAAATGCACTGTAGCCGTGGGTCGCAAAATACCCACTTTTGGACGGGGACAAACCAAGACACCAAATTGATAGGGAATGGTCTAGGGATGTTTATGAAGCTAGTGGAAGTGAGTTTTGGCCGTGGGTGGCGTGGAAACGGCGGTGGAGGGCAAAAACGGCCAAATCGGAGTTGAGCTCGTGGGAGCTGCTCCGGCGACGGATCTAGGCCGGAAATGGGTGGGTTAGGTCGGCAAGAGGTAGGGGAAGAAGTGGTGAAAAGATGGTGGCCGGAGGTGGTGCGACGGCGCCGGAAACGGTGAAAAACCGTGCGGCTTAGATGCGCTTTTCCGGCCAAACGGCGGCACGGATGGGGGAGATCTTTGGTGGGGTGGTGCGCCGGAGGGAGGGGAAGATTTCTGGGTGGGTGGTGGAGGCCACGCCGCCGCAAGTGGCGGTTCTGGGCGGAGGAAGAAATCGGCAACAGGGGGAAAAACTGGGTTGGTGCCGCGACTTCGAGGGCTCGTGGCGGCTAACGGTGGCTCCGATGGTCCTAAAATTGGTGGGGTTGTAGTCTGATGTGAGGGAAGAGAATGGCGGGGGTGGTGATGACACCTCCACCGGACGGCGGAGATATGGGCGGTCGAAGGAGGTTGCGCGGAAAGGAAAAACAGAGAAGGGAGAGAGAGAGAAGACGTAGCGCACGGGGAAGGAAACCGGAAAGGAGAAAAAAGAAAGGAAAAAAAAAGAAAAGAAGGAAAAGAAAAAGGAAGAAAAAAAAGAAAAAGGAAAAAGAAAAGAAGGAGAAAAGAAATGAAGTCCAAACTTCACTTCCGGGATCCAGAAACTGATCCGCCGAAAACGATATTAAAAACATAAACGACTAAAATAAATTAAACACTACAACAATTAAATAAATAAACACCAAGAAAATATTTTAAACACAACGTCAAGCTAAAATAAATTAAACAGCACTTTAAATTCGACAGCCAATAAAATCCAATTAAAATCCGATAATTTAAAATAAAAGCACTATAATATTAATTAAATTAAAACCACTCCTTCAGTGAAAATACACGCAAAAGCGGGTCATCACATCCTCCCCCCCTTAAAACAAATTTCGTCCTCGAAATTTTGCAGGACCAAACACCAACTTGAAACAGGCCATATAATTCCACATAAAACCAACTGCAACCAAGATTAAGAAACGTACCGTCATTACTCAAACAAGTAAGGGTACTGCTCCCTCATGTCCGCTACTCGCTCCCAAGAGAAGTCTTGAGCTAACGGATTTCCCCAGGCCACCTTAACCAAGGGTATCGTCTTGGACCTTAACTGTTGCTCCTTCCAATCCAAGATCTGCGACGGAACAACCTCATAAGTAAGGTCCGGTTGCAACTGAATATTCTCTGGGTCGACAAAGCGTGCTCCTGTTGTCCAAAACTCTTCTTCAAAGATGATACATGGAAGACATTGTGTATATCCCCAAAATATTCTGGCAATGCAACTCTGTAAGCGACGGACCCTACCTTCTCCAAAATCTGAAAAGGTCCAACATATCTTGGATCCAGCTTCCTCTTCTTCCCAAAACGCTTAACTCCTTTCATGGGAGAGACCTTGAGATAAACCCAATCGCCTTCTTCGAAAGACAATCTCTCCTCCTGGTATCCGCGTAACTCTTTTGACGACTTTGCGCTGCAGCCATGTTATCTCTTATAATCTGAATCTGATTTTGCATTTCCTGAATTATCTCGGGTCCAATTATTTTCTTCTCCCCGACTTCATCCCAACATAAGGGTGATCTACATTTTCTACCATACAGAGCTTCATAAGGAGCCATTTGGATGGATGCATGGAAGCTGTTATTATAAGCGAATTCTATGAGTGGCACCTGATTCTCCCAACTTCCTTGAAATTCTATGGCACACGCTCTCAACATATCTTCAAGAGTTTGAATCGTGCGCTCTGATTGGCCGTCTGTCTGGGGGTGATAAGCAGTACTAAACTTTAATTTAGTACCTAAAGCCGCCTGCAAACTCTTCCAAAAATGGGAGGTGAACCTTGGATCTCGATCCGACACTATGCTCTTGGGTATCCCATGTAGTCTCACTATTTCCTTTACATACATGTGGGTCAATTTTCCCAGAGAATCCGCATTATTGACCGGTAAGAAATGAGCACACTTAGTCAATCGATCAACAATCACCCACACTGAGTTCTTTCCACTGGGAGTCCTCGGCAAGCCCACTACAAAATCCATAGCGATGTCATCCCATTTCCATTCAGGAATAGGGAGAGGCTGAAGCAAACCTGCTGGTCTTTGATGTTCGGCCTTGACTTGACGGCAAGTGTCACATCTCTCAATATACAAGGCAATGTCCCTCTTCATTCCTTCCCACCAAAATTTTTCTTTAAGTCCCGATACATTTTTGTGCTACCAGGATGAACGGAATAAGGAGCCGCGTGAGCCTCTGCCATAATTCGTTCCTTCAATTCTGAGTCCTTAGGAATTACTCTACGATCTTGGAATCGAAGAATCCCATCTTTATCCAAACTGTAGTGCAATGGCCCCCTAGATTTTCTGACCCTTTTTCTAATGTCCAACAGCTTCGGATCTTTTCTTTGAAGAGTCTTCAATTCTTCAAAATCAACTACTCGGACATCAAGAATTGAAGATATCACTTCCTCTTGTTGCGAACTTCCAATAAGGAGCCTTCTCATTCCGCAAAGTATTGAATCCATTCCAGAAGATTCAGCTTCATCCTCTAAGTGTGACTTCCGGCTCAAGGCATCAGCAACTGCATTTGCTTTTCCTGGATGGTATTTAATCTCGCACTGATAATCGCTTATTAGCTCTAACCATCGTCTTTGTCTCATGTTGAGATTCTTCTGAGAAAATAAATGCTTTAGACTCTTGTGATCGGTGTAGATTTCGCAAACAGCCCCATATAAATAGTGTCGCCAAATCTTAAGAGCAAATACTATTGCAGCCAATTCTAAATCATGTGTCGGGTAATTCTTCTCGTGGTCTTTCAGTTGACGAGACGCATAAGCCACAACTCGTCCTTCTTGCATGAGAACACACCCAAACCAAATTTAGATGCATCACTAAAAACTACCAGCGGCTTATGTGGTTCTGGAAGTGCTAATACTGGCGCAGTTGTCAATCTGTTCTTCAATTCCTGGAAACTCCTCTCGCACTTGTCTGACCAAACAAACTCTGCATTCTTTCTAGTCAAAGCGGTGAGAGGTCCGGATAATCGGGAAAATCCCTCCACAAATCTTCTATAGTATCCAGCAAGTCCCAAGAAACTTCGAATCTCGCGCACAGTCGAAGGACGCTGCCATGATAAAATAGCTTCCACCTTGCTGGGATCAACAGCCACACCGTCTCGGGAAATTACATGCCCGAGAAATCTGACTTCTTCCAGCCAAAATTCACATTTGCTAAGCTTCGCATACAGCTGATGCTCTTGTAACTTCCCAAGCACTAAGCGAAGGTGATAAGCATGCTCGTCAATATCCTGGGAATAAATTAAAATATCATCAATGAAGACCACCACAAAAGAATCCAAGTAAGGTCGAAAAACCCGATTCATCAGATCCATAAAAGCTGCGGGGGCATTTGCCAACCCAAAAGGCATCACTTTAAACTCGTAATGCCCATATCTTGATCTGAAAGCAGTCTTAGGGATATCTCTATCCCTTATTCGCAACTGATAATATCCTGATCTCAAGTCAATCTTCGAGAAGATAGCCGCTCCTTGAAGCTGATCAAATAAATCGTCGATTCTTGGGAGAGGGTACTTATTCTTGATGGTCACTTTATTAAGCTCTCGATAATCAATACACATTCTAAGAGTGCCATCTTTCTTTTTAACAAATAAAACTGGTGCACCCCATGGCGAAGTACTTGGCTGGATAAACCCCTTGTCTACCAACTCTTGCAACTGGACTTTCAACTCTTTCAACTCAGCTGGTGCCATACGGTAAGGGGCTTTTGTGACAGGAGCCGCCTCCAGGTTCCAAATCAATGGCGAACTCCAACTCACGGACTGGAGGTAACCCCGGCAAATCATCTACAAACACATCGGGAAATTCTTCTACAACTGGAATATCTGCTAAAGACTTTTTCCCAATCGGCGTAGACACCACTTGAACCAAAAAGGCATCCGCTCCACAAGCAATATCTCTCTTCGCTTGAATTGCCGATATAACCATCGGCTTTTCTTTTAGCTTACTCCCCGCAAATTCCAGACAATCACCATCTGGAAGCTGAAAGCTAATTACCCGACTCCTGCAATTTATACTTGCACAATATCGATATAACCAATCCATGCCGAGAATAATATCAAATCCCAACAACTTGAATACAACCAAGTCGGCATCAAGTGTCCTTCCACCAAAATCCAAGGGACAACCCAACGCAACTTTAGAACAACAAATCATTTCACCATTTGGAAGACTCACCACTAAAGATTTTGGTAGGGGTCCCGTAACCAAATTACATATCCGTGCGAATGTAGACGACACAAATGATTGAGATGCACCCGAATCAAACAATGTGCACGCATAAAAATCATACAACCGGACTCTTCCTGAACCAATCACATATACCCATGAAATCCAAAAATAAAGAAAAACCAAACCACACCAAATATTAAATCCAGAAATTAATTTAGAATCATACCTGTAATCACTCCAGCATCGTGGGTCGCTGGTGCCTCATCATCCACCTCTCCGGGGGTAACAGCATATACTCGGGCCTGCGCTACTTGCCTCTGATTAGTTCTTCCACCACGTCGACCTCCACGGCTTCCTTGAACTGTATTAGGACACTCACGGGCAAAGTGCCCCTGCTGGCCACAATTATAGCATCGAGCTCCACCCAAAGTGCACTCACCCACATGGGCTCTATTACACCTTCCGCAAACAGGCATCCGACCTCCTATACGCACTCCTGAGGCAGCTTGTGGTCGAGTTCCAGACCGCTGAACAATTTTCTGAGGCGATCCAGAGCTACTTCCTTCTCCAGTATAACTCCGCCTTTTATGTCCTGGAGGGGAACCCATACTCAAATTATTCTCTCGCTCCACGAGAGTGGCCACATCCACTAAATCCTGAAAAGTGGATATCCGGTGGCCGACTACCATACGGCGTATGTCAGGGCGTAGACCCTCCTGGAAACGCTCAGCTTGCATTTCCTCTGTGGCGATGAGGTGGGGAGCAAATTTCCCAAGTTCTACAAACCTTCGGGCGTACTGTTCTACGGTCATGCTCCCTTGGACCAAGTGTGAGAACTCTCTTGCTTTTTGCCGCCTTACAGAAGCGGGAAAGAAACGATCATTAAATTCTTTCTTGAAGCGCTGCCAGGTCACAGCGGCAAAAGACCCCAATTCTGACTCCAGCATTATTCTTTTGGTATCCCACCAATCAAAAGCAGTGCCCTGCAACAGATAGCTGGCGTAGAGTACTTGTTGCGCCTCAGTGCAACCACATACCTCAAAAGTCCTTTCCAAGTCTTTGATCCACTTTCCAGCTTGAAGTGGATCCTCGTCTCCAGTGAAGTGTGGAGTTCTATGCGCCAGAAAGCGCTCATAGGTGCACCCAGCTTGCACCCCTCCACTAGGCCCTCCCGGTAGTAGCCATGGCCCTCCTTGTTGCCAAGGCCCTCCTTGCTGTGGCCAAGGACCTCCTGGTTGTGGGCAAGGCCCTCCTTGTTGTGGGCAAGGCCCTCCTTGTTGAGGCCTAAAATTCTGTTGCATAAATTCCGTCATTTGCCGTATAGCTTGGGCAATGGAATCATCTCTCTGTGTATCGTCTCGTGGCCCTTGGGTAGATTTCCTTGGTCTCACCATTTTTCCTGCCACCACAACCTTTGACCCCCTTTAAGAAAAACAAATAAAACCAACAACATAAAACCAAAACCAAAACCAAGCCACACAACAAGAAACAAAAAGAAACCAGCATGCAATATCATAACTAAATAAATAAACACAAGCAAACTAGCTCAAATAAATTCAAAACAAATAAAACATGTCAAAAAGCAACTTTACTTAAAATAAATTTTAAAACACAACTTTAAAAACATTCTGGTACTACACCTACGGGACATGTGGTTTTACCCAGAGCCGAACTGCTCTGATACCACCTGTGACGCCCCCAAATCCCCACGTACGGACACGGGGAAATTGAGACGTCCGGATGGTACAACACGGGTCACCACCCTATCGACGTGTGCCAAGTGTGTGCAAGCGACACATGTGCACGAAGAAATACGCAGCGGATAGCAAAGACATAAAACTAAGTACCAGAATTTTTTCTTAAATAAAATACAAAGCGGTTCAAAGATACATAATAAAATAATACAAATACAAATATTGTTTCAAAGCCAAAACCAAATCATAAACTTCAACTCAGAACTCCGGCGGAGCCGCATCCTCGGGCTCAGCCTCCTCCTCCTCCTCGAACTCTGCACCAAAATCTACGGTACCAAAAATGGTGCCGCAGGTAAGTAAAATCCAAACACCACTAGATAAAAACATATTAAACTCAAACAATATGCATGAATAAATGACAATGCACAAAACTCATAAACCATATTTTTTCCACGCACGCCAAAAACCCATTTGGCCCAAAAACATATCCTTTAAACAAAAACTCGCCATTATCCCCGATAACGGTCCAAAACATGTCGTTAAAAACCAAGCCTCGCCATTATCCCAGATAATGGCCCAAACCACCATTTTCCCAGAAAATGGATCACAAGTCCTCAACACATCCTCGCCATTTTCCCAGAAAATGGCCCGTATCCGAAAACCATAAAAACCAATCCGATTATGCATGCACCATGATCTCCCCTAGGGATCATCCGCACACTCTGGCTCTGTGCCACACCGCAGGTAACGCTACGCGTATGACACCTACACGAGTGATGCCCAGACTCGCGCCCAGCGCGTACCTGGCCAGGCCATCCTCTAGTCCCCGCCACTCTAGGAACCACGGAGTCGACACGACAGCGTTACCGTATCGTGCGATCCGGTCGTCGCCCAGCGACAACCCAGGGGATGTCACTCAGTATTATCCACTCCCGAGTGACCAGAGGAGCTCCACCGAGATAATAACCCATCCCGGCTTGGGCTCGTGATACGCACGCACCCGAAAATCCATTTACGCCAACAAAACAGGATTTTTCACAATTAAAATAAAATACACGTACATGCACCATGTAAATGCAATATCAATGCTCGATAAAATCAACCAACCATAAAACAACAAATCAAGCAACTCCGTCCTCCATCCACCCGACCCCCGGACTCCTCGGACTCAGTCCGGAATCAGCAAACCAACCAGATAAATTATTGTAAGAGAAAATACATTTAAATCTAAAAGTAGAGTTTAGAAAATACTTACAGCCGCTATATATGATTTTTAGAAGGTTCGGCGCGCGGCAAACGATGGGCGGAAAGCAACGTAACAGTGCAAATGCACTGTAGCCGTGGGTCGCAAAATACCCACTTTTGGACGGGGACAAACCAAGACACCAAATTGATAGGGAATGGTCTAGGGATGTTTATGAAGCTAGTGGAAGTGAGTTTTGGCCGTGGGTGGCGGTGGAAACGGCGGTGGAGGGCAAAAACGGCCAAATCGGAGTTGAGCTCGTGGGAGCTGCTCCGGCGACGGATCTAGGCCGGAAATGGGTGGGTTAGGTCGGCAAGAGGTAGGGGAAGAAGTGGTGAAAAGATGGTGGCCGGAGGTGGTGCGACGGCGCCGGAAACGGTGAAAAACCGTGCGGCTTAGATGCGCTTTTCCGGCCAAACGGCGGCACGGATGGGGGAGATCTTTGGTGGGGTGGTGCGCCGGAGGGAGGGGAAGATTTCTGGGTGGGTGGTGGAGGCCACGCCGCCGGCAAGTGGCAGTTCTGGGCGGAGGAAGAAATCGGCAACAGGGGGAAAAACTGGGTTGGTGCCGCGACTTCGAGGGGCTCGTGGCGGCTAACGGTGGCTCCGATGGTCCTGAAAATTGGTGGGGTTGTAGTCTGATGTGAGGGGAAGAGAATGGCGGGGGTGGTGTATGACACCTCCACCGGACGGCGGAAGATATGGGCGGTCGAAGGAGGCTGCGCGGAAAGGAAAAACAGAGAAGGGAGAGAGAGAGAAAGACGTAGTGCACGGGGAAGGAAACCGGAAAGGAGAAAAAAGAAAGGAAAAAGAAAGAAAAGAAGGAAAAGAAAAAGGCAGAAAAAAAAAGAAAAAGGAAAAAGAAAAGAAGGAGAAAAGAAATGAAGTCCAAACTTCACTTCCGGGATCCAGAAACTGATCCGCCAAAAACGATATTAAAAACATAAACGACTAAAATAAATTAAACACTACAACAATTAAATAAATAAACACCAAGAAAATATTTTAAACACAACGTCAAGCTAAAATAAATTAAACAGCACTTTAAATTCGACAGCCAATAAAATCCAATTAAAATCCGATAATTTAAAATAAAAGCACTATAATATTAATTAAATTAAAACCACTCCTTCAGTGAAAATACACGCAAAAGCGGGTCATCACAAATGTTCTCACCAAGCCACTACCATTGCGTGTTTCTCCTTTTTCCGACACAACCCCAAGGTTCGTGTGCTCCTGTTGAGCTTGCAGGGGCATATTGAGACAACACTTCACAGATGTGAAGCCACTAACAACTCTGATGCTGAAATTCAAAAATCAAACACCAACAATTTTGAAGATAAAGATGATGAGATTCAAAAATCAAACAGCAACAACTCTGAAGATAAAGATCATCCTGCACATGTATCAGTTATAGCAGATAAGGATAATAACAAATAATATCTGATTGATTCAAATATTTCTTTGATGTAACTACTATAACAACGCTGTACATATCTTCCATAAATAATACACGTTGCTCCCCTCTGTTAAGTCAATGGAAGCAGATTCAGAAATCTGTTAGGAGCTCACAACAACATAGTCCTAAATTCCAAAATTTTATAATCTAGTAACACATAAACTCATAAAATGACATTAAGTTACATCAATCTTTAAGTCAACTTCTAACCCTCTTGAACCCTCTCTCCCCATGCATGCAACCTACCTTCACTCCGGCGCCCCTCGCTGGAGCTGATCCATCTTCCTCCACCCGCCATATTTTCTCACTATCTCTCCCTTCTTTCTCTTCCCCTACTTCTCTCCCCATCTCTCTTCCTACCCTGTTTCTTTGCGATGGACAATGTTAGGCATTTTTCAGTGGAGTCCAAATCTTTTGCTTTCTCAAAGGTGGGTGCAAATTGTTTTCGTATTCTTGAGAAAAGCAAACGCATGGCTATTTATCTATTAGTCAACGAGGCAGCGGCTGCATGGGTGGTGAAAATGGTGGTAGAAGCCACCGAGACCAGGTGGCGTGAGAATTTCTTCAGGAAAATGAGGGTCGGTAATGGGTTTCTTACGCTTCATCTACTCAGAAATGCTAGGGGATGCTATCTCCATCTGGAGGAGTTCATCAATGGGAGAAGAAGAGGCTCTCTGATTATCCCCGAGGGTGTCAAGAGCTGTGGATGGGAGGGGTTCGCTTATAATCTCAAAAAGGTGGCCGAACATGAGACCCCAAGACGGGTTGGGGAGCTCGGTTTCAGGCCGTCTGTCACGCCGCCGGTTTCCTACGCCGCGATCTTGTCTGGTGCAGCGGCAGAGTGCAGCTCTGCCATGGACACGTTGGGAGAAAAGCTTGGTTTTTGCACAGTGGTCTCGGAAGGGACTTCTGACATTGGTACTAAGCTAGGTGATATAGAAGGGGTGTTTTGGGAGTAAAAGCCAAGCTTACCGGTGTACTCCAAGATATTGCCTTTTTGATGAATAAAGTTGACATGGGACTCGGCATGGTGATGGGACGGGGTAAGGGGTTCACGTCTACCCCTCTCCAGTCAGTTCCAGAAGATCATTTTTCCAATTGGGAAAGAAAGACTCTGCAGGAGCAGAGAAATATGAAAGTTTAGGGGCCTTAATAAGCCCTCATCTCTGGGCCGTTGATAGGCTCTGGGCCCAAGTTTCAGAGCCCACTGAAGTACTGAACCCTCAGCCCCCCCCCCCACCGGGCTTCGGCCCACGGCTCAGGCCTAAGCCACGGTCGTTGGCCTCCCACAGGCCGACCCCACCTTTCGGGTTGTGTGAGACCGGCAGGAAAGCCTCAGCCTCCCCTCACACGGGCTGAGCCCAGAACTCGGTTTAAGCCCACGCTCGGGCCCCTCCTCAGGCCGGACCCTCCACTCGGGTCGAGCCCGTGACCCGGCAGCTTTCATCACACAGGCTTTCCTCGTCTTGGTCCCGAGACCCTTCTTCCAGCACCGTCGGCCACTCTCCGCCGGCATCACAGAAATGGCCGGCGGACTCCGGCGAACCTACCGGCATCGCTGACGCACGGTATAAGGTCACGACGGCGGCAGTTTCGACCCCGGCAGAGTCGCCTGAGAAGGAAAACGACGTCTCAATCACTCCTCAAGCCTTTGGGAGCCCGACGCCGGCACAGATAATCCCGATCTGCCTCTTGGAGTCCTCTGGGTTTTCTTCCGATGGCAACCTATCCCCACGAGATGAGGACCACCCTCTCCCAGAAACCTGCGCAGCCTCTTCCTTGGTGGGAACTTCAGAGTTTACTTCCAGGGTCCTTTGTTCTCTTGAAGAGGAGGTAGTGCTTGGCAATCTGTCCCCACGAGATGAGGACCACCCCTTTCCAGCAACCTGTGCAGCCTCTTCCTTGGTGGGATTTTCTGAGTTTGCTTCCAGGGTCCTTTATACTCTTGAAGAATAGGCAATTCATGGTTCTGAAGAAGTGGAAGACGAAGTGGTAGAGCCTGGATCAGGTTCTTTGGTTCCTTTTTCTGTTATGGGCAACGAAGGGGATGTTCCCAGTCCACTTTGCTCGTTGCCCCCAACACTTCCGTGGTCTAACCCACAAACAGATTGGGTGCTGAAGAAGGTAGAAGACATTCGGCTTTGTGCGGGGATTTCTTGCTCCGACTTTGAGGATCAATTGACAGCACTGTTCACAGCCATTACAGCAGAGCAGTCTCCCAACCTCCGATCCGCCAGCAAAAGGGAGAGGGAATTAAAGAGACTCTCATGCTCCGTAAATTATGGTCACGAAGGAAGCACTAGTAGGGCAAGATTTACTGAGAGGGAGAACTTGGGTGATCCATGAAGCCCAAGATCCTTTCATGGAATGTTCGGGGTTTAAACAACCCGAACAAACGCCTTAGAGTGAAGAATCTAATTAGGGATTGGAAGGCGGACATCCTTTGCTTACAAGAGACTAAGTTGAAGTACGTAGACAGGAGAATTATCAAAAGTTTGTGGAATTGCGCTTATGCGGGATGGACCAACTTGCCCTCTAAGGGCGCATCAGGGGGCATTATTGTAATGTGGGATAAGAGAGTTGTTGATTTGGTGGAAGAATCCATTGGCGAGTTCGTGGTTGCATGTTCCTTTAAATCTTCGGAAGACGGGTTCGAGTGGAGCTTTGCAGGTGTTTATGGTCCAAATAATGATAATAACAGGAGGCTCCTTTGGGACGAGATTGCGGGTTTGTGTAGCTGGAGGGAGGGTCCTTGGTGCATTGGAGGCGATTTCAACATCACTCGGTTCTCGAGTGAAAGATCGGGGGACTCCAACTCGGGATCAGCCATGGCTGATTTCTCAGCCCTAATCTTTGAGCTAGACTTGATTGATCTTCCCCTAGGGGGGGTAACTATACTTGGTCAAATGAGAGGGCATGGTCTCGTTTAGATAGATTTATTGTCTCCCATTCCTGGGAGACACATTTCCCCACTCTTTGTCAGAAGCGCCTCCCCAGGCTTTGCTCAGATCATTTTTCACTTTTGTTGGACTGTGGAGGTATTCAAGAGGGACGAAGATATTTCCAATTCGAGAATATGTGGCTGAAGGTGGAGGGTTTTTTGGACAAAATTAAAGCTTGGTGGTCCTCCTATAAGATCTCGAGCACCCCCAGTTTTGTTTGAGCCGGAAAACTTAAAGCCTTGAAAAATGATCTGAGAACATGGAATATGGAAACCTTTGGGAAACTAAATGACCAAAGATATACTTTTTTTCAGGAATTACAGCTTTTTGAGGATAAAGAAGCGACTTTGGCCCTCACGGCTGAGGAGAAGGAAAGGAAAACGAGGGTGATAGCTGAACTAGAAAAAATCACGCTTATGGAGGAGATATCCTGGAGACAAAAATCACGAGCCCTTTGGTTGAAAGAAGGGGACAAGTGCACTAAATTCTTCCATCGTGTCGCCAACTCCCATAGACGAAGTAACGCCATTGAGATTCTACATTTCAATGGGAGGATTATCTCCAACAGGGCAGCCATCAAGGAACACATCGTTCACTTTTACGATCATCTGCTTAAAGAGCAACATTCCTGGCGACCTACGGTAGATGGATTGACCTTTGACTCTATTGATGCTTCAAGTGTAGCGTGGTTAGAAAGGCAGTTTGAAGAGGAGGAAGTACTCAAAGCTTTAAAAGGGATGGTAAAAGATAAGGCCCCAGGCCCCAACGGTTTCACTATGGCTTTCTTTCAAGCTAGCTGGGACATCGCTAAGGAGGACATTATGAAGGTATTCTTCAAATTTCACGCTTTCATGAAATTTGAGAAAAGCCTCAATGCCTCCTTTATTGCCCTTATTCCAAAAAGGGCGGGCTCGGTAGAGGTACAGGACTTTCGCCCCATTAGCTTGGTGAGTGGGGTTTACAAAATTATTTCCAAGGTGTTAGCCCAACGGATGAGCACAGTTATGGGGAAGATCATATCGAAGTCTCAAAATGCCTTTGTGAAAGGGAGGCAAATGCTTGACTCCGTCCTTATTGCTAATGAATGTCTGGAAAGTCGGGTCAAAGCCGGCAGTCCCGGTATCTTGTGCAAGTTAGACATGGAGAAAGCTTTTGATCATGTTAACTGGGACTTCTTGATACACATAATTGGCAGGTACGGTTTTGGGGAAAGGTGGTGCCAATGGATAAAACATTGTATCACAACCGTCTGTTTTTCCGTTTTGGTGAATGGCACTCCCGAAGGCTTTTTTAATAGTTCCCGGGGCCTGCGACAAGGAGATCCCTTATCACCTCTTCTTTTCATATTAGTGATGGATGTCTTAAGCAGAATGTTGCATAGAATAGTGGAGGGTGGTCACATCTCGGGTTTCTCAGTGGGCGGCTCCACCCACGGTAATCTCTCAATCTCTCATCTTCTCTTTGCTGATGATACATTGATCTTTTGCGAGCCAGATCCTGATCAGATCCGCTCTCTAAGGGCTCTATTGCTCTGTTTCGAAGCTGTCTTCGGACTCAAGGTCAATCTTGCAAAATCTGAAGTGGTTCCAGTCGGAGAGGTTGGTAATCTAAGTGAATTGGCTGATTTGCTGGGCTGCAAGGTGTCATCCTTACCTATGAAATATTTAGGTCTCCCTTTAGGGGCCTCACATAAATCCAAAACAATGTGGGATGGGGTGGTTGAGAAAATCGAATGTAAACTTGCAGGTTGGAAACGACTTTACCGATCCAAAGGTGGTAGAGTCACTCTTATTAAGAGCACTCTATCCAACCTTCCCACATATTTCCTCTCCCTTTTCCCCTTGCCTGCAGGTGTGGCGCATAGACTGGAAAAGACCTTCCGTGATTTCCTATGGGGTAGCTTGGAGGACGTGAAAAAGTTTCATTTGATCAAATGGGAAAAGGTATGCACACCCATAGCCAATGGCGGATTGGGGCTCCGCAACTTGAGAACTCACAACAAAGCACTACTTGGCAAATGGCTATGGAGATACCACATGGAACGAGACGCCCTTTGGAGACAAGTTATCGACAGTAAATATGGAAGCATGCGAGGTGGTTGGTGTTCCAACCTAGTAAGAGGGGCTCATGGTGTAGGTTTGTGGAAATTCATACGCAACGGTTGGGAAGTTTTTTTTGCTAATTGCAGACTTGCGGTGGGAAGGGGCAAGCAAGTTAGCTTCTGGCACGACTCTTGGTGTGGCGAGTTTGCTTTGAAGACTACTTTTCCTTCCTTGTACAGGATTGCGTCTGATAAGGAGACCACAGTCGTTGATAATTTTGACAGTTCTTCTACCTCCACCCACTGGTCAGTAAGATTCACTCAAGCGACACAAGATTGGGAATTGGGAATCATCGCTGATTTTTACAGCGCGTTACAAGCATCAATTTTACATGTTGATAGAGAAGATCATCTCCTTCGGTCGCCCACAGGAAATAAGCGTTTCTCAGTACATTCCTTCAACAAGGTACTCTCGGCACATCCCTCCTTTGTATTCCCTTGGAAGTGCATTTGGAGGACTAAGGCTCCCTTAAAAGTGGCTTTCTTCGTATGGCTAGCATCTCATGAGAGTATTTTGACTATTGATAAATTGAGAAGACGTGGCCTCTACTTAACGGATTGGTGTTTTATGTGCAAACACAACGGTGAGACAGCAGATCACCTTCTCCTCCATTGCGAAGTTGTCAAGGCTCTATGGGACGACATCTTCACAAGACTAGGCTTGGCGTGGGTAATGCCTAGAAAGGTGTTTGATCTTTTGGCTTGTTGGAGAGGAATCCGGGGTAAGGGCCAGATTGCAGATATTTGGAAAATGATACCACTTTGCCTTATGTGGTGCACATGGAACGAAAGGAACAGTCGCTGTTTTGAGGACAAGGAGCGATCTCCGGAAGGCTTTAGGGATTTTTTTTATCACACTTTAGTCCTATGGGCATCCTCTATTGTAATGAATGGCACCTGTTTTATTGAACTTTACGCTGCTCTTCGTAGCTCTTAGCCTGTAGCAAGACTCTTTGTATACCCCCTGTGTACTCGGGCCTTGCCCTTTTCATATTCTAATATATCTCTTTTTACTTATCAAAAAAAAAATCTTTAAGTCACGTCAATCTGACAAATTGTATCAAGTTATATTAATTTGTAGGATTATTTTTATGTAATCATATTGTCATTAAAGTTTAGTGTTCTAAGGAGCAATTCCATTTGAACCCTTTAAATTCTTTATTCGAACATTTAAGGAAAAAAAAAAAAAAGGTCCGGAGGGAATCGTTCCCGCATTTCTTTACAGCAAGTATTAGTAGGGACAAATTATTACGTCCTAAAACACTACTGCTCGAATGATATTTTTAGTCATTATATTTTTTTAGATGAAATTTAAATTTTGTGCCAAAAGATCACTATTAGGGATGAAAATAAATTTGTCTCTAAAAACTTTCGTCCCTCACAAATTAAATTTATTGTAGTGTTAAATAGAAGATCATGTGTTTAGGAACCTCCCTTTTGATGAGATAATGGTGCCCATTGAGAAGAGTTCAGCTAAACACGAATCAAAGTACTTCAGGTTTTAAGACATTATCCATATCCATAACTTTTAAGATCAATCTCAAATAAAATTAAACAACTAAAACATATAATTTCAAGGACAGTACACAAAATGGAAGTAACATCAATAACGCGAATACACAAGGGACATGAAAGGTATCTGCATAATTGTTTTGTTCATCTATCATGATTTCACACCATATCTGGAACTTCTATAACCAAAACATTTGTCACCACAATCTCAGGTCCATTAATAACAAAGTCAATAGTAACAAATCTGGAGCTTCAATAACAAGAGAGTAAGACCAAATCTTAAAGCATTACACCATCATAATTCTGCTGCAATTTTACATCTTATGCCTCTGTCAATTACATTCCAATATGCATCCCCTGTCTCTAAGCTTTGCTTTTCTTGGTGTGGAAGAAGCACCAGGAACCCTGTATGAAACTGGCATCATCATGTCTGAATGAAATTGAAAGACGGGTAAAAGATTAGATTTAGAAAGTATACTTGCATTCATTTCCATGGGAGTATAAATTAACCCCTGTACCATCAAATACTAAATTAAACAAACACCTGCTTGTGATGCTGTTGTTGCCACTGCTACTTGTGGTTCCACTCATGAGAGTAAGACCAAATCTCTTAGACCAAATCTTAAAGAATAGCTACGAAAGAGAGTTAAAGAAAAAAAAAAAAAAAAAAAACTCAACCAACTTCAATAACAAGGTTCTTACTGCCAAATCCATAACTCCAGTAACCAACAAGTAAAACCAACAGCATTGTATTAAATCATACCAAGTTAATTATAATGAGTTTTCATGCTTCTCTCTCTGGTTGCACATAAAACCAATGCAATAAAACAGTAAAACCTGATCTCAAACAATGCTCTTTAATTCCAGGCAACAGGCTCCCAAAGGAGCACCAGAAGACCATTCCCACATTTTAATCTGATCAAGATTCAAAAGCATCATACTTAAGCATCAGTCTAGTAACTCGACAATGCAATCCAATCTACCGGACCGCCATGAACATCAATGAGGATATAAAATCTGGATAAATGTCTCAACTCTCGAGTATGGACCTCAAAAATGCATTACAAATTTATCAGGGGAGCCGACAATACTGTTTATTCAATACAAAACATCAAAATGAGGTTAATAAGTGAATCGAGCATGTCAAGATAGAACATAGAGCAGCATTTTCAAACAGGGCAGCATGTGCCAGCGTTAGCAGTACGAAGAACATGCTGCAAGCAAATATCATATGAATTGTGAATTGGAATCTTACATATTAAGTAACATGGTGGCACAATAAAAAATGCAGTGCCAAATCCGAAAGACCTAACAATTTCAGAAACCCTTCAGCAGAAAGCAAACAATCAATTGGAAGGACAAGAATAGACCAAGTGAAGCGAGATGAAGCTTCATCTTGTGTGTAAAAAGTAAACCAAAACCTTAACAAAAGTGAAGAACCACCACATGCACAGCCAATACCAACAAAATCCACATGCACATGATTGAGATCATTATCACCGCATCTAAAAGATCCAAAACTCGAATTCTTTTCCCACCCACAGTGAATTAGGTCTTCATAACCGTTGCAACTGTTTTTCTTCCCCGTCCTTAGAGATGGCATAAATCTGGCATGCTTATTTTTAGTATCTTCTCCTAAACTGTAATTAATAAAGGTCTTGGATCTATTTTCCTGGACTTTCTTCATATTTTTCTTGCAATTCTCAATGATAGTGTAAAAAGTATATAAATTGAAAAGCAAGAGAATATAAACAAGGGAAATTGCTAGTGTAGAGTACTTGGTCACCCGACTTTAGCTCAACTTTTGCTGCATTTCCACCCCCATCCACGGCCTAAATCACAAAACCGGCTCTCAAAAACAACCTCATCAATTAAGCGAAAATACATACAAACAAACATCATTCTATTTTTTTTAATGAATTCGGCAATTGAAGATAGAAAACATAGACATAGGAAAACTTACAGCAATGAAAACACAACTTTTGTACAGATAATTCTTTCAACAGATTTTTTTAATTGTCACTTTCGCTTTGAGTGTCCAAGGCCTATATATTTAGAAAAACATTAGATTTAAAAAAAAAAAAAGTAAAAGAGTAACTTCTAGCAATTAGAAAGAAAATTGACAAAGTACCTTATTCCTAGCAATTAGCAACAACTAGAAAAAGTTTTAGACAAATAACCTATAAAAATTAAATGCATACTGCTTACATAAAATCTTGAAAGAGAATGCACCACGTCATTAAATCGTTCTTCACTTTCAACTCCATTACTGTAACTTCCATCGGTCTTCAACTAATGAAGGTTACCACAAATCCAACGCAGCTTTTAGTCTCATCATACGCCGATTTTGATACTATGAATGGTTTCCAAGAACCACATTTCCTTTCTCTATTGAGTTCATTGGTTATTCTCTGTTGTGGAGTGGTTATGTGTACCCTTCCATTGCTACTACTTGTGCACATATCCAAAATTCTCAAAAGAGATGAAAATAGCTCATATATCATTTTGTCCCAAAAAATGTAATTCATAAAGTGAGAACAATAATGAAGTATTGGATACATGATACCTCGAAACTCATTAGGATTGTAAAAATACATGTCTATTTTTGTGATAAATCAAGAGAAATTGTTCCCCAGCAATTCTAAGTACCAAATGATTTCGTGTCAAATAGCAATGTGTGGGTAGTTTAAACTGCACATAATCATTATTATGAACGTCTTGATCTTCTATATTCAATACACATTCAGTAAACATGATTATATGACCTGAAATAAAAAAAGAACTGTACATCAGAGGTATTCAACTAATTCTGAAAAGCCTCTCCAACTCCTTGTTTTAGCTTATTCGACATCTTCTTTCCCAAGATGTGTTGAGTACTTCAAAAAAAAAAAATTTACTTCCTTTTTTTAACATTTTAGTCATTAATAAAAAAAATACAAACTTCACTAATAGTCACTTCCTTAACCATTAAATAAATAAATAAAATTAAAATAATCAAGCGGTAAGTTTGAGAGATTCTACTATCATTTTCCGTGCAAGAAAACAAATACCACCAAAAGCAAAAACCCAAGAAAAAGAAGGTGGTGACATTCTGTTACAAAAAACATCTATACCCATTTCGCCATTTTCTACCAAAAATCCATACTAGAACTTCAAGTGTCATTAGGAATGCATCGCTACTAGTTGTGCCTAACAGTTCGCACCGTCAAAGAACCACTTTCCAAAATCTAACTACATCCAAAATGGTGAAACTATCATCGTAGCATGAAAAGTACTTTTAAGTAAAGACAAGGATTGAGTCTACATGAAATTTGGCAATACCCACCTAAACAACGGATCTCACGTATAAAACAACAATAATCAAATTTGCAATTTGTTAATTTAATTCTCCAATCTTTGTCATCAATCATTTTACGAAACTTGTTGATCATGGGTTTAAAGAAATTTATCAAGTAAAAAATGTACACAAAACCTATACTTAATTTGTATCAAATAATTTTTTAATTAACAAATTAAGAATTATATATAAACCTTAACTTGGAAGAATTTACTAATTATTAACATTATTGGAAGAATTTACACTTGGAAAAATTTACTAATTATTGGGAATTTACTAATTATTAACATTATAATTAATGTTAATAATTAGTAAATTCTTCCAAGTTAAGGTTTATATATAATTCTTAATTTGTTAATTAAAAAATTATTTGATACAAATTAAGTATAGGTTTCGTGTACAATTTTTACTTGATAAATTTCTTTAAACCCATGATCAACAAGCTTCGTAAAATGATCAATGACAAAGATCGGAGAATTAAATTAACAAATTGCAAATTTGATTTTTAGTACCATCATTTATGAGTGTTAATTTGTCCATCTATCAAGTGTGAAAATCTTCCTTTTAAAATTATTGTCGTTTTATACGTGAGATCCATTGTCTAGGCGGGAATTGCCAAATTTCATGTAGACTCAGTCCTTGCCTTTTACTTAAAGTACTTTTCATGCCATGATAATAGTTTCACCATTTTGAATGTAGTTAAGTTTTGGAAAGTTGTTTTTTGGCTATACGAACTGTTAAGCACAACTAGTAGCGATGCATTGTTAATGAGGCTTGAAATTCTAGTATGGATTTTTGGTAGAAAATGGTGAAGTGGGAATAGAATTTTTTTGTAACAGAATGTCGTCGCCTTATTTTTCTTGGGTTTTTGCTTCTATTGGCCTGTTTGTTTCCTTGGATGAAAAATGCTAGTGGACCCGCTCAAACTTACCGTTTGATTATTTTAATTTTATTTATTTATTGTTTTAATTAATGGCTATGAAAGTGACTATCAGTAAAGTTGGTATTTTTTTTCCCCTTAATGACTAAAGATGTAAAAAAAATGTTGAAAAAAAAGAAGTAAAAAAAGAAAAATTAAGTGTCCAACAGAAGGCCGAGTAGCATTTTCCTAATATTAATATTCTTTTACCTATAAAAAATCAATATGATCAAAAGCAAACTTGTCAATAAAATAAAAAAGGATTAGAACATGGTAGAATAATATATAAAAGTGATCAATTGTAGTTGGTGTGTTACTTGGGCACGTGCCTATTGCAAAAGTAGTGCATGTGTGTGACGCCCCCAAATCCCCACGTACCAACACGGGAAAATCGAGACGTCCGGATGGTGACAACACGGGTCACCATCCTATCGATGAGTGCCAAGTGTGTGCAAGCGACACATGTGCACAAAGAAATACGCAGCGCATAGCAAAGACATAAAACTAAGTACCAGAATTTTTCTTAATTAAAATACAAAACAGTTCAAAGATACATGATAAAATATTACAAGTCACAAATATTGTTTCAAAGCCCAAAACCAATACATTAACTTCAACTCAGCCTCCTCCTCCTCCTCGAACTCTGCACCAAAAACTTCGGTACCAAAAATGGTGCCGCAGGTAAGTAAAATCCAAATACCACTAGATAAAAGCATATTAAACCCAAACAATATGCATGAGTAAATGTCAATGCACAAAACTCATAAACCATATTTTTCCACGCACGCCAAAAACCCATTTGGCCCAAAAACAAATCCTTTAAACAAAAACTCGCCGTTATCCCCGATAACGGCCCAAAACATATCGTTTAAAACCAAGCCTCGCCATTATTCCTGATAATGGCCAAAACCACCATTTTCTCAGAAAATGGATCACAAAACCAGACCTCGCCATTATCCCCGATAATGGCCCAATCAATAAACCACCATTTTCCCAGAAAATGGATCACAAGTCCTCAACACATCCTCGCCATTTTCCCAGAAAATGTCCCGTATCCGAATACCATAAAAACCAATCCGATTATGCATGCACCATGATCTCCCCTAGGGATCATCCGCACACTCTGGCTCTGTGCCACACCGCAGGTAACGTCTACGCGTGTGACACCTACACGAGTGATGCCCAAACTCGCGCCTCGCGCGTACTTGGCCAGGCCATCCTCTAGTCCCCGCCACTCTAGGGACCACGGAGTCGACACGACAGCGTTACCGTATCGTGCGATCCGGTCGTCGCCCAGCGACAACTTAGGGGATGTCACTCAGTATTATCCACTCCCGAGTGACCAGAGGAGCTCCACCGAGATAATAACCCATCCTGGCTTGGGCTCGTGATACGCACGCACCCTAAAACCCATTTACGCCAATAAAACAGGATTTTCTCATTTAAAATAAAATACACGTGCATGCACCATGTAAATGCAAATCTCAATGCTCGACAAATACAACCAACCATAAAACAACAATTCAAGCAACTCCGTCCTCCATCCATCCGACCCCCGAACTCCTCGGACTCAGTCCGGAATCAGCAAACCAACCAAATAAATTATTGTAAGAGCAAAATATATTTAAATCTAAAAGTAGAGTTTGGAAAATACTTACAATGCTATATATGATTTTTAGAAGGTTCGGCGCGCGGCAAACGATGGGCGGAAAGCAACGTAACAGTGCAAATGCACTGTAGCCGTGGGTCGCAAAATACCCACTTTTGAACGGGGACAAACCAAGACACCAAATTGATAGGGAATGGTCTAGGGATGTTTATGAAGCTAGTGGAAGTGAGTTTTGGCCGTGGGTGGCGGCGAAAACGCCGGTAGAAGCGAAAAATGAGCAAATCGGAGTTGAGCTCGTGGGAGCTGCTCCGGTGGCCGATCTAGGCCGGAAATGGGTGGGTTAGGTCGGCAAGAGGTAGGGGAAGAAGTGGTGAAAAGATGGTGGCCGGAGGTGGTGTGACGGCGCTGGAAACGGTGACAAACCGTGCGGCTTAGATGCGCTTTTCCGGCCAAACGGCGGCACGGTTGGGGGAGATCTTTGGAGGGGTGGTGCACCGGAGGGAGGGGAAGTTTTCTGGGTGGGTGGTGGAGGCCACGCCGCCGGCAAGTGGCGGTTCTGGGCGGAGGAAGAAAAACGGTAACAGGGGAAAAACTGGGTTTGTGCCGCGACTTTGAGCGGCTCGTGGCTGCTAACGGTGGCTCCGATGGTCCTGAAAATTGGAGGGGTTGTAGCCTGATGTGAGGGAAAGAGAATGGTGGGGGTGGTGTATGACACCTCCACCAGACGGCGGAGATATGGGCGGTCGAAGGAGGCTGCGTGGAAAGGAAAAATAGAGGAAAAACTGGGTTGGTGCCGCGACTTCGAGGGGCTCGTGGCGGCTAACGGTGGGTCCGATGGCTCTGAAAATTGGAGGGGTTTTAGTCTGCCGTGAGAGGAAAAGAATGGCGGGGGTGGTGTATGACACCTCCACCGGACGGCGGAGTATGGCTGGCCAAAGGTGGCTGCGCGGAATGAAAAAGTGCAAGGGAGAGAGAGAGAACGACGCACGGGCACGGGAGGGAAACGGGAAAGAAAGAAAAGAAAGGAAAGAAAGAAGGAAAAGAAGAAAGGAAAAGGAAAAGAAGGAAAACGAAAAAAGAGAAAAAGAAAAGAAGGGAAAAGAAATAAAGTCCAAACTTCACTTCCGGAATCCAGAAACTGATCCGCCGAAAACGATATAAAAACTAGCAAAAACCAACTATTAAATTTTTAAAACAAAAAACGAGCTAAGATCAATTAAACAGCAATTTAAATTCAACAGCCAATAAAATCCAATTAAAATTCGATAATTTAAAATAAAAGCACTATAATATTAATTAAATTAAAACTACTCCTTCAGTGAAAATACACGTAAAAGCGGGTCATCACATCCTCCCCCCCTTAAAACAAATTTCGTCCTCGAAATTTTGTAAGATCAAACACCAGCGCCAAAAAGATACAGGATACAACTTTGAACATAATTGAGAGATACATATCATCGACAACTCCCAACAAATCCAAAGGTTATTAACTTCACACCATAAATTACTAATATCAACGACGTCTCTGCTTTACCTTCCAAACTTTCATCCCATTCCAACTTTGGTAACCTAATAGTCACTTCCAATGTTAACCATCAATAAACCAAATTGCACGACCAAAAGATTAATTTCCCATTAAAACTTTGAATCACTACTAAATCTTCAAAGTCGATATAAAATTTGAACTTCTAAGCATCTCCAAAAATCATGCTTTCGCGCGCACTCTGATAACTCCTCAAATTACTTAAAGGCTATATCCTCAAAAATTAATACCACGAAGTACAAGCTCAATCCACACCTAATCACAAGAAAACCTTTACCGCCTTTCCATAGAAAATCGTATGTCTCCAAAAACCACAAATCTTCACTCATTCCGCAAATATACACTCATTGATTGATGTCAGAAACCACTACTAATCATCCTTCAGGCCTCAAATTGAAAACACATAACGTCATCCCAAAAATACACATGTTTCTTCTAAAGATAAGGAACGTCTCCAAAATGGCCCAAGTCCTCCCCGGCCAACCAACGAGAGCGCCTATAACTTCTACCCAACAACTTCAATATCTCAAAATTAAATTCCTATGTGACCTCAAGTCACAACTAATTCCTGAAGATAGTCTCAACTATTAATGCCAACCATCACTCCAATTGGTAACCCACTTCAACTGTACACTCCGATCAACTCACCAAGAACTCGAAGTTAAGATCTCTTCAATTTAATACTGTCACATCTAATCCACTTCAGCACTCACCAAAGCCACTTCTGTCAAGTCAAAAGGAGACTATGATTTATACTCTCTGAAATCCATACACCCTCACCACCACTAAAACTGAATGTCATGTACCCTTTGCTAATACAAAAAAATCATTCCAACGTGTAAGTGATCCATCGCTCCCATTTCCAACATATGTACCTTATCCTCAAAATAAACAAAGTTCATTTTTCCAAAACCTGCACCATCTATTATCCTTAAACTTGATATAGATCAATCCCAGAACCTATTACAAGAACCTCGAGCTACAATCCTTAGACAAACACACGAACTAGATCGACATCTTCAATCCTAAAAAAATATATAAATTAGATCATTACCTTTAATCCCCCAAGAAATATCCTCCTTAATAATTCCTATATCCATCCTTCCACTTTATTCAACTCCATTTATGATTGCAGCCTAATCAATTTCTAAAATAATTCCTACTAGTACACCAATTTTGCGAAATTAAAACTTCAATCTCATTATGAATCAGTCCATCAAATCCTCAATTCTCATAACCTTAATTTATACAAAATTACTTTTCCAAAATCCGTTAGGTCGATGAATTTATATCCAACAACAAAACAATTGACTCCCGAACTCTCAAAATCTAAAATTTTAAATAATACCCAATCGTTTCCAAAAATCTGCGAACCCTTAAAACTTTGTCGAAATTCCATAAAATCTAATCATGAAACTTGTTGATCTCGTACGTCCTTAGCCGAAACCTATAGTCATTCCAACATACAAGTAGCCCATTACTACTATTTCCATCATCTGGACTTATATCCGCAAATCAACATAAGTCATTCTTATATCTGCTTAACTTACACCCTTAATATCAGCACATAGTTATCGTTTAAAGCTTTTGTACTGAAAATGACCTTAGACTTGCTATAATCCATTTCCAAAGGTCTCCAGAGCATGAGGTCTCAACTTCAATCGAATTCAATACCAACACTTAAACTATTGTTTCCAAAACCTCGATGGATCTATTCCTTCCGAACCGATAAAAATCATTTCCTAAAATCTATTACTACAACCTCGAGTTAACGATAATTATTTTCTGAACTAAGTCGATATCTACAATCCTCAAATAAATATATAAGTTAGTTCATTACCTTCCATTTTCAAAGAAATGTACCCTCGAAAAATTTTCAACTCTGATCAACCCCATTTTAATGGTTGCAAAATTGAGTAGATCAAGCTAACACACCAAGTCTGTAAAACTAAGAACTCAACTCTGATTGTAAATTGGTCATTCAACTCTGCAATTCTAGAACCTTAAATCAAATAAGAAAAATTTCTAGAATTTCTAAGATCAATGAGCTTACACCCCATAATAGAACAATCGACTCCCAAAGCTTTTAAAATCTAAAACATTAACAAATAATAAATCGCTTTCATGAAATCCTCAAAATTGATGGCTTTAATCCAAAACATTCACCTTAAAAACTTAAAAATTTTAAAACCCCAATTGCCACCAAATTGCTCATCCGAATCAGCGAAATTAAAATTTAAAATTTAAATTATTTCCCCCAAGCTTGTCGAACCTAACACCTTAATTACCAACCTTATTTCCCAAAATCTATAAGGCCTCAAACCTTAGATAAAATTCTCTTAAACCAATCCATCAAAGCTCATCGAACCTACACTCTCCTATTCTATAACCTCTTTACATAAATTCTACAAAACCCAAGACCTCAATTATCCTAAGCGACTTAAAGCTAACTCCCCTCCTTAGTTGCAACTTACATTCCAACTCCCAAGTAATCGCCTAACCTAACTCGTTCCCTTCTAGCCACAATATTATATAAATAACCCACCTCTATAAAATTCAACCTATTACGCTAAATGTTCATGCCTAATAATAGTATCCTCGATTATACCGCCTTCCTGCCACAACACAACCCTTGACCCCCTTTAAGAAAAACGAATAAAACCAACATAAAACCAAAACCAAACCCGAAACCACATAACAAGAAAACAAAAACAAATCAGCATGCAATAACATAACTAATTAAATAAAACAACCACACAAGCTCAAATAATTCAAAACAACTAAAACACGTCAAAAGCAATATTACTTAAAATAAATTTTAAGACACAACTTAAAAAAACATTCTGGTACTACCTACGGGACATGTGGTTTTACCCAGAGCCGAACTGCTCTGATACCACTTGTGACACCCCCAAATCGCCACGTACCAACACGGGGAAATCGAGACGTCCGGATGGTGACAACACGGGTCACCATCCTATCGACGAGTGCCAAGTGTGTGCAAGCGACACATGTGCACGAAGAAATACGCAACGGATAACAAAGACATAAAACTAAGTACCAGAATTTTTCTTAATTAAAATACAAAACAGATCAAAGATACATGATAAAATATTACAAGTCACAAATATTGTTTCAAAGCCCAAAACCAATACATTAACTTCAACTCAGATCTCCGGCAGAGCCGCATCCTCGGGCTCAGCCTCCTCCTCCTCCTCGAACTCTGCACCAAAAACTACGGTACCAAAAATGGTGCCGCAGGTAAGTAAAATCCAAATACCACTAGATAAAAGCATATTAAACTCAAACAATATGCATGAGTAAATGTCAATGCACAAAACTCATAAACCATATTTTTTCCACACACGCCAAAAACCCATTTGGCCCAAAAACAAATCCTTTAAACAAAAACTCGCCGTTATCCCCGATAACGGCCCAAAACATATCGTTTAAAACCAAGCCTCGCCATTATCCTCGATAATGGCCCAAACCACCATTTTCCCAGAAAATGGATCACAAAACCAGACCTCGCCATTATCCCCGATAATGGCCCAATCAATAAACCACCATTTTCCCAGAAAATGGATCACAAGTCCTCAACACATCCTCGCCATTTTCCCAGAAAATGGCCCGTATCCGAAAACCATAAAAACCAATCCGATTATGCATGCACCATGATCTCCCCTAGGGATCATCCGCACACTCTGGCTCTGTGCCACACCGCAGGTAACGTCTACGCGTGTGACACCTACACGAGTGATGCCCAGACTCGCGCCTCGCGCGTACCTGGCCAGGCCATCCTCTAGTCCCCGCCACTCTAGGGACCACGGAGTCGACACGACAGCGTTACCGTATCGTGCGATCCGGTCGTCGCCCAGCGACAACCCAGGGGATGTCACTCAGTATTATCCACTCCCGAGTGACCAGAGGAGCTCCACCGAGATAATAACCCATCCCGGCTTGGGCTCGTGATACGCACGCACCCGAAAATCCATTTACGCCAATAAAACAGGATTTTCTCAATTAAAATAAAATACACGTGCATGCACCATGTAAATGCAAATTTCAATGCTCGACAAATACAACCAACCATAGAACAACAATTCAAGCAACTCCGTCCTCCATCCATCCGACCCCCGAACTCCTCGGACTCAGTCCGGAATCAGCAAACCAACCAAATAAATTATTGTAAGAGCAAAATATAATTAAATCTAAAAGTAGAGTTTGGAAAATACTTACAGAGCTATATAGGATTTTTAGAAGGTTCGGCGCGCGGCAAACGATGGGCGGAAAGCAACGTAACAGTGCAAATGCACTGTAGCCGTGGGTCGCAAAATACCCACTTTTGAACGGGGACAAACCAAGACACCAAATTGATAGGGAATGGTCTAGGGATGTTTATGAAGCTAGTGGAAGTGAGTTTTGGCCGTGGGTGGCGGCGAAAACGCCGGTAGAAGCAAAAAACGAGCAAATCGGAGTTGAGCTCGTGGGAGCTGCTCCGGTGGCCGATCTAGGCCGGAAATGGGTGGGTTAGGTCGGCAAGAGGTAGGGGAAGAAGTGGTGAAAAGATGGTGGCCGGAGGTGGTGCGACGGCGCTGGAAACGGTGACAAACCGTGCGGCTTAGATGCGCTTTTCCGGCCAAACGGCGGCACGGTTGGAGGAGATCTTTGGAAGGGTGGTGCACCGGAGGGAGGGGAAGTTTTCTGGGTGGGTGGTGGAGGCCACGCCGCCGGCAAGTGGCGGTTCTGGGCGGAGGAAGAAAAACGGTAACAGGGGAAAAACTGGGTTTGTGCCGCGACTTTGAGCGGCTCGTGGCGGCAAATGGTGGCTACGATGGTCCTGAAAATTGGAGGGGTTGTAGCCTGATGTGAGGGGAAGAGAATGGTGGGGGTGGTGTATGACACCTCCACCAGACGGCGGAGATATGGGCGGTCGAAGGAGGCTGCGCGGAAAGGAAAAACAGAGGAAAAACTGGGTTGGTGCCGCGACTTCGAGGGGCTCGTGGCGGCTAACGGTGGGTCCGATGGCTCTGAAAATTGGAGGGGTTGTAGTCTGCCGTGAGAGGAAGAGAATGGCGGGGGTGGTGTATGACACCTCCACCGGACGGCGGAGATATGGCTGGCCAAAGGTGGCTGCGCGGAATGAAAAAGTGCAGGGGAGAGAGAGAGAACGACGCACGGGCACGGGAGGGAAACGGGAAAGAAAGAAAAGAAAGGAAAGAAAGAAGGAAAAGAAGAAAGGAAAAGGAAAAGAAGGAAAAAGAAAAAAGAGAAAAAGAAAAGAAGGGAAAAGAAATGAAGTCCAAACTTCACTTCCGGGATCCAGAAACTGATCCGCCGAAAACGATATAAAAACATAAAACGACTAAAATAAATTAAACACTACATCAAATAAAATAAATAAACACCAAGAAAATATTTTAAACACATCGTTAAGCTAAAATATATTAAATAACTAGCAAAAACCAACTATTAAATTTTTAAAACAAAAAACGAGCTAAAATCAATTAAACAGCAATTTAAATTCAACAGCCAAGAAAATCCAATTAAAATCCGATAATTTAAAATAAAAGCACTATAATATTAATTAAATTAAAACCACTCCTTCAGTGAAAATACACGTAAAAACGGGTCATCACAATGTGTTTCTACCCAAAAATGCAAAACAATGGTTAATGCACATCTTGGAAAATAAGATGATGTCGAATAAGATGAAACAAGGAGTTGAATTTTTTCAGAATTAGTTAATACCTCTGATATACAATAATTTTTTTTTTTTAATTTCAAGTCATATAATCATGTTTACTGAATGTGTATTGAATATAGAAGATCAAGACATCCCTAATAATGATCATGTGTAGTTTAAACCACCCACACAGCACTACTTGATACGAAATCATTTGGTACCTAGAATGGTTGGAAAACAAATTTACTCTAAATTTATCACAGAAATAGACATGTTTCTTTACAACCCTAATGAGCTCAGAGGCCTGTATCCAATACTTTATTATTGTTCACACATTATGATTTTTTTTTTTTTTGGCAAAAAGATATAATACTAATTGATTTTCATCTCTTTCGAGAATTTTAGATATGTGCACAAGTAATAGGGATGGGAGAGAACACATAATCACTTCACAATAGAGAATAACCAATGGACTCAATAGAGAAGGAAAATGTGACTCCTAAAAACCATTCATACCACCAAAATCGGTGAATGATGAGAATAAAATCCACGGTTTGTGGAAACCTTCTTCATTTGGTTGAAAACCGATGGAGGTTATAGTGATGGTTGGATGATGGACGAGTTGAAAGTGAAGGACTCCGATTTAATGGCATGCTGCATTCTCTTTCAAGCTGGTATACAAGCATTATGCGTTTAATTACTATAAGTTATTTGTCTAAAACTTATTCTATTTGTTGCTAATTGCTAGGAAAAATGTACTTTGTCAATTTATTTCTAATTGTTATGAGTTACTCTTTTACTTCTTTTGTTTTATCTAATCTTCTTCTAAATATACAGGCCCTGAACACTCGAAGCGAAAGCGACCAAAAAAAAAAAATCTGTTGAAAAAATTATCTACCCAAAAGTGGTATTTTCATTACTGTAAGTTTTCCTATGTCTATGTTTTCTATCTTCAATTGCCAAATTCCTTGAAAAAAAATAGAATGATTTTGGTTTGTATGTCTTCTTGCTTAATTGATGAGGTTGTTCTTGAGACCTAGTTTTATGATTTAGGTTGTGGATGGGAGTGGGAATGCAGCAAAAGTTGGGCTCAAGTCGAGTGACCAGGTGCTCTACATGGATAGCAATTTCTCTTGTTTATATTATCTTGCTTTTCATTTTATATATTTTTTACAATATCATTGAGAATGACAAGAAAAATATAAATATGAAGAAAGTCAAGGAAAATAGATCCAAGAGCTTTGTTAATTACATGGTATTAGTAGTTTAGGAGAAGATACTAAAAATAAGCATGCCAGATTTATGCCATGTCTAAGGATGGGGAAGAAAAACAGTTGCAACGGTTATGATGATCTAATTCACTGTGGATGGAAAAAGAATTCGAGTTTTGGATCTTTTAGATGCAATGATAATGATCTCAATCATGTGCATGTGGTGGTTATTCACTTTAGTTAAGGTTTAGGTTTACTTTTAGTTGCACACAAGATGAAGCTTCATCTCGTATCTTGTATCCATGAAGATTCTCAAATAGATATTTGGCCGATTACCAAATGTATTCGCGTTATTGATTTTACTTCCATTTTGTGTACTGTCCTTGATATATTAACACATCTCTCATTTGCTCATAATGGCTTAAATGATTTAAAACTTAGATAAACTACCAAAGTAGAACGATTGAAGGTCCATACGAATAACCTCTTGCTCAAAATGTTCGGCATTGTCACTACCCAAACCGAAAAACCATAGAGGTCCACCATACCAACCACTAGCAGGTTGGTTTGGTTGTATTATATACAAAGAGCCAACATATTTTCAAAATGATTACTAACAAAAGAAATAGCAAATAATTTTAACTCTTACAAATAGATAGCAATCATAAATAAATAAGTTACAAACTCCTACCAGAATCTCAGAATTACATGTTGTATATAAATTTAAGAGCGAAACAAAACCCTAAACTAACAAGCAAAAAATTCCAACTTCCTCACGAAAACTGACAGTTAAATTTCAGGCAAAATTCTTTAAATTTTTTTATTCATTTTCTAAATTATCTATTTGGTTCAGAAAATAAATACGAAAACCAAATCGTGGATTGCAAAGTCAAAGTTGAAATTCCCTTTCCAAATGAACATAATCAAAGAAAAATAGAAACAGTAGCAACTGGAAAAAAAAAATTAAAATTCACCGGAAAGACTCCAAAATAAGTAGAAACATAGCAAAATCCATCAATTTTGACAAAATAACTCAAACAAATTTCAAAAGTAATGCAAATAGAAAATTGAAAAATAGCATAAAAGTCATTAAGCTACCATCGAACACAATTTCAAAATAGAATCCCGTGAAATTCCAGGTTTGAAATGATCAAGATAACAATAAATATGAAAGGAGGCTAACCTGCCAAAGATTCCATGAACCATGGCAACAAGATGATCAATGGACAAAGAATGAGAGTCCTTGCAGCTCCAGATGTCAGGGCTTCCATTAACCGATTCAGAGGAGCACACCCCCTTCTCCACTGCACCATTTTCCACAGTAAATCTACCTCTCAACTAAGCTGAGCTTAAGTGGATTGATCGAGATGACTCGGGAAATGTAAGCAAGTCAAGGGTACAATGAGGAGAATATGAGTGTCGTTTAGAGGAAGGCGAGATTCAGGGAAACTTTCGGAAGAGAAAGTGCAAGAAAGCAAAGAGAAAGAAAATTGCCTGTGAAAGGTGGTTGGCACTGAACAGAGAGTGTCCTTGGGGCAAAGCAAACCATAGGAAGGGGGAGCCTAGTGACTAGGAAGGGGAGGAGAAACCATCCTAGATTCCTAGTGACTGGGAAGGGGAGGAGGAACCACCATACTGACAGAGAAAGGCTACCCTAGCAACCGATAGAGAAGGTGAAGGGGAAAGGTAAGGGGGAAGGGAGTGGGGGAACCCTAGCGACAGACGGGGGCAGGTGTGGGCGGCAGGGAACCACCACTCGCCACCCCGCGTCCACTGCCCCGCCCATGAGCAGAAAACCCAGAGTGCAGGGGCGGTCTAGGCCCAGGCCCACCCCCCGCACCCTGAACCTCGGCTTTAAGCTTAGCCATTAAACCTGACCCCCCCTCCCCCACGCACCACGCCGCGGCCCATAATCTCGATGATAGAAATCTGCTGTAAGGGATACTGAATTGCGCTATGAGTGTTGTAATGTAAATGGGATTCAGTGGATTTATGAATGGAAGCTGCAGAAATTAAAATGAGAAATGCAGGGAACGTGTTTGTTGAAAGGCTTCAAAGAGCCACAAGTTTACTGATAAGGAAATTCTTCGAGGGTTTCCCAAACCTCCATACAAGATTCAACATAAGCAAATTCCAGATGGTGCCCGTCCTCTTTTTTTCCTCCCACTATATTCAATTCCTTCCATAACAGACCCTCTAACAAACTCACTGTTTTGCTAACTGTTGAGTAGTGGAGTCTGGTCCACTTCGCTCGAGCGGCAAAAGGCCGCCGCTCGAGCGAAACCAAGCAGATTCAAACGCTCGAAGGCCGCTTGACAGTGAGCTCGAGCGGTGCCTCCAGGAAGAGAAGTTCGCTCGAGCGAAGGCATTGGCCGCTCGAGCGAAATCAGGCAGAGTCGAACGCTCGACGTGCACTCGACAGTGAGCTCGAGCGAATGCGGAAGGGAAGTTCGCTCGACACGCCGCTCGAGCGAATGTTCTGTGTTTTGCCCAGAATTAGGGTTTTCCGCCGTGAGAAGTATAAATAGGCCATTTATACTTCATTTGGCAATGTGTGTGCCTCAAGAACTCTGTGAAGAACAATATTTCTCCTCCTCCATTGTATTATGATCCCTCATATATATAAATCCTTTGCAACTCCAGTGGACGTAGGCAATTTTCCGAACCACGTAAATCTTGTGTTGTGTGTGATTGTTTTCTCTCCCATTTCATATATTTTTCACTTCATTGTCATCAGTTTTCGTAACAATTGGTATCAGAGCCGTGGTTCGGATCTGAAGGAAGACGATGGCTGGAGATGAAGTGAAGGTATCGGGGATCGAGAAGTACGATGGCAAGGATTTTGGTTACTGGAGGTTGCAAATAGAGGACTACCTCTATGGGAAGAAGCTGCATCTTCCATTGTTGGGAAAACAACCGGAGAAGATGGATGAGGATGAATGGAAATTGTTGGATCGACAAGTTTTGGGGGTTATTCGACTAACCCTGTCGAGATCCGTTGCACACAACGTCATCAAGGAGAAGACGACGGCGGATCTCATGGCGGCTTTGTCAAGCATGTATGAAAAGCCGTCAGCGAATAACAAGGTACATTTAATGAAAAAGTTGTTCAACTTAAAGATGGCAGATGGTATGTTTGTTGCACAACATCTGAATGATTTTAATACTATCACAAATCAATTGTCGTCTGTTGAAATTGAATTTGATGATGAGATACGTGCACTGATATTATTGGCTTCATTGCCAAATAGTTGGGAAGCCATGAGAATGGCTGTTAGTAATTCTGCTGGTAAAAATAAGTTGAAATATGATGATATTCGCGACTTGATTTTGACTGAGGAGGTGCGTAGGAGAGATTCAGGCGAGACCTCGTGTTCGAGTTCAGCACTGAATGTTGATTCTCGAGGGAGATCACATGATAGGAACTCGAATAGAGGAAGGTCAAAATCAAACCACAGAGGCAAGAGCAAGTTGAGGCCTGGTCAGCAGGTTACTTGCTGGAATTGTGGCAAAGCTGGCCACATAAGGAAGAACTGCAAAAATCCTAGAAAGACCGAGAATGATAGTGCTAATGTTGTAACTGAAGAAGTACATGATGCACTATTGCTTGCAGTTCATAGTCCAGTTGATGATTGGATACTGGACTCAGGGGCTTCCTTCCATACAACTTCCCACCGGGAGCTAATGCGAAATTATGTCGCAGGTGATTTTGGGAAGGTGTATCTGGCTGATGGAGAAGCTTTGAACGTGGTAGGGATGGGAGACATTGACATTGCACTCCCTCACAAGAACAAATGGACCTTGCAAAAGGTCAGACACATTCCTGAGTTGAAGAAGAACCTCATTTCTGTTGGGCAGCTGGATGAGTGTGGGCACTCAGTAGTGTTCTCAGATAGTACCTGGAAGGTCACAAAAGGGGCATTGGTACTGGCTCGGGGTAGGAAAACTGGTACACTATACATGACTACCGGTTTGGTTAACACTATTGCTACTACCGTTGCAGAGAACACAACAGATTTGTGGCATTGCAGGCTTGGCCATATGAGTCAGAAGGGTTTGAAAGAACTTCTGTCTAGAGGCAAGCTACCAGAACTGAAGACAGTTGATCTCAGTATGTGTGAGAGCTGTATTATGGGGAAACAGAAGAAGGTCAGTTTCTTGAGAAGTGGCAGGACGCCTAAGACAGGAAAACTGGACTTAGTCCACACAGATGTGTGGGGACCTTCCCCAGTGGCATCTCTTGGAGGTTCTCGTTACTATGTCACGTTTATTGATGATCATAGTAGAAAGGTGTGGATTTATTTTCTGAAGCATAAATCCGATGTATTTAATGTATTCAAAACTTGGAAGGCCATGGTAGAGACAGAAACAGGCCTAAAGCTGAAATGTTTGAGGTCTGACAATGGTGGTGAGTACATTGATGGTGGGTTCAAGGAGTATTGTGCAGCTATGGGTGTTAGAATGGAGAAGACCATTCCCAGGACACCACAACAAAATGGAGTTGCTGAACGTATGAACAGAACCATAAATGAGCGTGCCAGAAGTATGAGGTTGCACGCCGGACTACCACCTACTTTCTGGGCAGATGCAGCCAGCACTGCAGTATACTTGATAAACAGAGGGCCATTAGTTTCATTAAATCATGAATTGCCTGAGGAGGTTTGGAGTGAGAAAGAGATTAAATTTTCTCACCTTAGAACATTTGGTTGTCTTTCTTATGTTCATATTGATTCTAATGCTCGAAGTAAACTTGAGGCGAAGTCAAAGAAATATTATTTCATTGGCTATGGAGACGAGGCATTTGGCTATCGTTTCTGGGATGATCAGGGTCGGAAGATCATAAGAAACAGAAATGTAATTTTCAATGAGAAGACTATGTACAAGGATAAGTCTAGTACAGCTTCTGAAACAGCTCCTCAGGAGTCCGAGTTTGTAAGCTTGGATGACCTATCAGAGGTCACAGTGCAGAGTAGAGATGTGAGTGACGGGGAGAGTGGGTCTAGTGCACCCATTCCTATTATTCCGCAGTCAGCTTCAGAGCCGTCCACTCCTACAGTTGCAGTTCGAAGGTCAGCTAGGACTAGACGTCCTCCACAGCGCTTCTCACCAACTTTGAACTACATTCTGTTGACAAATGGTGGAGAACCGCAGAGTTATGAAGAAACCTTGCAAGATGAAAATTCTAACAAGTGGGAGCTGGCCATGAAAGGTGAGATGGATTCTCTGCTAGAGAATCAGACATGGGAGTTGACGGAACTTCCATCAGGGAAGAAGGCATTACACAACAAGTGGGTGTACCGAGTGAAAACTGAGCTTGATGGCAGTAAGAGGTACAAGGCTAGACTTGTTGTAAAAGGCTTTCAGCAGAAGCAGGGTATTGATTACTCTGAGATTTTTTCTCCTGTAGTGAAGATCACAACCATCAGGATGGTACTGTCTATAGTTGCTACTGAAGATTTATTTCTTGAGCAGCTAGATGTGAAGACAGCATTTCTTCATGGAGACCTTGAAGAAGACATCTACATGCACCAACCTGAGGGGTTTGTAGTACAGAGAAAGGAAGGTTCAGTTTGTAGACTGAAGAAGAGCTTGTATGGCCTGAAACAAGCTCCTAGACAGTGGTACAAGAAATTTGACAGCTTCATATGCAGTACAGGGTACATCAGATGTCAAGCAGATCACTGTTGTTATGTTAAGCATTTTGACAATTCATACATTATTCTTCTGTTGTATGTGGATGACATGCTTATTGCAGGGGCTAGTATTGATGAGATCAATAATCTGAAGAAGCAGATGTCAGAGCACTTTGCAATGAAGGATTTGGGAGCTGCAAAGCAAATCCTTGGTATGAGAATTGTCAGAGATAGAGGCAGAGGTACGTTGAGGCTCTCACAGGCTGAGTATGTGAAGAAGGTACTCAGAAGGTTCAATATGGATAAGGCCAAACCAGTTGGCACACCCTTGGGAAGTCACTTCAGACTCAGCAAGAATCAGTCACCCGAGTCAGAGGAGGAACAAGACTATATGAGTAATGTTTCTTATGCCTCAGCTATTGGTTCACTTATGTATGTTATGGTCTACACAAGACCGGATATTGCCCATGCAGTGGGAGTTGTGAGTAGATACATGAGTAAACAAGGAAAAGAACATTGGGAAGCAGTGAAGTGGATTTTGAGGTACCTAAAGGGCTCCTCAGAAATGTGCTTGTGTTTCTCTGGAAAGAGCTTAGAGGTGCAGGGCTATGTTGATGCTGATTTAGCTGGTGATATTGATAGTAAAAAAAGTACCACAGGTTTTGTTTATACTCTTGGTGGTACTGCAGTGTCATGGGGTTCTAATCTACAGAAAACAGTTTCTTTGTCTACTACAGAAGCTGAGTATGTTGCAGTATCAGAGGCTGCAAAGGAGATGATATGGCTACAGGGCTTATTGGAGGAATTGGGTAAAAAAAATCAGAAAGGCACTCTCTATAGTGACAGTCAGAGTGCCATATTCTTTACCACGAATCCAGCATTTCATTCTAGGACAAAGCACATTCAAATCAAGTATCACTTCATACGATCATTGTTAGATGATGGACAGTTGTTATTTGAGAAAATTTGTGGTAGCAAGAACCCAGCTGATATGTTGACAAAGGGTGTCACACTTGAGAAACTGAAGTTGTGTGCAACTTCAGTTGGTCTTCTGGCATGAAGACAGGGGCAGTGAGTTGCAGAAGTGGAGGATATCACGTTTGCGGAAGAGGACGATACAGCAAGTGTACCAGTCTCCAAGTGGAAGAATTGTTGAGTAGTGGAGTCTGGTCCACTTCGCTCGAGCGGTGGCTTTTTGCCGCTCGAGCGAAACTAGGCAGATTCAAACGCTCGAAGGCCGCTCGACAGTGAGCTCGAGCAGTGCCTCTAGGAAGAGAAGTTCGCTCGAGCGAAGGCATTGGCCGCTCGAGCGAAATCAGGCAGAGTCGAACGCTCGACGTGCGCTCGACAGTGAGCTCGAGCGAATGCGGAAGGGAAGTTCGCTCGACGCACGCTTGACACGCCGCTCGAGCGAATGTTCTGTGTTTTGCCCAGAATTAGGGTTTTCCGCCGTGAGAAGTATAAATAGGCCATTTATACTTCATTTGGCAGTGTGTGTGCCTCAAGAACTCTGTGAAGAACAATATTTCTCCTCCTCCATTGTATTGTGATCCCTCATATATATAAATCCTTTGCAACTCCCGTGGACGTAGGCAATTTGCCGAACCACGTAAATCTTGTGTTGTGTGTGATTGTTTTCTCTCCCATTTCATATATTTTTCACTTCATTGTCATCAGTTTTCGTAACACTAACTTCACTCATGCAAAATAAAATGCTATACCACTGCCCACTGACATAAAAAACTCAAAGACACTAAACGCACAGTTTTGATATTTTTAAGTATCAAAACGCTGTGCTTTACAAACACTTCTAATTATTCCCACAACTAAAATGCAGTGTACCAAGACAAGTGATTGAACAATAATAATTTAGGGGTGAAAGTTTAAACCGAAAAATCGACCCAGACCGGTTGGTCCGGTCCAGAACTGGTTTCTATATTGTAAAAACTGGTCAAATCTGGTCCAGTTTCGGTTATGTGCTTTTCGAGACCGGATCAATTTTAAAATATATATATAAATTAAATTTTTAATATTATATAAAATATTATATATATAATTTTTATATATAATATATATATAATTATATATGAAATTTTTATATATGGAAAAGGCTTTTGATCATGTCATTTGGGATTTTCGCCTTTAATTGCTTGGGAGATTTGGATTTGGGGAGAAATGGTGATCGTGGATAAGACATCGTATTTCGACGGCCAAGTTCTCTATATTGGTGAATGGTTCTTTGGCTGACTTTTTCAGCAGTTCCCGTGGATTAAGGCAAGGAGACCCATTATCTCCTTTCCTTTTTGTCTTAGTCATGGACGCCTTGAGTTGTATGATTGAAGTGGCTGTTGATGGAGGTTTTGTGTCGGGCTTTAAGGTGGGAGATGTTTTCTAGGGGCTGCATCACAGTTTCTCACCTTCTCTTCGCAGATGATACTTTAATTTTCAGTGATGCTAACAAGGATCATCTTCATGCCTTAATAGCTTTATTGTTATGTTTTGAAGCTGTCTCCGGGCTTAGAATTAATTTATCTAAGTCTGAAATTATTCCCGTGGGTTCAGTCAACAATATTTTTGATCTGGCCAATATTCTAGGCTGTAAAGTTTCTTCTTTACCCATGAAATATATAGGGTTACCTTTGGGGGCTCCTCATAAATCTGTGTCTATTTGGGAAGGGGTGATTGAGAAGATCGAGAGGAGGCTAGCTGGCTGGAAAAAACTATATTTGTCTAAGGGGGTAGAGTTACTTTGATTAAAAGCACCTTATCTAATTTACCCACTTATTACCTCTCTCTTTTCCCTATTTCAACAAGGGTGGTCAAAAAAAATTGAGAGGATTTTTAGAAATTTCTTATGGGATGGTATTGTGGAGGAACGTAAATTTCACTTGGTGAGTTGGAATAAGGTTTGTACTCCGGTGTCTTCTGGAGGTTTGGGTGTGCGAAATTTAAAGCTTTTCAATAAAGCCCTCCTTGGGAAGTGGCTTTGGAGGTACAACAACGAGAGAAACGCATTGTGGAGACAAATTGTAGATGCTAAATATGGAAGGATGTGGGGAAATTGGTGTACTAATGAAATAAAAAGGGTTTTTGGGGTAGGATTATGGAAGCCCATTCGGATGGGATGGGGGGATTTTGTCAAAAATATTAATTTCAAAGTGAGGACCGGGACTAATATTTTCTTTTGACATGATGTTTGGTGTGGTAATTCACCCCTTAAATTAGCATTCCCTAGCCTTTTTAGGATTGCAAAATATAAAGGGGCTGCTGTGGCTGATTCATACTTGTTTTCTAGAGATTTACAGGACTAGGAAGTGAGTGAAGCTGCTGATTTTTATGTAAAACTTTATAATTCGAAGATTGATCTGATCAGGGAGGATAGGATGCTGTGGGTTAATGATAATAAGTCCAGATTCTCTGTGAATTCCTATTATAAGGTTTTAAATAATCATGGTAATAAAACATACCCCTGGAAATGAATTTGGAAAGCTAGAGTGCCCAGTAAAGTTACATTTTTCTGCTGGTTGGTGTCGCTGGAGAAAGTTTTAACTACTGATCATTTGAGGAAAAGGGGTTTGTATGTGATGGATTGGTGCTTCACGTGTAAAAAAGATGGTGAGTCTGTTAACCACCTGTTTCTTCATTGTGAAATGGTAACTGTTTTGTGGAATGAGTTATTCGCAAGGGTAGGCATTGCTTGGGTGATGCCTTTTCATGTGGTGGATTTCTTGGCTAGTTGGGACGGTGCTGCAGGTTGTGGAGGCAATAAAGCTGAGGGAAGGATGATTCCTTCATGTTTGTTTTGGTGTTTATGGCTTGAGAGAAACGGGAGGTGCTTCCAAGATTGTGAACGCACCATGGGGGAATTTAGGGATTTTTTCTTTAGCACTTTAAATTTTTGGGTGAACAATCTAGTGAGGGATATGAATATTTGTAATGTTGTTCTTTAATTTTGTTTTGCTTTAGTTTGTATTTAGGTGTATTCTCTTGTACACTTCTTATGCACTTGGGCTATGCCTATTTACTCGGAATAAAATTTCTTATTACCCATCAAAATATATAAAATAATTTTATATTATAATTTATAACATAAAATTTTAATCTTAAATATGAACATTTTTAATTTATTTGATCATCATAGATTCATATGTTATAAGAGTTATAACATAATATAGTTAACTTAATATATCAGTATTAATACTATGATACTAGTATAGTAAGATACTATGATATATATTAGTATTATACTATGATATTAGCATAATATTATAATTTATAGTAGTAACACTATAATACTATGTTATATTAATATATAATATAAATGGACACTTTATTAAAAAAGGAAAACTGAAAGTACCGGTTGTGTACACATAGGAAGGTTCATGATCTCCAGCTACATAAGAATATTTTCAAATAAAAAAATTCGTACATATATTTATTGTAACAGCCCGCTAAAATTATCAGTTTTGGATTATTTTCCGACAGCAATCACATCTCTCTCGTCTTTACCCTCATCTGGAATCACGCGTATAGATTATCTTTTCCGTAAATCACGTATTTTGTTCTTCACCGACAGCTGTAAAATCATGAGTCTTCCAAGACCACGCCTAGCCTTTCTCAAGCCCAAACTACCACTTTATGTGGTGGACAGCCACCGTACGCCGCCACGTACGTTCCTCCGACGCATGTTCGTGACGAACAACGAGCGACGCACGGGTTATCCCGTCGATGGTATAACCTTCTATCTCTAGTTATTTTACGTTTAAAATAGTTGGTTGGTTTGTGGATTGTGTAGTTGTATTTGTGGAATTCGTTGCGTAGTTGTGAAGCGAAGTGTGGTTGTGAAGTGTTGCGTTTGATTGTGTATTTTGTGGACTGTGCTGTGAAGTATAGGCGTGAGATGGATGCCGTAGATGTGATACGGCGGGTTGTGTGAAGAGAATACGCGTGTTGTCGAGACATGCAACACAAGGTTACCTGCCCCCGTTCATGACATATAAGATGCAATGTTCCTAACATGCATCTAGCATTATGCAATATTCGCAGCGGATAATTTTTTTCTTTAGCAATACTATGCACCAAACTAAAATATCCCAAATACTTGAAACATATTTCATACATAAAGGCATACTAAATAGCCGTGATCACCACACTAGTCCAAAATGGTTTGATCAAAAGAATACTTGAGATACAATCCAAAAGTACAAGTATTAACCTAAGTTAAATACTATACCATCATCAACATCGCACCGTAGCCTAGATGACCGTATTCAGTTGGTCAGATTCCAATTCTCCTTTGGGTCCTGTAACAAGATCTACCATTCGGGGGGAATGGTAGTTGGGACTACCAAAGTGAGATTTGATTACAAATCTCAGTAAGTTAACATAAAACTCACACACAGGTTAAAAATGCATGCATGGCAGTAAAAGCATAAATGCATAAGTATAGTCATCCATAAACATAGTATAACTTGACCTATAGCATGACTTAACCAGAACTTAAACGTGAACTGAACTTGACTTAACATGGCATAAACTTAAGCTTAAAACATAACATGAACAAACAACATAACATGAACGTGAAACATAACATGGACGTGAAACATAACATAACATGAACGTGAGCTTGAACATATCATAAACGTGAACATAACATGATGTGAACATGAACTTGGAACATAACATGAACATGAACATAACATGTACGTGAGCATAATAAAACATGAACTTGATCTGAAACTTGACTTAACATAAACTTGGAATATTATTCAATTGTCTTGATTAATAACGTGCGTTAATACGTACTCCACAGTTGTTGTGGCCCCACGTATTCAAGTAACATAAAACATAATACGTACTCCACAGTTGTTGTGGCCCCACGTATTCTACATGTCACAATTGCTGTGTCTCATGTAGTGTATGCTCCACAGTTGTTGTGGCCCCATACTTCATGCTCCACAGTTGTTGTGGCCCCATGAATACATATAACATAAAATATAATACGTACTCCACAGTTGTTGTGGCCCCACGTATTCTACATGTCACAATTGCTGTGTCTCATGTAGTGTATGCTCCACAGTTGTTGTGGCCCCATACTTTATGTAACATAAAATATAATACGTACTCCACAGTTGTTGTGGCCCCACGCATTATAAGTAACATAAATATAATACGTACTCCACAGTTGTTGTGGCCCCACGCATTATAAGTAACATAAAATATAATACGTACTCCACAGTTGTTGTGGCCCCACGCATTATCAAAGTAACATAAGATATAATACGTACTCCACAGTTGTTGTGGCCCCACGCATTATAAATAACATAAATATAATACGTACTCCACAGTTGTTGTGGCCCCACGCATTATAAATAACATAAATATAATACGTACTCCACAGTTGTTGTGGCCCCACGATTATCATAACATAACATAAGATATAATACGTACTCCACAGTTGTTGTGGCCCCACGCATTATAAATAACATAAATATAATACGTACTCCACAGTTGTTGTGGCCCCACGCATTATAAATAACATAAATATAATACGTACTCCACAGTTGTTGTGGCCCCACGCTTATATATAATATAACGATCACAGTTGTGCCACGTAACATAAAGATATAATACGTACTCCACAGTTGTTGTGGCCCCACGCATTATAAATAACATAAATATAATACGTACTCCACAGTTGTTGTGGCCCCACGCATTATAAATAACATAAATATAATACGTACTCCACAGTTGTTGTGGCCCCACGTATTATCATAACATAACATAAAGTATATAATACGTACTCCACAGTTGTTGTGGCCCCACGCATTATAAGTAACATAAATATAATACGTACTCCACAGTTGTT